>OX421972.1:7754627-8360877 GCA_949128135.1 Parasteatoda lunata
AAACAGATTATAATTTCTGACCCCCAAAATAGCCGCAATCTGGGAAATAGGGTCCCAATAGTTAGGTCAGGAGAGCGATCCGGACCCCCTAATAATAATGTTATTTTTTGCGAATTTCACCACAACACGAGAACTTTTTAAGCGAATTGTAAAATCTTTGCACACAATTATAAAAAGTAGTATTAAATTTACAGTGATTACTGAATTGCTGTTTTCATCATAGTTTATGGTATTTATCAATTATTTATCAATGATTGAATTCTCTGAAATAAAGTTATTTTTTCATAAATTTCTTTTTTTTCTCTTTAATTTAACATTTTGTTTCAAAATGTTTCACTTATGGTTTCTTAATTTAACTATTTTGCGATAGTTATAAAGTGCACGAAAATTTCCGTTTTCCTTATAAGACCAACTTTTTCGGATGGGGTGAGAAATAGTACCTTTTATACTTATATCTCTTCTTTTCACAAAGACGTTTTAGCTGAAAATATTATTTACAAATAAGTCCAGGTTTTTGTTTTTACAGCTATCGGTTCGAATTTTTTAACGCAAAGCGTCCTATTGTTTTGGAACAAGAACGTCACAATTTTTTTTTCATTGACACTCGGGGGCGAGAACTAAATCTTTTTTTTTTTTAGATCAAAATTTCAGAATATTATTTTTATAGAAAATGTCACTTTCTCAAAGGGAATTTGAATATAACTTTAATGTACAATACGAAATTATACAAAGTTTGACTTTAATTGAAAATTAAATTGAGTAATAACTTAAAAACAAATTATTGAAAAATAAAATTTTCAGATATGGCTCTTTTTTTAAAAAAATTTAACTTTATTATTTACCTATCCTTTTAACACTTTTCTATAAGATAGTGCAGTTCATATTAAATTCAATCTGCACTTTTTTAAAACATTTAAATTGTGGTTTAATTTTACTTTCATTGTAGAAAAAGCCTTCGAAGAACAGCTTAAAAATTTATTTAGATATTAAATATTGCACCTTGTGAAACTTTTACCATTTATTAATTCTTGAAACACCTTGTGAAAAAATTGTGTCTACTTATTTCCTATTTGCATTAATTTATATATTAATCACTGTAATTAGATACTTCATAAAAGTTTAAATATCTTTTCAAAATGTTAGTTATGCTTACTATTTTAAACTTGGACATTGCATATAAAACTCATCTTTAAAAATTAAATTACGAAACGCAAAATTCAGATAAATATTTTAATTAGGTTAATAAAAAATTAAGCAGTTTTTGATTTCCCTTTTAACATAAATAACTATCAAAGCATTTATGAAGTTTAAACTGTAGTTTTATTTGTTAAACTACTGCAATTAAGACTTATATTGTTGAATTTCTTTTCCAAAATATGCTTTAAATGCGTACAATGTTAAATATTAAAATGCATTTTTATTACTTCTCCCAACTTCCGAAAAAACGCAATTTATTTGAAATATGGTGCACATATGATGCTGAAACAAATTAGTGGATTCAACACCAGATTTTAAACAACATTCAATGTAAAATTCATATTAGTAAATTCGCTGTGTATCCCCTATTAACATTAAACGTAAAACAGTTTTCACGGCATTATGTGAATATTAAAATACATTTTTTATTACTTCTCCCCTCTCTAAAATAACGTAAATTATTTGAAATATGGTGCAAATATGATGCTAAGAGAGATTAGTGGATTCAACACCAGATTTTAAACAACATTCAATGTAAGATTCATATTAATAAATTCGCTGTGTATCCCCTATTAACATTAAGCGTAAAACAGTTTTCACGGCATTATTTGAAAATTAAAATACATTTTTTATTACTTCTCCCCTCTCTAAAATAACGTAAATTATTTGAAATATGGTGCAAATATGATGCTAAAAGAGATTAGTGGATTCAACACCAGATTTTAAACAACATTCAATGTAAGATTGATATTAATAAATTCGCTGTGTATCCCCTATTAACATTAAGCGTAAAACAGTTTTCACGGCATTGTTTGATAACTAATCGAAATGAGGACATGGTCGTTCAAAGGAGAAAAAAACTTTCTAATGTATTGCGGAAAAATTAGAATCGTAAAACCATGCAAGAATATTTCCGGAACGATCAGTAAATTAACTTTTCATTTAATTTATCCGGAGAAATCGATACATTTTCGCTTCACACGTTTATCATACAAAGTCTTCTGTTTGCATTGCTTCTTTCTTATTTTATTCCCACCCTCTCCAAATATAATGCTGCATGATTTCAAATATTTGATGTACTGAATATTAATACTGAATGATTTTACTGACATTTTACAAATATATAATTAATACGCATTCAAACTAAATTTAGAAACTTCAAATAAACTGAACTATTTCATCTTTCAAATTATTTTTTCAGTTTCATAATTTTTAAAATATTACTATTCGCAGAAAATGGCTTGTATAAAATTTTAATCCAAGAAAAAATTCCTTAGTAACTTTTGTTCTAATGATTGGGTTTTTGCACACTCATTGCCCATATTAATGTTTTAAAGAGTTGTTCCAAAACGTGCTAGTTAATTATTAATTAAATTTCACTAAGAAATCAGACACAAAAACATAATTTATCTAAAAAAAACACACTTTTACTAACGGACTTATATTTTTCCCTTTAAAAATAGGGTGGGTTGCCACAATCTGGAAAATGGTGTCTTTTTAACTATTTAGATCTAATTAAAATATACTTCAGAAAAAAATACTTAATGGAAGTTTTAGTATTTTTAAAATTTATGTTTCGGTATATAGTTTAGTATTTTTTTAAATTATGAAAATTAATACTAAAAGAACTCATGATTTAATGCGATTTGTGATAAGCCACATTTCTTTCGCAAGTGACATTTTTATATTAAACTTCTCCTTAATTCAAGTAAGTGATTTATAGAATTCCAAGAATTCCGCTATGCTCATATTTTAATACACTGCATGTTACTCAATTTGGTAAGAGACTGATCATCTCTGCTAAATCTAACAATGACAACTTATCCTTGCACATTAGACAACAGAATTCTCATAATGTTAAGGTCAAAGATTGTGAAGAAAAAAAAATGAAAGTTTAAGATGTTTCAATAAAAGTAAACATTTTGAAAAAATGGAAGTTTAAGATGTTTCAATAAAAGTAAACATTTTGAAAAAAAAAAAATAGAAGTTTAAGATGTTTCAACAAAAGTAAACATTTTGAAAAAAGTTTAAGATGTTTCAGTAAAAGTAAACATTTTGAAAAAAAAAATAATGTGAGGGGTAACAAAAATAAAAAGAACAGGAAAAAGAAAGAATGACCAAGAAGTTAATAACAAAAAGAACAGGAAAAATAGGAAAAAGAAAGAAAGGCCAAACATTTCAAATGATTCGAAAATAGAACTAGGTAATGGGTGCATACATTATCAGGTTAACAGCGACGAAAAAAATAGGAAATAGAAAGAAAAATTTAAGTAAACAAAATTTTGAAATAGTACATGTATCAAATCTTAGGAAATATAACAACCCACAAATGTAGAAATTAAATCATGAATAGTGTCCAAAACAAAAGAAAATTTTTTTACTTCTTCAAGGGAAGAAGTGATATTTGGATAAAAATCCATAAAAATTATGTATATTTTTGTGTGAAAAAAATTTTTGAAAATTTTAGTAGATTAGTTATAAATATATGTTTCATTTTTCTTTCTGTTTAGTTGCCTAAACAGATAAAGTGTATTATCATGTTTTTATTGTTGTCATTGTATACAGTTGTTTTTTTTACAGATAATTGAAAAAATGCTATTTGTAGTAGTGAAAAGGAACAGTCGTACCAACATAAATTTTAAAAGTTCAGAGAATTCTAAATTTTATTATGATTTCTTTTTGGCTTGCCAAAAATCTTTTTTGGGGGGGATGTAATACAAAAAGTATAATACTTTTGTATTAATAAAAGAATTAAATCTCTTTCGTTTTAATAAAATGTCTTTGTTAAAGAATAAGCGTAGAGAGATTCTATTTTGGGAAGTCAAGGCTGATAAACATACGATTGAGTTATTTATAGAATCTCTCCCCCTTTCACTTCCATATAAGGAAGCCAGAATGATTTTCCTTAATGCGTAAGGATACAAGAATGCCAACGACTGTGCCTGTTTACTCAAATCTGTGTTAGTATAAAAGCGAGAGCAATGCTTTTCGCATGGCTTTTTCATCATGTTCTGTTCCTGATAAATTGTTCCGGAATTGTCCAAAGTTTTGTCCACCTCTCCCTTGCGGAGTGTGGATGTGAAGTGTTATCGATACCAGCCTACTACCATTAATAAAGATTTTTGAGTGTAACATGGCTTACGACTGCATTATTAAAGCTAAATACACCACTGATAACAGGGATGAAGCTCTGTTATTATATATATATATATATATATATATACCCCGCTATAGTAAACTCCCGGATATAATGTCCCGGATACGAAATGTTCGGTCCCGTGCCTTGCTATATACGTATGTTATTTTTTATGGATAGTTTATGAACCAAAAAACTGAGGAAGTTGGATATAATGAACTTTTTCTATTTTCGACTGATTTCTTTTTTTTTTTTTGGAATAATTTTGAAATTTCTACTTAACCATAACCAATACATTAACTAATACATAAACCGATTTTTAAAACCATCTATAGAGGGGAATGTAGCATCTATAGAGGGGAATGTAGCATCTATAGAGGGGAATGATTTTTCTTGTTTGCTTCCTTTATCTCACTTTTCTATCCCTAAACAAACCAAGGATATGTTTCCAAACCAGGCAGATGATGCATTTGTAAGGTGTCAGTGGGATCAATATGCATTTTCTGTCAGAGGGAATGAGTAATTATTCGTTATTGATCAAAGGGTTGGACACTAATGTGTGTTGATAAGGCCCTCATTTCAACTCCTTTTTGCTCTCAGTTCAGTTAAAAAAATCCTGCAAACAAGAGTCTAAAATTTAAATATAGCGAGCAGTAAACGTAAAACGTTTTCCATTGATGATAAAATGGGCAAAATCAAAAATATTGAAAATGGATGCAATCAAGTTGATATTTGCAGGGAATATAAACTATCCAAATCTGCAGTTTGTAACATATGGAAAAATAGGTAATTAATTTCTGCTCCTGAAAAAAATTTAGTTGGCAGAAAAAAGTTGAGAAAATCAGATCACAAGGATGTTGAAGTGAAGTGGTTCACCATTCGAAGAAGCCGCAATATTCCAGTATCTGGACAGATGTCGATGAATTTGCTAAGTGATTTTATGAGAATACTTTTATGTGCTCGAATATCAGACTAGACAGGTTTAAAAAGCGGAATAACAGAAATTCAGGAAAAATTATAAGAGAATTGGAAAGTGTTCACAAGACGAAGAGTAATGAAAAATAACACATTTTTTGCTACTGCATAATATTTTTCAGTCATTTATTTAAATAATGTGTAATAAAAGGAGGAGTTTGGGAACCATTAGTTAAATTGTAATTAATATTAGTTATATATATATATATATATATATATATATATATATATATATATATATATATATAAAATCTCTTGTCACAGTTTTAGTGTTTAAACTCCTCCGAAACGGCTTGACCGATTTTGATAAAATTTTATATGTATATTCAGTAGGTCTGAGAATAGGTTTATAACTAAGTTTTTTTCATTTTTTGGATAGATTTAACGTATATTTTAAATATATCTTTATTTAATCGTATTCGAATCCAAACTAGACATAGAAACATAATAAATCACAAAACAATATTCTCGCACGTTGCAACAAGTCATATTAAACTCTAATACTTATGCTCGCCCTTAAAAGAAGAGCATCAAATATATTTGCAAGTATGTGAATAAAGGCAGTGATATGGCAGTATTTCGAGTTGAAAATACCAATGTGACTGCTCTTCCAGTGAATAACAACGATAAAATAACGCTGTACCAAATTGGCCGGTACATCAGCTCCAATGAAGCTGTTTGGCGTATCTTTGGTTCCCAATTCATGAACGGGATCCAACCGTTATTCATTAGCCGTCCATCTTGAAAACGGTCAGCGCGTATATTTCACGAACGAGACAGAGATTGACCGAGCTATAAATCCACCCAAAACTACATTCACCAAATGTTTTTAATTGTGTAATCGTGCGGATGCTTTTGGTGCCTTTGCACGGACATTACTTTACTCAGAAGTACCACACTACACATGGGCTTAAACAAAAAAATGGACACCCGGCAAGCAAGGCACACCGGTTATGCATGTCCAGGTTTATTCAAATCAAACGCCAAGATATACGTAAAGTTGACACATCAGCATCCAACGTATAAAAATGCATGCCTTGCACTCGGCTTGCTGGAATACGACAACAAGTGGGAATGTATGCTTGCTGAAGCAGCATTGAACTGTACTGCAAAGCATTCAGCGATGCTATGTACAATGAAGAACTGATTTCTATAGAGGATCTTTGCATTATTATTTCCAACTTGCCACTCAGTCATTTCGGCATGCCTTCGCCAAAACGAAGTGCATCTGATTTATTAAACAATGACATGAATCGTGAGCTTCAATAAAATACGGTAAAAATGGCAGCGATTGTTACTCGCAATGTTCCACTGATGAATGAGGAACATTTATGACCGCATTATGCTCGCAGTTTCGGCAGGACAAGGTGGATTTTTTTTTTTTTTTTTTTTTTTTTTGGAAGAACCAGGTGGAACTGGCAAAACATTTATTATTTCGCTAATTCTCGCTGAAATACGATCAAATTGAGGCATCGCGTTGGCTGTTGCATCATCTGGCATTGCGGCAACTTTATTAGGTGGAGGCAGAACAGCTAATTCATTATTTAAGCTGCCACTAAATATTCAAAGCGATCCAATCCTCTATGGCCACAGTGTTGAGACACTGTAAAATTATCATCTGGGATGATTGCACTATGGCACACAAACATTCGCTTGAGGCGTTGAACAGGACATTGAAAGATATAAAAAATAATGACAAATTATTTGGCGGCACTCTATTACACCTTCAGGTGATTTCAGACAAACACTTACCGTCATTCCGCGTTCAACATACGCTGATGAGAACAATGCTTGCTTGAAATCATCTCCACTGTGGCGTAATTTTGAAAAACTTTAACTAAAAGTAAATATGCACGTCCAAATGCTTCAAGATCTATCTGCTGAAACATTCTCAAAACGATTGTTAGATATCGGTAAAGGAAAATTTACTAACGATGAGACTGGATGCATAAAATTACCGGACGATTTCTGCACAATTATTGATTCACAAGATGCTCTCATTAACCTAATATTTCCAGATGTAAACACACAATACATTCATAATGAGTGGCTGGCAGAAAGGGCAATTTTAGCAGCAAAAACTGTGGGCGTCAACGAATTGAATCTGAAGATACAACAGTTATTGCCAGGTAACTTGGTGACATATAAATCCGTTGATGCAGTTTGTGATCCCATTTAATCTGCAAATTTTCCAACAGACTTTTTAAACTCATTGGATTTACCAGGCATACCACCGCATAATTTAGTACTCAAAGTTGGATCTCCGGTTATTTTGCTTCGTAATTTGTGCCCACCACGGCAGTGCAATGGCACGCGATTAGTCGTTAAAAAATTAATGAACAACGTTATCGAAGTCATTGTTTTAAGTGGCAAATTCCGGGGTGAAAGTATATTACTTCCATGAATCCCTATTATACCCACAGATGTGCCAATTCAATTTAAACGCATTCAGTTCCCTATTAGATTGGCATTTGCAATGACTATTAATAAATCTCAAGGCCAAACAATGTCTGTTTGTGGCTTAGATTTGAGCACACCGTGTTTTTATCACGGGCAATTATACGTGGCATGCTCTCGAGTGGGCAAACCATCCAGTTTATTTGTGTGAGCTAAAGATGGAATGACAAAAAATATTGTACACTCCATTGCACTAAGAGATTAATATTGTTGACTAATATTTTCAGAATTCGTTGTACATATAGTTTATAAAAAAAAGTTACAATAAATTAAAAAAATTATTATTTGGTGTGTTATTATTTTCACATTCCGTCATCGTTCACAGCGCACCACGTCTTTTCCCCTCATATACCACAGACGCACACACTTACAATAAATAAGATATATTTTTATACTCTAGAAATAATTCTTATGGCAAAACAACATTTGCTGGGTCAGCTAGTATAATATATATATATATATATATATATATATATATATATATATATATATATATATATTCATAGTTCATACTTCTCTTGCGTCTTTAAAAATAACTTCTGTCAATCCACTATGAAACCACTTAACTTATATGAAAATAACTTCTTTTTATAAAGTTCAATGCGTAAAGAATCAGTCACCCCAAACTAAATGTCAGCTAATAACGCGTAACGTTGAAGCTAATTTAAGTAAAACAGCTGTAATAGAAATGAAATAACTCCGATTGGCAGGGAAATGTAATCATCGTTAGGCTAAGAATAAACAAAAACTGCATCATAAAATTTAATCTCTTGAATAAAATCCAATAAAAAATAAGAGTTTCAGATACTTTTAATTGTAGATCTATAAAATCATTTGGATGCAATAGTGATTATAACGTTTCACAGCTCAAGATAAAAATTATTCGTGGTATTTTGAAGCGTTTTGTTACACGATTTCATAAACTAATGAGTTGATAAGATGAGTCGAGAAAAAATAGTGCTAATTATTCCAAATTATATTTGCTCTTGTATAATACAAATCTAAATTCATTTTTCTTAGATTAAATACGTAATTATACGTAATTGATACGTAATAATTGATACGTTCCATTTTTCTATTCTTTTACATATCCCATTCTTCTAACCTACTTTCAAACAAGCATTATCGGGAAAAGACAAATCTAAGTTATATTGGAATTTAGGAGTGTAATGATTGACTCTTAGCGTCACCTGATAATTACTTCATAACGTCATACGCGTAACGTCATAAGACTTCTCCGCTTGTTTTCACTCTTTATATAAATCGGGAGTTACGTTAAACGTAACGCTAATTTTATTATCTATAAAAATTAGCGACTCTGCGATTTGTTTAGAAATTTTCGCGTATGAGAAGTTCAGAGTTTCGCTGAGAAGTTCAATGTTATACTTACTGGAAAACGAAAAGCGAAAGTCTCTATTATACAGCTTTTTTTTTATTGAGAATGACGTTTTATAGGTGCTATAACAAAATAACGATCTCAACAAATTGCCGCTTTTGTCCTCAAAATAAACCTTGCTCATCTCATTCGCTCTAATCCCCCAAATACTGAAATGTGACGAAACTTGCGCAAAACGTGATCATTGGACACTCGATTCGTTGGATCACGTCATGATATTTTCATCATTATTCAGTTTCTCTTAGAATCAGGAAAGCTCAGTTCAGACAAATCAAAACCAAACCATATGAGTATAATTAATAATATGAAGAGAGTAATAAAAGTCAATATGTTTCACGAGCTCAAAAATAAGCGCTCATTCTCAAAACTCAACAAAAGAGAATGAGGAAAACAAAACAGATTTGAAAAAGATAAAGTATAGATGCTAGCGAAAAATGAAGGTAAAAAATAAAAATAAAAAAACATAGCGGCTAAGAATGAAATAGAAAAAGAAAGATAAATAAAGGTATGAAAATGAATCTAGAAAAACCGCAGTAGCTAAGAGAAGCGAATCAGGGTAAAAAGGCATTTTTATGTGCTTTTGAGAAGTGGTGTGTTAACAAGGTGTAGTTAACAAGGGAATATCAGCTTTCATATGAAGGAGCTAAGATTTGTATTATAAATTCATATCAGTTTTATATTTTGTTTATAAATTTGTATTGTTGATTTCATGCTTTAAAAACTAATAAATTTGTTTTTTAAAATTCTTTCATTAACGTTGGTGTATACGTGATCTAAGATAATCTCATATTTTTGTGTTTAGTTCATTTATTTTTAACCCTTCAATTGAATATTTTTGTAGCACATCGCGAATAATTTTAAAATAAACTAATTCAAAATAAACAATCCTGCTCTTCTATAACTATGACTGTTATAAAGATGTTACTGTGAAGGACCGAAATCAAGAGAATGACGACTATCACTGGTGAATGTCAACAATCACATAGTCGCTTTGGTGAATGTCCGAAATATTTGTTATATCCGATTTGATATTCGTTGATATTATTATATTATATTATTGATATTTAATATCTGTTGAGGATAGATTAGGAGAAACATCAGTGTTTGGAGTACTGGTTAAAGTCATACTGTTGTGATGTAGGGTATACCGGAAGGGCGTACCGGGCAAATGTATATCGGGCAGTGGCTCTTTACTAGACCTAGTATATATTTCAGACATTTACCAAAGCGACTATGTGATTGTCAGCCTTCCCAGGTGGATATCAACAACCACAAATTTCCGTCATTCACAGTAACAGAGATATCATACAATAATAATTTATCGGTAATGAAACCGATGAGTCAATCGGTACTTGTTACTTGTTGTATACAAAAAATGAATAAAAAAGTTTTTCTTTTGAATTCGGCTAATATCCTGCCAAAAATGTGAACTAAACACACACGGGCAAGACTGCAAAGCATTAAAGTAATACTACTATTAATTCTGACACATTTGAGTTAGCATTTTGCTGATACCGTTTTTTAATTTAGTCGCTTTTTGTAGCATGTCGATAACTTTGAAAGTAATACAACTAGTGTTTTTTTTTTACGTTTTCGTCCGTACTTTATTTTTTTTCTCTCTAAATATTTGCCTCAACTTTTGCTGATCTCTTAAGCCAGGAAAGAGGTTCTATCTATTCGGTTTACGTAACCAGCTCTCTGCTTGTTTCTTTGTGTGAATGAGACAAGCACTCTTTCCAACTGGGATATATTTAAATCTGGAGTAAACCTAAACTAAACTCAGTGGCGTGACATCTCATAGAAGGCCAAAGCCTACTGTGCCCATCTCAGTTTTCTTAACTTTGGGCTCTGAGGTGCAGGAGCAGATGTTCCGGTTGGGTGGTCAGCCGAACGTGGAACCCTCAGTGTTTAGGGATCAAGCATGCTTGGTATTCATTTTATCGGCCCACTGAAAGGATTAAAGGCGGAGTCAACCTTGCCCAGCCCGAGGATCGAACCCAGGGCCTGTGGCACGAGAGTTCGAAAATTTGGAGCAAAGTTGCGATGGCAACATTTTGGCTTTAAACTTAATTAACAGTTAATTTTGTTACGCTGAAAAATTAAAAGATGACCAGTTGTCCATTAATCGGCAAATTAATATTTCTGGTACTTACAGCAACGTCTTCGCTGTCGTCTGAAATGTCACTGATGTGAAAAGCTTCTTCTTCCACATCGTCCTCCCTGTCAGTACCCCATCTCTGATCATATCCCATTGGACTGGGGGGCCTGCTGCCTTTCACTCTGTCCACATCCCGCCGGGTGGCTCTGGGGGGCATCTGGCCTGGAATGTTGGGTATGGGTGGTGACTTCTCTCCTCCCATACGTTGGTGGCCGACCAGAGGGTCCCGGATCGAAACCCTGCGGTCCTTGCCGGCTACCATGTCCGGAGATGTGGGAGGTAAAGGGTTGATAGGATCTTTATGGGGGGCCGCTGGGCCAACAGTAGTTGAAGTCTTGGTGGCCCTGCTGCAGCCGCTACCCATGCATTGGCACGCGATTTACGGGTACTCCATTCCTAAAAATAACGAAAAATTAAATGAATTTAAAAACAGCATTTACATTAAATATTTAATAAGGTTAAACAGAATTTGATCCTGTTGTTTAGTAAGGTGCTCTGTTCTAATCTTCGATGTTTTAAGTAATTCTAATGTGCATTTAAACAACACTATAAGGATGTGGAGAAAGAAAAATATAGTTTCCCCTTAAAAGTTTAAAGTAGCTTAAGAGAAAGTAGTTTAACAATTTTAAAACATCAGGACTTAGTCTTTGCTATAACATTTCATAGATTGCTTGTTTTATGTCTGCCACTTAACAGTCGATCCATATTGGATTTGTAGCTACTAATATTCAACTCCCTTTCTTTGATATTGCGAACCCAATCTGAAAGGCAAAACTGGGAAGAGTCGTGGTGGCTTAGGGGATAGGGGGTTCACCTTCCAATGACGTGAACCGGGTTCGAATCCCAGCGATGGCTGGTCGAAATGAATTCCGCAACCAGCTTGCACGAACCACAGTGCTGACGTAAAATATTCTTAGTGATAGACGGATCTTGAGTTAGAGTCCCTTTGTTGTCAGATTAACCGTGGGAGATTTTTGTGGTTTTCCTCACCATGTAACGCAAATTCGGATTACTTCCATCAAAAAGTCTTCTACGAAGGCAAAATTGCTCCCAATACTTCATCCATGAGTTCTTTCGTTTTCTGGAGTGGATTCAAAATTACAAGGCTACTGAATTGAACATTTGTAGCCGCAAACCCCAAAATTAGGTCGGCTGTTCAACGACGGTTATAAAATAAAATAAAACGTTGGGACAAACTAGCTTCGGGGTGTTTTGAGATTCACCAGTCTAAGTTTAAGTTACATGAAAGAGAAAAACCACAAAAACTATTCATAATCCCCGATACAAAGGTCTCATAATCTGTCTATCATTGGCCATATTTCATATCAAAACTCTGGTAAATGGGAGTCATGAATTTCAACAATATTTGAACATTTGAAGATAATTATTAGCTATGAAGTGCGTAGTTATGACAGTTCGATTAGTTGGTTCAAACTCAATTTAGGTTCTGCTAAATCCTAAAAAGTTCATTTTTAACGAACTCTTATCATTATAATTTTGTGATGTTATATTTGCAGTGATTTAACAATGAGACACTGGATCAAATTTCGAATAAATACAAAGTTCTACAATGCTCTACTACAATGAGACACTGGATCAAATTTCGAATAAATACAAAGTTATTACTTTACGAAGTCAGGAGTGTATTTGCTAGAACAAAACGGAGTAAGAACCCGGTCAAATAATGCATAATTGAATCCGTTAATTTAACCTCAATTTTGTACTAAACTGAAAGCCAAAATGCTAGCCTCTGAACCAATATGTCGGTTTTGATCAATAAATATTTATTTTGAACCAAGAATTCTTGAACTTAATATAATTTACTTCAAACTTGGCATAACATGATAATTTTCGAATCTCATTTCTGAATACCTACATTCATAGAAATTAAGAATTGTTAAACTTAATATAATTTACTTCATACATTGCGCACCATGATAATTTAAGAATCTCATTTTCGAATTCTTGCACTTTTAATTTGGAAAATTATTAAAGCAATTCTTTTGCTTCACATTTAATAAAAGAGACAAATCCGACGGAAAATTTTTGAACCGGATATAAAAATGGTGGCTTTTTCTATACGTGTTTAATAACATTATCTTAAAAATTTATCAAGATAAATAACTTACTCCCATACAGGTTCTCCAACAAAGTGAAGTCTGTTTTCAAATACGATGAAAAGAGAATTATGAATTGACTTCATAATTTCCTATTCTGAGATCATTTTTTTAAGCAAAATATTATTCTTCAACTCTCCTTAAAAATGAATGAAAAACGATAATATTTTAATGAGACAAAAGATCTCCGGAATTTTTCATTCAACGTTGCCAAGGTCTCATTTTAAAACAAAAGACTGTTCGTCATCTTTTCTTGATGGCTCCACCCAATTTTTTTTTGATAAAAAAGATTCATAAGTTAGTTCTATTATCTCGCAGTTTAGAAAGATCGGGGTTTTTCGATAGAAGTAATCAAAAGTTTCATTCTCCCACTCTGTCATTACAGAACAATTTTTTTTTTTTTTAACCTTTTGAGGGCAGATGTTTTCAACGCGATGACAGTTCTCTGTCATTGTCAAATAGATGACACAGACCTAATTCTCGATCTCGGCTGGTCAAAATATCATAAACTAAAAAGTAGCTTTATGTGCCATCCTTCCACCCTATTGAAAGGGGAGGGGATGTGATCCTCGATCACGTAAGGTCTCTGGTGAAATATTATTTAGTTTAATGATCCACCACCAAGATAAAAGCAATTTTTTGGCTATATTTTGAAGGGAAAAAATTTCCTTATTCTGTTTTGACTATTGAGAAAAATTGAGAGACACGTAGTTTTAAGCAGTTTTTAAGTCGATTTTTCTTATTAACATTTGGAAATACAAAGAAAATGGTCTACTTAACTTATAAGGTTAAATTTATTGCACAAATATTGCTCTTTGGTCAACGATAAAGACTATTAAATACACTTTTGGAAAAACCGGTTCGAGGTCTAACTACCATAATTTGAACCATGATACCGCACAAATATCCTGAACCTTAATGATGCGTTGATCTAAACCTTATTCCCCTTCTATTTGAACCATAGTATGGTTTGAGCAAGTTTAAGACAGAATTATTTCCACAATTATTAACTTCAACTTGCTACCATATGAAACATACAATTTGAATATTAGTGTTGTTTAATACAATTTAAAATTTTTAAAACAGAATATCAGTACGGCTTACAACTTAACAATTATTATACGAGAATTAGAAATTTGTCCACCAATATGGAAACTTTAAATCATGGCTTAATTAGGTTTAAGTGGAGTAATTATAACCATAGGGTAGATGAGACCAGTGGTATTTTTAAAAAATTTCAACCCATAGTAAGGATTTTAAAAAATATGTTTTATAAAGTTTTAAGTGTGTATTTTGTTTCGAGAACCTTAAAATACTTCTTAGATAAAAAATATTGTCACTATTCAAATGATTCTGAAAAACTATCGAAATCTTTGAAAAATAGTTTCGGCACATGTTGATTCAAATCAAAGTGATTTCAACGGTAGAAGAGTTTTTGTGTCAATCGATTGATAGCCTAAGCCTAATTCTATTTTCTTCTACTTTTGGTTATTATTTTCCGCTTGTATTAAAGTTAATTACTCGAAAGTATATATGATCAAAATTACCTCATTTTTTTATCAATACGATTTAATTAGTACCATATTTCAGATTAATTCAAAATTGGCGACATTTCGTCTACTTTTGCTCAAAAATTCCAAAAATGTCCACAGAAAAGAATATTATTCTTTTTAACTGTCTGGAAAAACCTGTACAAGAAGCTGTTGTAATGATAAAAGGAATGAAACTGAATCTATTGCAAATTAGAAGAAAAATTATTTCAGAAAAGCCACGACGATGGCTGCTTTGAACAGGAACTGGAAGAAAAGAAATTTGTAGAATTTTTATTTTAAAAAACCAGGTTTGGTTATCCTTTTAACCAGCAAGAACTTATGCCTCTTTTTGAATCTTACGTAAAAGAATAGAAAATCTTACGTTTCTAATTCTAATATTTTTCACAATTGATATTTGTTTTAAAAAAAAGTATATAAAAATATTTTTTAAAAAAGTCTTAAACTGGAACTTTTAAAGCAAATACCGTGATTCTTATTATTTGACATAAATTTTTTATCGAGTTAATAAATAATTTTTTTTTCCAATGCCCACCAGTGTTAACATTTCGTCAATTCGAGCATTTACAGGGCAGAGTGGTTAACTACTCAATTAGGGGCACCCTATTAGGATTACCAACGTTGCTCCCACAGTAAGGACAAATAGTACAGAGAATGAAACAAGATCCATGTCGCGGGCATCCATGATTCGAACCCAGGGCCTTTCTTATGCAATACCATTTCCGTGACTCATGCACAGTCCGGTGGGCCATAAATTAATTAATTGATGCCACAGAATTTATTTGATGAATTTAGTTTAGTAGCTAAATTTATTTTACGAAGCAATCAGGATTCGAAACATTTTATGACTTTTTGACATTTTAATGACAATATATTTATGACATTTTCCAAAAAAATAAGGAAAAGTAGGTTTGGATATGGATAATAAAAAAAGTGGATGTTTTTAATTTTTAGATCGTAAACAAAAAATATTTCTGTGATTTTTTGAAAATTTTATTTTATTTTTATTTAATTTTTTCATTTATTTATTTTTTACATTGCAGACACTACAAATATTGTACTTTTTCACGTTTATTGGGATTATTTATACTGTTTTATGTTTTGAAAATTTGCATCAGTTTCTAAGTTACAGAGTATTTTTTTAATGTATTTTGCAAAAAGAAGATGCGAATGTAAATGCTTTGAAACAAATGTTAAAGTTCATTCCAGACATAAAATAATCAGTTACCATAAATAAAATAATTTTTACCTTCCGTTTTCTAAATAAAATTTAAATATGTTGTATCGTGAAAAAAAAATATTGATTGTTACTCCATGGAATTATCCAGATCAATTTTTATCCTGACTTTTCAATAGTACTATAGTAGCGTGACAAAAGTTTTGTTAGGCTCAAAACAAACGTGTTGCTCTGGGGGGAAAACTAATGTTCACTGATTGTTTTTTGCAGTTCGTGTGAAATTATTTCAAAAACAGTAACACAAAATTAAATTTTCATGAGTTTCACAATCTAATTAATACAAATTTTCAAATCAGAGCTAAATGGCAGTCTCATTTATGTGTTTTGATTTGGGTTCATACATTTAGTTTTTGTGGCATTTGTATCGTAGCAACCGCGTTTTAGAAAAGGCAGGTGACTCGTCAATTATTGATGCTAAGTAAAAGCTTTGAAAAAGGACTGAAAAGAATAAACTGATGACCTACAATGTTCATGAATAACTGAAATTGAAAGCAAACGAAATACATTTAACGCTGCGTTATTTATTATTTTCATGCTTGGAATTTCTGGTTTAAACGATTATAGGCAAATACCAAGTTAAAGACAGCCGACCAAAAAAATAGTTTGCTGTATTAAGTTTAATTTTCAAACACGTTTTTCTAATTGATTTATCTGGTATGTGTTTTGGGGTGTTTTTTCCTATGTGTTTTGGGGTAATTATTTTGAGGAAGTATCGGAACCGACAAAATCAATCATAAATCAATGAAATGGTTAGGTCAGTGGTTGGAAAAACTACATTATTTTTGCAGTTAACTACAACTACTTTGTAACTAATGTAGTTCACTAGAACTACAGCTACTTATATTTAAATGTAGCGACTACAAACTACTTTGGAGTTATAGTTGTTAGGATGAATGACAAAAATTGGGTGGTTGTTGTCTTCCACCGGTGAATGTTGACAATCATATAGTCTGTTTGGTAAATGTCCGAAATGTATATTAGGTCTAGTGAAGTGCCACTGTATATATTTACCAGGTATGCACTACATCAATGTTTTTTAAAGTTAGGTTTAGTGCCACTGCCCGTCATACATTAACCCGGCATGCCTTTCACTGATGTTTTTGTAAAGTTAAGTGCCACTGCCTGGCATGCATTTAACCAGTACTCCGAACATTCATGTTTCTCCTTATCTATCCTCAGCAGATATTAAAATATCGAATCAATATAATCATATCGACGAATAAATTAGTATCAAATTGGATATAACAAATATTTCGGACATTCACCGACTATGTGATGGTTGACATTCACCGACGAAAGTTGACATTCTCTTTATTTTGGTGATTCACAGTAACATAGTTGCTATTTCAACTACTTTTAGAAGACGACCTTGACTAGAGAACTTTATTTACACCCATGTCATACCTTAAATGACTCTAAAATAATTCGGAATAAAAAATTAGCTTATTCAAACGTGATACATCATCAAGGAGTATTTATTCATGTTTACATGAGCCAGTTTGTTAAACCAATTTTTTACGAATTCGTTCTTTTAATCTTTCACTTTTTATGACTTTATCGATAGTGAATATTCAATTTAAAAAACGCTATGAAATTATCCTACATTTTAAATTTCGTTTCGTTTTCTCAAATAAATAAAGTGGAAAGAAAATATGTTTTCTATTATTGAATTGTTTCATGAGAGTACATTCACATTTGAAGTGATAAATAAGCTATTATTCGTAATGGCTAGTTGCGTAATGCGTAATTCTTAATAACCCTTATATTCTCATAGTGTCCACTGACGAACTAGAAAAGATTTGTAATAATTCGATTCGAAAAATTTGCTAAATTTGAAAATTGTTTTTTTTTTTACTAAACAAACGTAAAAAGTAGTTGCAAGGAATCTCTACAAACTACTGTTTTTTTTTTTTTTTTTTTTTTTTTTTTTGTACCTCACTACATAACTTTTCTTAAAAAATAGCACACTGCACTACAAACTACGAAAAAAAGTAGCAAATACAATAGTTTCGTTACTTGTAGCGCGCTACTTCCAACCACTGTGTTAAGTATATAAAATACAATATTAAGCATCTTTTTCTAATTAAGTTATCAATTTCAATCTTTTATTGTGGTAATTTAAAGAGTTGGATTAAGAGCTCGAACCGACGAGTTAAATCTTAGAGTGGTTTAATATACTGTGTTCAATTTTTAAACACCTTTTTCAAACTGAGTTATCTACTTTAATCGCGTTTTGAGGTAATTAGTTAAATGTTGGATAAAGGTACAATTAAATGTTTAAGCCGACAAGTTAATATGTTAGAATCGACGGTAAGTTATAATTTCAAACATCTTTTTGTTAGTATTATTGTTATTAAAATATTAACTTCAAATGTGTTTCTGGGAGTCGTAGTGGCTCAGGGGATAGAGCGCTCGCCTCCCAATGTAGTGATCCAGGTTCGAATCCCAATAATAACTAAGCTATACAAATTCTGCTTTCAACCAGCACCGACCACAATGTTAACATAAAATCTAACCGGTGGTATACCGTTCATGGATTAGAATCCCCTTGGCTTTGAAATAACATTGGCAGGTTTGATGGTATTTCTCGCCATATAACGCAAAATAGATGGAGGGGTAACCAAAGGTTCATTCAAAAAGTCCTTCTAGAAAATAAATTTGTCATAACGCATAATCCAAAAATTCCCTTGTCTTCGTTTGGGTTCAAAAATATAAAGCTGCCGAGTAAAACAATGATAATTGTAAGTCCAAAAATGGGTTGTCTGTTCAAAGTCCCTTATAAAAATAAAATAAAGAAAACGGGAGTGGAGAAAGATTCCAGTTTGGACAAAAATCTCACTTGCAATTTTAATTTTACGCCAATCAGCATTTAAAGTATCGAACGTATAAGTCGTGATTTTTGTTAAACCTTTTGTAATGACAGCGATTTTTATTAGTTTCAATGACTTTGTTTAAAAACAAGTAAAATGTCCCAAAATAGTTAATTCATTTTTTACCCCATTTTATAATTTACAAACTTTTAAAATCACTAAATGTTTTTAGTGTTATACTGTACAATCTATGCTGAAATTTTTGAATGAAGAATTATTTCGAACTTTTAGAAAGCTTACGTCTCATCCAATAAAATTATATTTATTTATTTTAATTTATTAAAATTGCATGGTATTTGCAAATTGGCTTTTTTTTCCTTTTGCAGAGCACTTAAAAATACCTTAGCATACAAGAACCAACTAACTTCTGTATTCTATTTTGTGGCATCTAATTTTACACGGTAAAATGTGTTAAACATCATGCCACCATGCTTTTCCTATTTTATACAAAAAAAAAAAAAAAAAAAAAAAAAATCTCATTATTATCGCAATGAATGTCTTAATCTTTTGACTCAGGTTCGACACCGGTGTCCGTTTCATATATGTTTTTTACGCTCTATTTACAAGCAATATTTCAATTACAAAAATTAATCTAATAGTTACCAAAAAACTCTGTTAGATTATAGGAATTATATTTGTACTAAAATATAAAATCCAAAGAAAGTAGTTTCAATTTTTTTTCTTAAAATACAGAAAGTTATCAATAATTGATATCGTAAATTATAGAAATTTATTGATGAATAACTGTTTCTCTTAGATCTAAATGAATGCAAATAAGAGCAAATTTGAAGATTTACCTATATAGAAAAAGACGCCAGTTTTTCATGCTATATTTCTTACCAAAAATTATTATTATGCTGAATCTAAAATTTTTCAATTGTTTTGATCTAAATTAATACAAAATAATATAAAAAGTATGAAAAATATGTTTAATAAAGATTCTGCGTCAAAGAGTTAAAGTTTTAGTTTTTAAAGTTGAAAACAAAAATCGAGTTTTTCTTTTCAGTTTCCTATTCTTAGAATTGTTGGTAAAAATATTATAAAAAAAAGATATATTTAAAGAATTCGTAAAATTTTAAAACCTAATTTTTCTAAACTTTTGTTAGTGATTTAAGTAATAAAATGCATAGAGTGATAATGAATGTCTTTGTCCACAATTATTTTATTTTGATAATAAAGTACATGTTTAAAACAAAATTATTCCATCTAAAGGAATTTTTTTAACGTAATTCCTAACGTTTCATAATTCTATACATCTGTTTTTATTTTCGATGAATTCCACATTAAGACTTTTATGAAGGTTTATTCTAAATTAGTGTAGTAAAGTTGTGTTGTTTAATTATCTTCCTTTGATTAGCCATGAAAATATTATTACTGTCGTCTTTCTGGTAAAAAATAAATTCTTTGGAAATAACCTTCGTATCATTAAAAGACCATGATCCAACGCCGAGCAATCAAGAGATATTATCGAACCTTATGAAAATGCGGTTAATATTTTTACCTTATCGTTATTCATTTCTTCGTTTAAATTTGTTCTTGATATATTTTTAGTGATAATTTACCCTATTTTTATTGCAATCAAAAGTGAACAAAATTAGCAAAAAAATATTTTTATTTTAAAACTCCCTTTTTTACGATTCAAACAATTTCACAATTTGCATTTCATGATATAAATAAGTTAATAAATCTGACACAACAAGCAACTGAAAAGTACGAAACAATGTGTTTCAACCTGAAAAATTTCATTTTTAATGATTCCAAAAAAAATTAAAAGTTAAATTCATAAAACGTATCATGATCTGGCATTAGCCTCATATTCGATAATAAAGTAAGATCTAAAAAGCAGCTTCTGCTGCTATACTAAATAATGCACAGGATGCAATCTCTTATACCTGCTTTGATTTTTAAGATCTACGCTATTAATAAAACGCCAACTTTAACCCTATACACAAATGGTAATAGCCCCCCTTTAACCCAATTTTTACGCTTAGCGCTTTTCAATATGTAAATTGGCGCAACGTACGTGGGAAACATTAATTTCCATACCTCTTGACAACCGCTCACCGGATGTGGTAATAAAGAAGAAACGCCCCCGTTGCCATCTAATGAAATATAATAGTAAACGAAAATGAAACAGGCGTTTAAATTGTTGTATTTTATTCTAAAAGCATTTAATCTGGATAGCATACTTTAGTGATTAAATTTGCAAGTCAAATTAAAGTGATTTTCTAACTATTATCGCAGTATTTAAAGTTATTTGCTTTTGAAGTTGAATTATTTTACTATTCAATAAACATATCAATATAAGCCTCTTTTCCTTTTTTTTCCTTCGTCGCAACTAGCGTACTCCTCAAAAGCGAATTATCTATTTTATTTCTCGTATGAGGCATAAAAATCGAGGGTATTTCTCTATCTAAATAGGCAATACTGAAATCATCTATGGTAATTAATTTTGTTAGGTTATTTTAAGTACTAATTTAAGTAGTGTTTATCAATAAGTTATACGTTAAGTATTTGTTTTCATTAATTTTGTATTTTTATGGAAATAAAAACTTAGTTACGAAATAGTTATTTGGATTTATTCTTGATATTTTTTAAATTGACTGTAGAAATTTTAAACATAAAAAGGGCGATAGTGTCGCATACTGTAATACTAATTATTGGTGGCGGAAATTGCCTTTTTCTAGCAATAACATATATTACACGAAAAAATATATTAGTTCTTAAATCTTTTGTATAATATACATATATATTACTTATAAATTGGAACAACCTGCACCCAGGGCCTGATTATTGCCTAGACCCGATAATCATGGGCCTAGGGCCCACAATTCCTGAGGGCCCCCAAAAATTAGTAAAGGTTGGCTAGCTCTGTGTTAGTTTAAGTACTAAATTAAAAATATACAATAAAAAATAATTCAGCTAATCAGTCACTTTTAAGAAAAATCGCTGATTTCAATTGTTTGTGTTCACTTAAACTATTTTTATTTGATATATCATCGTTTTGTATTTTGCTTTCATTTATAGATACATAAACTTTTTCTTAGAAAAATAATCTTCAATTGTCTGCTTTCAAAATTTCTTAGAATGTTTCTCTTGAATCATGCAGTTCAATACTTTTCTTTTATTTTTAGGACTACTCTTCAGTAATTTAATTTAAAAAATGTCTTGTAAGGGGCCCGGAAAATTTGGTGGGCTATGGGCCTGAATTTGTCTTGATCGGTCCCTGCCTGCACCTTAAATAAGAAAAACATCTGGTCCCTTATACAGCACAACAGCTGACCGATAAAAACAGTCAGATAAAAACATGTCTAATAGGGTGTATGATGACCACTAACAGCTACACAACCCTCGCATCGGTGTTTCATACTGTTTACATGGTCCTTATTGATCCCTGCGGTAACAGAACTCACTCCTGCACCAAGGCACCCTGGAACTTATCGGCGGACGTTGGAGATGGTCTTTGAGCTGCAATTGAGAGTCCGAGGGCTCCCCGTTCGTGTTCGATGGATCCAAGGATTTTGTTCCTGTTCCGCTGACCTGCCAGAGTACTTTTATCGGAGACATAAATGTCAGTATGCCTATCTACCGCGATGCTCACCCAGACTACCATACCCCTACGACAAAAGTGGTTCTTTCCGACGATGTTATAAGGCTGATATAATTCCTGAGTTCTCTCCAGGTGAGAACACGTTTCGAGTCGTTGTCCAGACTGAATCGAGACTCATCACTGAACTGAAGAGAACCCATCCCCAATCATCCTCTCTTCAAGACAAGCGTTCTCAACACCATGCTAGAAGATTCTTTTATGGTTCACAGTCAAAGGGGTGACAAACTACAGAGCGTCTGGCATACAGGCCACCTGCATTAAGTTTCTGGGTGACTGTTATCCATGAACCGGATTTTCTTGTTTCATCATACAGGTTGCGAGATAGTTGTGTCAATGTTGCGGATCCTTTTAGGCTAGAAGTCTAAACTAACGGTCTTGAGCCAGCGTTGCTGCCCTTTTGACTGTCTTAACCAGGTAGGTGGACCACTGTTCCTGTCTATGTGAACTGTTTCCACAGACTAGACACCACATTCCTAGAAACCCCGAGATCGCTGCCACAGGTAGCCTGTAATGGATCCGTCTTGAGTCTTCCAACTATCCACCATCTTGTGATATCGTCTGACTGGCCATACTAACCATGGGTAAACAAAGAATTTTAAAAAACAAGGATTTAGCTAAGCTGCGGTATTTCAAAACACCCTTACACTGAAAGCTTCGGTGAGCAAATGAGGTATATCTCCACAAAGCGATCACAGCGCCACAGCCATAAAACGTCAGAGGTCACTGTGTGGTAGATATGCCCGCGAAGAGCTTACCTATTACCTTATACCTTATTTACGCATAGGCGTTACTTGTTTTGCTTTTAATAGAAAATCGTTCCTCACTTTAATTGTTTCGATTAGTATTATTAAAAATAGCTCACTTCACTAATGCTTTTATGAAATCATGCTTTTTTGCAAATAATATGCTATTTTTATGAATGCTGTGAGTTCGGAACTGTCACTCATGACTGTTAGATCAAGTTTAGCCTATCTAAAGCCAGCGCTGCCTGCGCTTATTTTGAAAATGGCGCCAAACGTCAATATGGAAAAAAGCCACAGTTTTGTGAAAATGCAAAGCGTTTGTAGTCCAATTTTTTAATTTTGAAAAACTTACTCCAATGCTGCATTCCTTGGGTTCATAAAAAGTATAGTCAATGACTTTGATAATTTTCATCTAGGTGGGAAAATGTCACAGAATTTACGTTTTTTAAAGACGTTTAATAACTTTTTAAATATTCAAGTTCATGTCTGTTCTAAAGCCCAGATAATTCGCAAGGCAAGATTATATACAAGTCATCTCATTGCTTCAAGTGTAAAGGACTTAAACTATGTCTTTCTTATTTTTCTTGGCGACAGAGCTTCGACAAACAGCGTTAAGAGTGTTGTTTCCCTAACGGAAGCAACATTGTTTTTGAATTACACTATAATGTAATCACTGTCAGTTTTTGGTACTACCACTGACAACAGAAAGGCCCCTGTATGTTGGCAGGCAGTGTGTCCCCTGATGATGTGCTGTCTTGCTAACACACATATCTTTAAATATTCTTCGTATTTCTGACTTTTTAAATTAAAATGAGACAAATTTGGTTTTAGCTGCTTTTAGCGCTTTTCCAGTTTGATTTATTATTTTAAATGTTATTTAATTATTTGTCTTTTTCTGAATTTGTATAAATCAGTTTCATTGTTTGATTAGTATAAAGTAATAGTAGTAATATTAGACTTTATTTTAGTATAATGAGAGTGCCCAAAACCTAACAGCAATGCTACTGATCTAGTTTAGGCTTGTTTTAACAATTCATAGCATATCTTACTTGAAAAATTAATGTTAAGTTACCGTATATTTTATCAAGTGAAACTAACAGTAAGAGGCTGAAACTTTCAATAGCTCTCACCCTAAAACTATTGGGATCCAAGTTCAGCTGCCCCTCCCCCTCCCTTAATGTTTGTAGGTCAAAAATCTAAATTCTTTTAAAAATAGATGCGTTTATTCATAGAAAGTAAGTTTTTCGTTTGTTATTTTAGTAGCTTAATTAATATTTAGCACTAATTAGTTAGTATAAATGAGATCACCCTCTTAAGCCATTAAGATTGGCACTTAATTTGAAAAAATTAATTATTTTAAAAAATAATTTGTAAAGTAATTAGTTAGTAATAATTAATTTGTAAAAATTAATTATTATAAAAAACAATCATTATAAAAATTATTTAAGGTGATTTTTTTTCACTCTGCTTATTGTACATAAAAATATTTACTAAAAAAGAATGTTAATTAAATATGAATATGTAAATGCTGCTGTTGATCTTTCACTAAATTGTTTGTTAATTTTATGATATAATCTTATGAGGCACTTTTGGTTTCGATAATATTACTTAGACTTTAAAAATTCATGAAATGAAATGAAAAATTTTTATCATTTATTAACGTTTAATATCATTGTAAGTTTCTATCATGTATTCATTTTCCCCTTTAATATTTTAAAATCAAAATTTATAAGCAGAATCAAAATAGTTAAAATCTTTTTAACATGAATGGGGTTTTATCTGAAATGCCTATTTTATTTTTAAAAAATCTCTCTTTTTCAGGAATTTATTGATGTTTACGAATTTATTTCAATGTTTTTAATGGTACTACTTTATACGGGATTGCGTGTCAACCTGTTTTTGGCACTCCCCCACAAGGTCATGAAAATTCAACGGAAATCCTCGCTACAGTTTTCTTACACAGAATGGATATATAATAACGGATGGACCACGCCAAGTCACACAAGGGCTGTCAACATTTTAAGGTAAGGCTTTTAAAAAGAGAAAGAGTAACGATTAATTGCATAAAAGAGAAAATTAGGATAGCTTTATTGTGATCGGTTAGTTTCCCATCAATCAAATGTTCGCATTAAAATCATTGGTAAAGACAGTAATTATGAATAATTTTATCATAAACGGAACAAAAAATGACCCTTAATTAATATTATGAAAAAAAAAATTTTAAATGTCAATAAAATAAAAAGGTCAATAAAAATAAAAATGGAAAACAATCAATTTCAAGAATATCCGTCTGACTGCGTTAAAGTAGCAAACAAATTTGAATTTGTAAAGATAATGCTGAAAATTCATTCCGTAAATTCTGCTACGGGGGGGGGTATGAAATTTTTCTCTCTTCATCGTTCTACCTTTCAGTAAATTCAAAATGTCGGCGAGCATTTTCATCTGAGGAAAGAAAATTTTCAGACATCCACAATAGGCATAAGCCACAAAATTTAAAACATTTTTAACTTTCCCTTAATTATTTTCGATTTTATTTTTCTTATGCATCGTGGTGGCTCAGGGGATTGAGGGTTTAGCTTCTAATGAGGTGGACCGTGTTCGAATCCTAACTATGTATCTAACACATTTTTTTACAACTTGTTATATTATTTTAAATTAACAGTTGGTTTAACTGCAGTTAAATAAGAGGCAAAGAATGCTGGGAAATAGTAAAATATAGTTGAATCTGACGTATTAAAAAGGTATAACACAGACATTATTTTTAAATGTGTATGTATATGCATTTACTAAAAACTTATTGTAAATGAATTTGAATGCTAAAAATATTATTTAGAACTTTAGTTCAGTAAAGTTATAGACATCAAAAGTTTTTTGAAAATGACCCAAATATATATTTTGCTAATTTACTCTTTAAATATAAAATATATGTATGTAAGCAACTTCGATTGGCACACTGGCACACAAAGCTTTTTTTTTTTTAATTTTTACCAAAAGGTATAATTTTTTCTTCAATTACTATATTAGATTGTTTTCTTGTTTTTAGTTTGTGCTTGTTAATTTGTTAACATCTCAAAGCATTTGAAATTTAGTGACCATTAATATTTGAGCTTCCTTAAATAAACTTAATAATACTTAACTTTGATACTTGATAATACTTAATAAAAATTTTACTTGAGCACCCCAGTTAGTAGAGGGATGTTCGACATTTTAATGAACGGTAAATTCTGTTAATTGATAAAAGGGAGCACAAATTTTAAATAAAGGGGAGGGGAAGCCTTTGAAGCTCATATTATAATTCAACACAGAGATCTAGTTCGTATCCTAATCGCTATGATTGGTTTAAGTGCTCTAGCTAGTCGAACTGTGGTAAAAAGTTTGATTGACAATATATTTTCTGTCGATAATAGGGTGATATAGTCTGCTTGTAGTAATTGAAATTTGAATTGTCATGAAGCACAGAGCTCCAATGAATGTTTCAGCTCTCTATCTATTATTCTAACAGACAACGAAGGAGCAGTGGTGGCTCAATGGATAGAGCGTTCGTCTTCCAATGAGGTGAACCGGGTTCGAATCCCAGTGATGACTGGTCGATACGAATTCAGCCTCAGTCTCACACCGACCACAGTGCTGACGAAAAATATCCTGAGGGATAGGCGGATCATAGAGTAGAGCCCCCTTGCCATCAGGCTGACTGTGGAAGGTTTTCGTGGTTTTCCTCCCCATGTAACGCAAATTCTGGTCAGTTCCAGTGAAAAGTCCTCCACGAAGGCAAACTATCGCTCAATATTTGATCCAGGTCTTCTGGATTTGCTTCAAAATTTCAAGGCTACGGAGTTGAACATTATTTGTCGTAAACCCAAAATTGGGTCAGCTCTTCAATAAAGGTTATAAAATGAAATATAAAAGAAAAAAATAAGACAATGAAGATACCCCCCTTATAAACGCGAATATGAATTAATAAAAATTCAGTTTTAAATTACACAGTTGCGGTACATTTATCGCGTAGATAAGATCGTTAATGTAGCATGAAAAAATGTCAGCTACTACTCCGTTAAATTACAAATAAATCCATTGAGAAAATTCGAGTGAGGAGTAACAATTAATTAATATTTAATATCCCAAATAGGTTTTTTTCCATTCATTTTTCCTCCCTTTTTTTTAAGAAAATCGTATCGATTAAATTCATTCACATTAGTCTTTCATTGAAAGGTTAAAGTTCTTGTTAGTCAGACAATGTTTTTTCTCCCACAAAAAAAAAGAAAGAAAAAAACAAGTAATTATTGAAGATTTCCGTGACATCACAACGTAGAATCACGCAGCTTTCTCTTTTTATGAAAGATTAATGTACTGGGAAATCATATCGCTTATTTAATGTTGATCATTCAACATGATATCTTTTTCGTCAGAAATTCTATTTGAAGTATTTTCATTTCCATAATTCGTTATTTCAAAACTTACCCGTCATCTGTTGTTATTCAGGGTCATTACATTAAAATACTGAATCATCGATGAATACGAGTACTTATCCATTTCTACGGAGCATGTGATAACCAATAAACAATAGGAAATTCAACTGTTTCTCTATTTATTATCTATTTATTACTTTTTATTTAGTTATTTTAGTTTTTTGTTAAATAAATAAAATTTTAGAAAATAATAAAAAATAAGTAAATAAAATAGCTCAAATTAGTTGCACCAGCGAAATGTTTAAGTACTACAATACGTTGATCAGAATTTTTAATTTCCCCTTATTTTTGAAAAACTTCTTTTTCTCTAAAATTAATAATGATTGATAAATGTTTGAATTATGCTGTAATGTGACAGAACAGTACGCAAAAATATTATAAATGGTGCACATTAAATAATATTCATTATTTACAGCTTATAGCATACCGTGAAATAGTGTTCATTTCGCGTATTTTTTATTTAAATAAAACAAATTAAAATACATTTTTAAATGAATAAACAAAATCGCTAGACATGTTACGCCGGCGAAATGTATAAGCACCGAAATAAGTTAAGTAGAATATTGTATTTTTCCTCATCGTTGAACAAAATTTTTTCGAAATTTAATAATAACTAATAAATTTTCTTATTGCAGTGTTATAATAATAATATACATCATACGCAAAAACAGTTTTTACACTAAATGTCAAATAGTGCGAATTTAGCAATTTATTCAATATAGACACGTGGAAAAATAATTTCTAAGATTTGTCCTACGACGAAAAGTAAATAGTTAACTCATTGCTATTTCTTACAAATTTGAAGTAAAGTTTTTTTTTTCTTCTATTATTTGAAAACATAATCCGGAAACGTATGAAAATTTTAAATCTATCCTCAAGAAATTGCCACATAAATAAAAAAAATTTATTTGTTTTATTTATTGTTACTTGTAATTTGTGGAAATTATAAAACAAATCGAGATTTTCGTTAGATTACTTGTTAAATTAAAAATTACATTAGAGCCAATGCAAATGAAGAATAAACATTGTTTTGAAGATAGTATGATAAAATAATTATGTTTTATTTATGAGTAAAACATTTAAGCATTATATATAACTAGGTCTCTAACGCTAATATTTCGAATTTAAAAGAAAAAAAATCGAGAAGCTTCTTCATAATTTATTCAACGTTCTCTTTACATTTAATCAATTGAAAGAAATTGAGGAAAAGTTTTTTTCAGAAATTCTGTAAATGCACAATGGTCAATACGAAACCTTTTGCATAAAATCTAAATGCGTATGATTCTCTGAAAAAATGTGTTAATATTAACTTTAAATTTCACAAATCTTACAAATTATTCTGGAACAGATATTTACTACCTGAAATGCAGCATGAAATATCCAATTTCATACCAAACCAAATGTTTGAAATCGAAGAAATTAAGAGATTTATCGAATCTTTTTGTCCAAAAAATAGTGATATTCTTCTCCTATTAAAATATTAATTGTTTAGAAAAAAAAAATTAATGTAATTTTTTTTCTTTTTCAAATAATTTGCAGCAATAGTTTGCATACTGCGCAAAATTGTAATTTTTATTGTAGCATACAGAGTGTCAAAAAACTTTTAATGTGGTTATCAATAGGAAAAGGTTCATTCCTGCTTTCTGTAAGAAATATATATTATGTTTATTATGTTTTTATATTTTTCAAAACATGCATACTACATTGCTCAACAATGCATAACCCAAAAGCTGTTTTGTTGTCTTTTATATAGTTCAAAAATAACATTTAAAAGTATTCGAAAAAAATATTTTTTATAAGAAAATACCTTAATGAAGAACTCATGTTAAGAATCAGTTTCAAATTTAAAATTTTATTTTGAATACTTAATAGTAAAAAAAAAAATTTCTTGAAATAACGTTTTAATCTGGCTGATTTTTGGAATCAATTTTTAAATTTTTTTCAAATACTTAGGTAAACAAAATAACTAAATTTTTTATGAGAAAACGATGCAATAAAGAGCTAACTCTCAAAATAGTTTTCAAGTTTTAAATTTCAAACTTTTCTTTTAAAAATTTAAAAGGTCACACTCAATATTGAACTAATACTTATTTTGAAGAGAAACTGATTCAATGAAGAGCTTATTTTTGGAATCATTTTCAAATTCTTAATTTCAATGTTGTTTTTTTTTCTGAATAAAATAAAGCATATTGATATTGTTTTTAAGTTACAAATTGGTGTATTTTAATAGTTGGTATTTTATATACGAAATTTAAAAGAACTAACTTTATTACACTTCTTATTCTTATCAAAACTACTGTTCATATTCTTCCTGCACTTTAACATTAGAAGGAAAAACAATTTAACTAACAATTTGGCTTTAACTTCAGACTTTTTTAATTCTAACTGTCATTTCATTATTGATCGCTTAAGATCACTTATTGTCTGCTAGGGTATGAGCATTAATATTCTATTTTTAGACATTATCTAATTAATAAATAAATTTTATATAAATACAAAATTTATTTTCTGTGACGAGATATTATAATATACATTTTTTAAGTTAATATTAATCACTATGTTTTTAGTCATTATAATAAAAATGGTGTTAAAATAAAAAAATTAATTTGATATCAATATTTAATAAAGTTAATATGTAATTAATCTACTTAATAAGACTAATTAAAATGAAGACTAAAAAACTCATGATTTATAAATTATAATAAGACAAGTTCGAAAATAATGCCAGACATTTATTTTCTTTCTGCAATTTAAAATTGAAAAAAACGGTTACTTTTTTATTTACTGTTTTTAATTTATTCCCAATCCAATATTAATTAATGAAATTCGTTGCATTGCTACTAAATATTTACCATCTAGCATTTTTAGTAGTCTTAGTAGTTTTTTGTGTTAAAAAATAAATCTACATAAATTTTTTAAAGGTTTTAAATTTAAGAATGAGAATTCAAAATCATTTTTTTTAATTTTAGGTTTTATTAATATTTTAAGTTTTATTAAAATATATTTATTCCTATACGAATTTTCATAACTATGAAATTAATATCAAATCGACATTGAACAACTTTTTATAAAACAGTTCCATAAAAATTTTAAGTTTCCTTTTCATTATATGAGTCTTAAATCATGAACTATGTTTATCATTAATTTTTTAAAATCAGCTTCGGTTTCATTTAATTTATTATTTTTTTTTAGAAAAAACAAAAAAAAAAAAAAAAACATTTGTCTTTTCTACTGTTTTCACTAGTGTAGTTTAAGCCTTTAGTAATTTTTGAATAATTACAGTGTAGTAATCAGGTACCAATAAGTAATTTTTTTCTTTCTTTTTGTTATGATGATACATTTTAGAATTTTCGTAAACTAAAACTTGAAAAATCAAGCCCGACAGAAACGATAGTCTTGCTTTCGAGTGGGCTGACATCAAAAAATAAATAAACCCTTTAAAGCTATTGAAAATAGGATACTTGAATGCGCCTGAGATGCTGGTTACGATTAAACATTTTAGCATTCAAATGCCATATAAACAAAAATAACGTTTTGTCATGTTGTACAAATTTTAAAATATGTTTTTTAATATTTGAATATGTAAAAGAATATTTCTCTTTTTTGATAATTTACAGTTTTATTTCATTAGCATATTCTTGTGTAAGAGTTTACACGATCTAACACATGGACTATATTTGAAATAAGTGGTGCACCATAATTTTTAAAATAACGCAAAAAAATTTTAATGTTTCTTTTTTTTACAACTTTAGTCTCTTTTGTTTGTTAAATTTTTTAGTTTGTCTTGATTTGGTAATCTGGATTTGGCCACTAAACAAAGTGATTTTATTTTCTTATTGGCGAATATGTGAGTAAAAACACGAAAAGGTGACTCAAATTTGCCCCGGTTGATGGCATTCAATCAAAACATATGGTGCTTTCTCAAATATTAATTTAATTCATATTCTACTTTAAACCTGTTTTTTATTGTGTTAAACCAAGAAAAAAATTTACTTTTTTGTTACTTAGTTATTTAATAAAAATTTTACTTGAAATGTATGTGTGTTGTTTAAATCAATGACCGAATTAGACGTTAGCACATATAACAATGTGTGTGAGTTATTGTTTCAGTGTGAAATCAAAAAATAACTTTTTTCTAAATAATATAATAATTTAAATTATACCTTAATAGAAATATGCATGACTTAATATTCAAAAATACTAACTTTATATTTATTTCATTTTACATTGTTATATGATAGAAACTAAAAAATAAAATATTGAAAACTCATTAATTAAAAAAAGGATAATTTAAACTTGGCGGATAATATATAAATCGTACGAACACAACAAATTTCAAACCATCACAGATAAATTCATATAAAACGTTTTTTTAAATATTTGGGATTCTGATTTTTATGTTAAAATTATAGAAAGAGAAACTAAATACAAACTACAAAGTTTACCAATATACACTGTAAAAAAATCCCGATCAAATTACTGTATTAAGTAGTGTATCATCCTCGAAATTCATTTTTCCCGTAAAATATTATACTGTAAATTTTACTGTAATATTTATTTAATTCGAGTGATTCAGTGATTTTTCAATTATTATTACTGTAAAAATTACATCACATCAGATGTGAAAGTAATATGCTATGAAAATATATGTTACGAGAAAAAGTACGGGCACCCTGAGTGCCCGTACTTTTTACCTTAATTTGATTTTGAATTTTTTACAGTGATCACCGGAACACTGTTGCGTAAAATTATAACCATGATTGAACAAATCAACTTTAGTCAATGGTTAACAAACGTTTCTCGTTATCTGTTCTTTTAATAAAATATTTGTTTTTTAAATATTATTATTTTACGAAGAGCATTAATGAAAGGGAAATTTATGATTAAAAAAATTAGAACTATGTTGCATTTAAATAACTGAGAGCTTTCTTTTGATGCAATGAAGAATATCAATATTAATAAATTGAAGCATCTGAGCGGAAGTTTTACAACATATAACAAGTAAAGAAGTAATAATTGCAAAAAAATACTGTTCTGGGCGCATTTGTATTTATAACATATTCGAACGTTAAATTATTTTTAAGAAATTACAAAAAAACGAAGTTGTTAGTCAAAATTTATTTTATTATAATTTTATTAACTTTAATTCTTCGGTTATAAAATATCAGCATGCGATACTTTGAGCTTAGGCACTTAAAGATCAAATTATTCAGTGTAATATGGAACATTTATATTGACTATAACGTGCGAAGTGCGTTATAATGCGACATTCTTTTCCTACTTTCATGCATATTCTACTCTAAATTACTTGACAAAGATTTAATTATCATGTAAAAGTTGCCGACAAGAATAAACTGCTTCAAGATATTTAAGAATAATAAGTATGGCAGAAAATAGTTCACATCATTTTGCCCAAATTGTGAACGTAACAAAACATAAAATAAAATCGTAACTTTTAAGAACGTGTACTAATTTAACATTATTTCTAAAAAAATTCCATTTATTAATATAATCAATATAATCAATGAAAAGTTTCATTGATGATGACAAAAAGGAACTCTAAAGGCATCCTGGTGTTGCGTTTAACAATTTAAATCATGTAGTTGAATTCTTGTGAAAAACTTTTAAAAGTTTACAAAAATCTCTTACATTGAGTTATTTAAAAAAAAAAAAAAAAAAAAATATCAGTACGGATTAAACTTAATAAAAACACATATCAGTGCGGAACAAACTTATACTCGTATTAGTTCGGAAATCATTGAATTCGTTCGTATTCTGGATGAATACAACAAGCATTGTCATATTTCAAAACAATTTAACGATACAGGCAGGGAAAGTCATTATGCAGGATGAGCCAGGACATTCATTTCCGAAAAGGATAAAGGCTATTCACAATAAAAAACTAGTTTTCAAAATTTCACATTTTTGTTAATGTAGTATGTCCATTATGGACATACTACATTAACAAAACTTGTTCTTAAAAAGTACTTGTTAAGTACTTATTACTTGTTAGTACTCTTAAAAGTTTACTTGTTCTTAAAAAGTACTAAAACAAGTCTTTGAATCAAATACAAAAATTAACCCTACATGCTTTAAAAAAAAAATAAAAAAAATGAAAGCTCATAGAGGAATTTAAATGAAAAAGGTTTCTAAAATGTTATAAATGACTCATTCTAACATAGAGTCCTTTTTTTCCCTGTCACGAAATTTACAACATCATATATCGAGCCGTGGATGGAGCGTTCGCCTCCATTGAGGTGAACCGGGTTCAAATCCCACCGATGGGTGGTCGATACGAATTCCGCAACCAGATCGCACTAACCGCAGTGCTGACATGAAATATCCTCTGTGATAGACGGATCACGGGTTAGAGTCCTCTTGCCTTCAGGCTAAACATGGAAGGTTTCCGTGGTTTTGCAAATGCGGGTGAGTTCCATCAAAAAATACTCCGCGAAGGCAAATTTTTCTCAATACTTGATCCAGAAGTTTCCTTGTCTTCTGGATTGGGCTCAAAATTACAAGACTGCAGAGTTGAACATAAGAAGTAGTAAACACAAAAAATTGGGTCGGCTGTTCAATGACGGTTATATAAAAAATAAATAAATAAAATTAAAAAAAAAAAAAAAAAAAATCACATATCAGCTTGAAAGTCATTAAACTTGCTCTAATTCTACATGAATACAACTTGAAAAGAACTGTTATATTTTCTAAACATTTTAATGTGACGGAGATACTTCCATTTCTGAAGAAGACAGTCTTGACTTAAAAACTAATTTTTCAAGTACCACATTTTTAACAAATCAAATCATGCTTAATTTAACTGAAAAAGTTTTCAAAAATGTTACTTACCCAAACATAGAGTTATTTTTTCCTCGTCACGAAAATAACGTAACAAAAATATATATCAGTTCATAAATCATTAAACTCGTCCTTAATTTAGTTAAATACAACTTTAAAATCACTCTCATATTTTCAAAACACTTTAATGTTACCCGAAAGTTTCCATTTCTGAAGAAGACAGCCCTGACATTAAAAAACTATATTTTAAATATCACATTTTTGTAAATTAAATGTCTTTATAATGTTTACAGTTCTCAAGAAGATGCACTAAGAAATATATTTAAATCTAATAGAGTATCAACGAAAACGGAATTTTCCTGGCCAATCATAATGAAACATAGGCTGTTAATTTGTTTTGTTATTAACTACCAAAAATGTTCATCTAATGAGTTCAGAGCCGGCAAATGTTGCGCGCTGTATCACATTCGACAGTGCATGGAAAATCCATCCATGATAATTCAGCCTGTGTGGTTGCTAGACATGGGTCATGTGACCTTGGTGTCATAGCAACTGGGACAACAGCCGAAAGTGAGTGCACTAAGTTTTTTTTGTTTTTTTATTCCCATCTGCTTTAACTTTTTTATGCCATGTCACTCAATTTGTTGACGCTTTCATAAATTTGCATGCTATGAGTTATAAGCACGGTATAAATTAAGTGACAAATAAAGAGCGATGTGATTAATTTTAGCTCATATTTCTAAGACAAATGTTTGGTTCGTCAGTTGTTTGATTAAAAAATAAAGAAACGAATGGAACTTTCCAACTAACTTCTGAAACTATAAAGAATTTATTCGTGTTTTTTTTTTTTTTTTTTTTCTTTCTTATCAATAATTTTGTATCGCAGTAAAATTTTATTAGCACATAAATACAATTTAAGAAATTATTATAGTAAGAAAAAAATCGTTTCATAAATGATAAGTTTAAATAAGGAATTTTTTTATCACAAAAACCGAAAATTGAAAAATAAAACTATCCTTTGAATTTCTGATTTTTCCTTTTTTTGATTGCTTACTCCCTAAATTTTGTAACATAAGAAAAAATAAAATAAATAACCGAAATAAATTTACTGCCGTTAAGGTAAAATTCCTTAAAATAAGTTTGGTTAAACGTTAATATAACTTCCAGACTTTTAAGACACATGAATTAATATTTTATCTTTCAAAAATTATTTTGTTATTTTACACTCATAATTTTTCATGTTTTTCGGTCTTAACATTTTATATCTAAATTGTAAGAGAAATGAATGTTTGATAACTGAAAAAGAAAAACATTAGAACTGACGGTATTAGCTGAAGATTTTGATAAATTTTTTCTAAAATGCTGAGCAATCAATATAGTCTCTAAATTTTCTATGGTATGGTAAACTGCAGTCTCTAACTCTTATATGGTAAACTCTTCTCATAAACAAAATGGGAAAAAGTTTAATTATAAAGATCTACAGCTTTACGCTTTTACTATAAACTGACATCAATCTGACCACATTTTACAATTGAGAATGAAACTCGTACGCTTTCCAAAACCTGCTACAAAAAAAACTATTTTTAAATGTTTTTAAGCTTATTTTTATTGTTATTGTAGTTTTATTTCAGTAATTATTTATTACAGAAGGTAAATTATTTTCTCTTTTTTTATATATCTATATATTTCGTGCAATCTTATTTTTGACATTAGTGGATAAAAAACACGGGTTTAAAGCATTAATGAGCACAAAGTGTCGTTTTAAACTAAAGCGGAGTTGCTCTAAATCTAATGTGTAATAATATTACTCTTGAAAACCAGTACGTACTTGAAAAAAACTATTTTCCTACTTATGAAAAAACAGATAAGGGACATTTTAAAAAAACTTTTACAAAAAATTGAGATTCCTCGGGAAAAGGTCTTATTTTTGCCTCATTTTGATGTACACCGAAGAGCCATAACATTATGACCACCCTGCTAATAACATGTAGGACCGCCTTTAGCCCTCAAAACTGCTAGCACCCGCAGTGGCATTGATTCCACAAGGTGCTGATAGGTTGTCTGAGGTATTTGGTACCAAGCACTCACCAACTGGTCCTGCAATTCCCTCGCATTGCGAGGGGGTAGCGTGGCAGCACGAATTTGGTTTTCTAAGTAGGACCACAAATGCTCTATTGGATTAAGGTCAGGTGAATTTGGGGGCCAAGACATGACTTGAAACTCTCTGGAATGTTCCTCGAACCAATCCATGACGATTCGACCCTTATGCAGGGTGCATTATCCTGTTGGTAAACACCATCTCCCGCAGGAAAAACTGTTGCCATGAATGGGTGAACCTGGTCTGCAACTATGTTCAAGTAGCTTACAGACGTCAGGGATTGTTCTATGAGGATTATGGGTCCTAATGTGCCCCATGAAAACATTGCCCACACCATACTACCCCCACCCCCAGAGGGTGGTCATAATGTAATGGCTCTTCGGTGTATAACGTTCATTTATATTGCTGAATCTATTAATACCTATTATATTCAGTGGAGAAACCAGTAGATAAGTGACATTAGATTATTCTTCGGGTAGAAGAACCAGGTAAGTGACTTGGCAATAAATACTTAACAAGAAACACTGGAAAATCATTCGCTTTTTCATCGAACGCTAAAGAAAATGGGAAAAGGGATACAGCAGCTTCCAGTCATTAAGGAGGAATGCAGATTCTATTGCGAATCAATAATTAAGAAATAGAAAGAAAAAAAAATAGCTCTAAAATTGTTTCAAATATAATTTATATAATTTTATGGTTTCTGGTTTGCAATATTTCGTGTTTTAGATACATTGCCTTGTTAATGAATTAAGTTTTTTTAAATTTTTTAAAATCGTATAGAAAGTCAGTGTTATTTTGTGCTTACGTAATTTTTTCATTATTGTTACTAATTAAATACCATACTTCGTACCTTACAAGAATCTAACTTGTTCTTCGTATGGGACGAAATAAAAACTAAATAATCAGTTTATCGGTAATGATCAACACTACGAAATCATACACATAACTATATAAGACATACTAAGACAATTAATTAAGTTAAATCAATGGCGGTTTTTTATTTTATTTATTTATTATTACTTGCTTTTCTGTTTCTGATGGCTTTATATTATTAGGTTTTAGAAGTTCATCCCATCAAAATAAAGATAAGCAATATTTTGTGTCCTTTGGCATAATAAGTTTGCTTTCAACCCCTTTTTTTTTTTTTTTTTTTTTTTTTTTTTTTTTTTTTTTTTCGAAGTCAAAAGTTACCGTAATCAATCATTTTCTCTGATACTTATCTCATTCGGCCACGTGGGTCGTAAAAAATCTATTTCCCTATTTTCTATTCGCGATCGCAACGAACTATAGGGGGCGTTGTTGTATGTGCCGAATCCCTGCGATTTCCATATGAACAGTCATTCAGTTACACTGGAGACGTCTTTAATGTAGCATTGTAACGTTCCATCTTTATTGTGGCTGATTAAATTTAAAAAAGAAAAATATTTGTTTTCTTTCTTATGCAAACGAAAACAAAATGGTATCACTTTTTTTTTAGAGAAGGAACATCCAGAACACATCGGAAAAATATTTGTAAATAAAGAGAAAAAAATAGGTATATTCTTATAAGAGTTCAAACCTAATGCCTGAGAAATAGTTTTACTAAATTTAATGGTATAACATGAAAGGCCCATTTAAATTTTAACGTAAAATAAAGAATGCTTACGAAACAAAAAGAAAAAAAAAGAACCATTCTTTTTTTGTCGCCATTTTTTAGTGTTACGAAAATGCGTCTTTGGGTCTTGCCAAAAACAAACCAAGATGCAATTTTATTTTTTTAGGAGCGAAATATTTTATGGAGTGAAATATAACGAAAATGTACCAAAGTCCATAACATGAAACTTTATCTTAGTAAACGTCCGTTTTGGAAATGTTATTTCATTTTGAATCTTATTTATTAGAGTTCATAATGGCTATAGAATCAGGTGAGAGAAAAGTTTGTTTTGAATCTATGCTAAACTCTATATCGGCCCATTTTCCACCGAAATCCGATTGACTACTTTGATTTTAAACAAAGTGTTTCATTTTAAGATTTTTTCCAAAAAGTTTAAGTGTAGATTGGCGGCACTAAAAATCTGCCAAATCTGTAGCGGTGGTTAATACGTAAGTACCGAATTTTTCTTCCATACTTTTCTGTATCATATTACTTCAAATATTAGAAAATGCAAGAAATATACCTAAACACATAATTTAATACCATTTAATTTTTCAAAAAAAGTATTTTGACAACAATTTTATCAAAAAATTATAAACTAAAAAGCGTAAAATAAAGAATTCTTAGGATAAAAACGATTTTAAAAATTCCTCATTTTTCAATAAAAACTTTCGTATTGTTTTTTTTTCTTTTTTTTTTTAATTCTTATAGTATTTAATCAGACGTAAAAAAAACATTTTGTAGAGAACGATCATCAAGTACGAAAAAAAATTATTTACAAGCAAATTTTTTATTATAAAAATCATAACACTTACCTGATTTATAAGTCCGGAGAATTCCAAAATGATATGTTCTTTGTTTGAAAACTTTATTCTCAAATAACATATACATAGTTTATCCCTTCATTACTTTTAGGTAACATACCACACATCAAAATTTTATAATTGTAAGATCTCGATATGAATTTTAATATGTAGCTTAAAAACAGAATAGCTGAATTCTAGTTGAAATTCTTTCAAAACTAAAAAACACTTACCAAGAAAACGATAAAAAATTTATTTATAATCAGCGCAAAAGATACTTTTTCAAGTAATTCGGATTATTCTTTATTGTTGTTTTCTGAATTATGTAGATACAGAAATATATACATTTCTATGAAGAAGAATATTCTATAACTATTACAGTTCTGTATGGAATTCATTGGAACACATTTATTCATTGGAATGACGAAAGCAATGTTGACTTCATTTTAACTTGTAATGAATTGAAGACAGAAAATTTATTTTACCGCAATACACACATCTGTAACAGCAAGTGATCATGAAATCATGTTATGTTGTTGGTAATAGAAAGGTAAAAATTATTGAGAAGTTGTTCTTCAAATGCTTGGCGTGTTCTGCTTCGATGTTTGGCATGTTCTGATGAGTTTTTTCAAGAAGTTTTACCTTTTCTTTAGGGAAATTTTGCTTCCTATTTGCTGCTAAGAAAATGGCGTCCGTCATTGCCAATGGTTATGTGGGAACTAATGCCCGATATTTACAGTCTCCCGCTAGATGGCGTATCGAGTGTTGCGATCGCGAATAGTAAGTATCGTGGTTTCTATATTAGTATATAATATATTCAATAATAAAATAAAAGCTAAATTTTTAATCCACTAATCTAATATTTGAATAAAATTCTATCTCGTGAATATAAACCTAAATATATGTATATTTATTTTGGCTTTTGAAACAAAATTATATACAAAATTATACATTAAAATTCTCCATGAAAACAAGTACATGTTACGTACAAACATGATTAAAAATCCTTTGTTATAAAAGAGTTATGGTCAAATAAACGAACCCCCCAAAATTTAAGTTATGTCTTCACAAATTAATAATATACTAAAAATTTAAAATAACAAAAGTAACAAAAGCGAAGTAAGAATTTATAAACTTTAAAGCTCATTCCTTAAAAGTTAATTTATCTAGTTCTTCGACTAAGTTCTTTATGTAAGAACTCCAAAAAAGCACCAATTGTACCCACTGTACGTTACTAATTTTTAAATCTTTTTATGGATCTGAAATAAAGTAACAGTGATTTTTCAAAAAGAAATAATAATAATAATTTTGTAAATATACTGAGTGTAAGAAAACTAAGGGTCAGAACTAAAAGAATGATAGTAATCGATTTCTTTTTGAAACATCTTTTTCCGAACAGACCATTAGGTGACAATGTGCTTGTTTTTTTACCTTTCCGATCTTTTAATATATGCATATTTCCCTAAATACTTTTTTTTTCTCTAGGGATAGTGTTGTTTATGAAACACACATAGAATTATCGGGGAACATTGTAATGCAAAATCGTGCAGCAACATCATATGATACCTTTTACTGCAGCTGCTGATCAAGCTCTAACAGATCAAACCGATGCAGATAGCTACCACTAGAGCAGTTGTTGCAAAGTTTTCAGTAATAAAAATTCTCTATCCTCTATTATTCTTTTTATTGTATTTTTCAGTTTTACCTAACAAAAGTTCATCCTTAGCTTTTCGCAAAAACATTGCACAGTGAAAGTTATTTTCTTTGGCTATTTCTATTTCTCCTTACAGTTGTGACAATTTTGTTAAATTGTCACAACTGTAGAGCATAAATAATCTAATGATAAGTATAAAAATTAATTTAATGTAAATATACCGCTTTTTACACCTCTGGTCAGTGCCAAAACTGCATCTTCAAGCCATATCAGATTTAAGGAGACAAATATATCCAATTTGTAAACAATTATTATGTCATAAATAAATTTAGTGTCAGATTTAATTGAGACAAATATAAAATAATGCTATTGCGTTTCCAATAGTTATTCGTGTTAGTTTTCTACTATATAAGGAACTCTACAAGTTCTACTCTCATCCCTCGACAAGGCTGGTGTAGCTTTATCCTCAAACTACATTAGCCTTAATTGTAAACAATCCTTGTGTCAATAATAAATTTTCTAATAGATTTAATTATTAAAAAGAAAAGAAAAGAAAGGAAAAAGTTAAGGAAAAATATAAAACAGAGAGAGGGCAAAGCAACGTGTCAAATTGCTGTCATAGACTTAACTCAGAAAAAAATGGTACTTTTTACGTCAGAAGAGGGAATATTGAAGTAAATTATTGTGTAAATTCTACTGAAACAAGTCCATTTAAAAAAACGGGTAAAAATCTGATATTGATGAGGAAAATCAGAGCAATGAAATAAAATATAAAACTTCTCTTGGTTGATAGTGGTTGTTTGAAAACAAATTTTCTACTAATTTTTCTACAACATTGTTATAATAATAAAAATAGGATTAAGATTTAAAAAAAAAATAAAAAATAGCGAACCAAGAGTTGTTAAGAACTTACAAATCACATTAATTTATTATGCAGAAACATATGCATACAGGGTTAACGCAATTTAAATAAGAATAATAGTGCACTGAGAAGCCATTAGCTTGAATAGTTAATAATTTTAAAAATATGGTTTTCTAGGTATAAACCGTTTTTATTTTTTTATTTTTTTAATCTAAAACATTATACTTCATTTGCACCTCTAATAACCCGTAACTACATATACTAACATGAAAAAAAGGGGGGAGACATGTGTTATAAATATGCTTATATATTACTTTAAAACTCCACTTTATAAACAAATACACAACTTATAAAATTTATTTCATAAATAAGTGGAAAAAAAGTTTTTTGCTTATAATATAAAAATATCATATTTCAACAATAATTTACTCATCAATTTCATTATTTAGCACTATACAACTTATAATCTTATTATAAAATATTTTAAATAAATATTTCAATTTTTTTTTATTGTATTGAATAAATACAAATTGAAATTAAAATATTTAAGACGTTATTTCTTTTAATTAGAAAGTGTTTGAAAATAATGGATTGAAGAAAATTAAACTGGCAAATTGATTGTACATAAAATAGTAAAAAGGTGCTTTAATACTATTGGCTTAATAACATTTATAGTATAAAGCATTTTTTAAATTTATTTTAAAATAATGGAGAAGTTTAACAATAATTAACACTAATTTTTAACAATAATTATTAAAATATTAATATAATGCAACATTAAATAAAATATTATACAATCATAATATTTTAAATCAATTTCAATTTTTTTTTGTTAAAACTTCCTTTTTTAATTTTTTTTTAAATGCATTTTAAAACATTACAATAATGAAAAAAATTTGCATAGAAACGCAATATTTTAGATTAATATAATATTAAAAATAAAGTATGTTCATTAGAGCACCTGATTTATGCTTTTTATTTCGAATCGTCGAAAATTTATCAGGGACCACATTGATTGAATATATTTTCTTAAGTCCTTCCATTATTTTAATATTACATTATGAAATCTTTATCTTATGCATTATCTTTGAGAATCTTAATATTTGTTTCTTTTTAAGACGTACAGATGGCACTGTAAAAGTTAAGAATCAATACTATGTAAGCTATAAGCTAAATGTTTGGAGAAAGCAATTATCTCAAAGTCACCGTTTATACCAATAGTAAATATCTGTGTTTCCAAGTCAAAATATTAAAAATAAGTATTTTTACAACATATTAATGTGAGTTACCTTAATAATTTTTAGAATTCTCAATACAATGCTTTATACAAATCGGCAAGTTTTTCAAGGCTTAAGTAGAATCAAACTCGTAAACAGTGACCGATTCTGCTGGGAAAAGTTTTCATGTCTATTGAGTAGAACTTATTCTACTGTCGTCTTTCCAGCTGAAACTGCTCCAAGTCAAAAGAATGACTCCAGTGATTCATTTGGTACTTTAAAAAAATCTCTTGAAAAATGTAAAAAAATATCTAATAATAAACGAGTGGTGCGTGTTAAAAAAATTTCTCCTAGAAAAACTGATGGAGCTAATGTTTTTGGTAAATTATCCGATAAAGATCCTGTGTGGTATCCAGATATAAAAGAAGTGCCCAAAATTGACAATGATCAGAGTGATGATAGCACAATGGTGCGAAATATTAGCAGATGGTACAGAGATCCTAGAGCTTACTTAGAAAAAATGAAAACTCTTGTCAAAGAAAAACGGGTAATTAGAATATTTTTCTGTTTATGGTTTTATTAATACTGGCAATTTTTAGGGGGAGATTACCGTATCGTGATCTATAGTAAAATAATCTCTAAGTCTGGGGAACTTCTGGGCAGCGGCCTTTGAGAAACTAATAAAAAACATCACATAAAGAGACCAACTTAAAAGGTATAACTCGTAACCACCCCCGGGCAAACATTTACATATATATATATATATTTTTGTTAAAGAAATGTGCAATAAAATTATCTTATTAGCAAAATTTTCTTAGACAGTAAAAAAAGACAAAAATGATCGTAGCAAGTATTTCAAATTTGGAATAAGAGTTGAATTTGAGGAAAGAAAAAATTCCTAAAATTTTTATTCCAAATGTTTTAGAGGTCAACAATAAATTTTTAAATCCTAAAATTAAATTACTGCAGTTAATGTTAAAGAAAAAACTAAGGGTAAATTGTTGGAATAAGCAAAGAAAAAGGGACTTGTAATTTGCTTATTTTTGCTGATAAAGTGAAGTACGAAATTAACAAAAATGTGCTTATGTAATATTTGAAAGGTGCCTAACTAAACAGATAATAAAAATAATTTTTCTATGTATATTTTGATTGTTGATAAATCAGGGAAATGCTTATTTCAGGAATTCACAAATGAATTAGATAGTATCAATTTTAACAAAGTTTTTATTAAAAAATGTAGAAAACTAATTTTGCATGCTCACTAAAGACAACAGTTTAAAAGGAGAAAAATACTCAGACTTTTCAGGTTTGACACCAACTTGGTGAAAGGAGAGAACAGTGATAGTACTGCTACTTAAAAGATGTGTTTTTACACTTGTTATAATTCAATTTTAAACTGCTTCCTTCACTTCTGTTTAAGTTATTTTGCCCACATATTCATTTTTCTTCAAAGATGATTTTATGTTAAGAGTAATTCATTGTTTTTTTTTCTTCTGCTATATGTTCAAATAAATAAATTTTATGCATTTTCATTATTATATTGGATTTATCTTTATCTAGGAACCCTCATCTTGGCTATAATAAATTTGCTTTTAGAGAAGTTCAATCTCGGGCAAAATGTAAAATTATTATAAAGACATAAATAGGTGAATTAATGCAAAAGCAAAAGAATGAATAAATATATATATGTTGTATTTAGATATATATTTACTTTTATTACAAATTTTGATCTACCACTTACCCTACTACTTATAGCTTCCCCCCCCCCCTCCGAAAGTTTCTAATAACACAGTTCCAGTTAATCAAGAGTCTACTATATAATCTATGGATTTTACTCCTTTTTCTCTTGAGACTGTTATTCTTTTCTTTTTTTCTTTTAAAAAGAAACAGCATTGACACATTTTATTTATGATACGTATTTTAATTTTATCTGTAGTTGAAAGATGCTTTGGATCTTTTTGTTGAGATGAAAAGAAATTTTGTGGTTCCACTGAAATACCACTTTACATTTATGATTGGTGCTTGTGGGAGGGCAGGTTACACAGAGATGGCTTTCAAACTTCTTAGACAGGTAAAATATATTTTTGCTATTTTTAGTGGAACTATTAATATTTGATTTGTTTATGTACCTAAAAGTATTTCTCTTAAATACTCATCTACATTATTTGTTTTAAATATTCTAATGCATCTTTTCTAGCTACTGAAGTTTTTCTACTTATCTTATTGGGTTAGTAGGAAAGTATTGTGAGAGTATTATATTATTATCTTTAAATCACTAATTTAAATTTAAAGTCATCGAATTCCATTTTGAAGTATGACATTTTTCTGTATCTGTGTTCTTTTCAACATTACTAACTAGAGTTTTTCATAGACATCAAAATGTAAATTTATTTATTTATTACGCATTAATTTATCTAAAATCTAAATTGATGTGTCTATATTTTTTTCTATTAGTCTTTGAATATTATTTAATTTGTTTTATTTAAAGTTTTTTATATCTTTAATGAAAGAAAATGTAAAACATTTTTGTGAGTATGAAAAAATTTAATTTTTTAGCATAACATCAGCAAGAAGCTTTTTACTAAACAATTTTGTTCATTTAAAGCTACCTTATTTAATGATTTTTCAAAATAAATTAATATTCTATCCTCACACCATCGGTGTTACCGCTTGATTTTGGAACTGGCCTTCCATATTTCTACGTCTCTTTTTACTGAAAGTGGGTCCTTATTTTAAAAAAGAATTACCAATCTCTTTATCCATATATTATTATTCCCATTCATAGTATTATTTTTTTTTAATGATTAGGCAGAACAAAGAATTGTATTCAAACTATCAAAGCTTTTTGTGATGGCTGATCAATGGGATAATAAGTTCACAGTAAGAGTAAATCCATATAACATGCATGAATGTGCAAAAATTTGTCACTATCACAGAATTTTTTTTACTATTAACTAAAAAAGAAAAAAATGGCGCCTCTTTAAAGAAAAATTTCCTCTTTCGAATTCCGGACTAAAAAAATGCTTAACTTTTCTCTTTTTTCTACCATTGCACATTTTGATTTTTGTTTACTTGATTTAAGATCACGCATAATGTTTCCTTTTTTATGCAATTTTATATCAAATATCACGTTTCGTATTCACGTGATTTAAAAAACCGCTGTTATGATTTGTCTTCAAGTGACTTAAAAGTTAATTATCGGAATTCATATTCACATGATTTTAAAATGAAACATCGATATTCGCATTCCCGCGGTTTTAAAATGAAACATCGAGATTCGTATGCACAAGATTTTAAAATCAAATACTAAGAGCAGCATTCGTGCAATTTTGAAATCAAACATCGAAATGCGGATTAACGCTATTTTAAATCAAACATTAAGATTCATATGTGCATAATTTTAAGATCAAACATCGAGATTTGTATTTGCTTAATTTTAAAATCAAATATCGAGATTTGTATTCACACGATTTTAAAATCAAACATTGAGATTCATGTTCACACGCTTTTAAAAATAAATGTCGAGATTTGTATTCGTGTGATTTAAAAATCACTCACTGAGATTTATATTCACACAATTTAAATAAATAAAGTACTCGCATCCATGTTTTTACTAAAGCATTGATAATATTCTGTGCAGGGTTGGCAAGATTTTGCCGCAGGTGGAAAAAACCGTCCTGGCAAAAACCTATATTTTCCAAAATGAGAGAACAAAAACACATTTTTGATACAAAATTATTCCTAAAATTGAAATATATACTATAAATATATATAATTAAAAAAAAATTAACAAAATCATTATTCCATAATTAAATCATAATGTATTAATATATCATTTTAGTAGTTTAAAACATAATTGATCGGAAAATTAGTGATTATTCTCTTTTTTCCAGCGAAATCAACTTATTTTAAATTAATATAACTATAATTTAAAACGTAAAATATCTATCAACATGTGTAGTTAATTAAAATATACAAGTATCAATGCAATTTTTTAAATTTGCCCAAATTCAATACTTTATTAATCATCACAATACAATTTGTGCTGTCTCAACATAGCATAACAGAATACTAGTTTTGAAACATTATTTAGAGTCAACTTATTCCGAATTTTACAATGTACAAATGAAAAATTCAAAATCACTCTTTCAATGGCAGTACTACTAGAAGGACATGAGTGTAAATGAGACATTAATTCCCAAAATTCCCTGGAAATTTCACAAGAATTTAAATTGTGTGGTTTTGTTTGCATTTTGAAGTAATATTGAGAAATGAGGTAATTATCAAAATCTATCTATTAAAACATCCATCTTAGCTTTCTTATGTCTCTCTTTAAATATAGTGTAAGAGTGATATGTAAAATAATACATACCAAAAGTTATGAAGAAGTAAAAAAAAATACAATTTGTTAAAAAAAACATTTATTTAAGGATTCTAAAATGAAAAGAGGTCAAAAACTTTCAATCCTTTAAAAATTATTACCCTTATATTAATTATTAATATTTTAAAAATAATTTTTTCATGTAATGTATCAAAATTATTATTCCTTATGATTGATTTAAATTTGCTTCAAGTATTTTGTAATAATATTTAATCAGCAATTTAAATAATTTGGTTTTTACCAGTTTTTGCCGGTTTTTACCAGGTTTTTGCCACTGTCTTGGCAAAAAACCCTTTTTGACGGCAAAAACTCCAACCCTGATTCTGTGGATAAATGCTTCCTTCATACTTTTTTCTTTGCCTAAATTTCAGGTATTTTTTTCAATTATTTAACCATTGTTTTTTATGTGTAGCATTTTTGGATTTCTATTATCAGATTTTTTGGTTTTTTACCAAACTCATCCCTGAGGCATGTATCAATGTAGAGTTCTATAAAACTTAAACACTTCTAAAAAAATCCCTTAATTTCGCCAAAAAGGATTTGGCGACAAAAGGGTCAAAACTAGTTACACGAGTTATCAATGTGTGCAAAAAGTTATTCCATTGAAATTTTGTGTTAGCAGAAAGTTTTTCATTTTATCTAAGTCTGAGTAGGATTAATGAAACATCTGCACCTAAAAAAAAAAAAAAAAAAGCACCACTATAATTTAAAGCTCAGAGTTATTCAAATTCTTTTTTCCGTCAGCTATTATTAACAATAGAAAAGAGATTTTATATGTCTGTTTAAATTTGGTTTTAATTTACCTACATAAATCTGCTGGTGTGCATGCTATTTTTTCTACACTGGAATAAAGCATCTTAGAGAGAGTGTGTGTCATAACATTTCTTTTGAGGCCCCTTTGCAATTTATGGTGTATTTGATGGTTTTTTATCACGTTATAGCATGTAAATGGAATTGCTTATTCTATCCTTACACCATGCCATATTCTTAAAAAAGGGGGGGGGTTGAATAAACTCTTTAAGTATGTTATTCAGTTATTAAAATGTCTTATTACTTTTAGATGACTGATCGTGGAATGAAACCTTCTCCTGCTACACTTACTGGACTTTTCAATTCCTGTGGAGAGAGTCCTTATCCTGAATATGGACTAAAAAAAGCCAAGTCATTGAAAGAAAAAATTGAAATTAAGAACTGGGAAATGACGCAAATAACATACCATGCTATGATAAAAGCCTTCGGACGTTGTGGGGACATAGAAACTGCTTTTCAAGTATAAAACTTTTACCTGCTATTTTGAAACATTTAGAATTTCCTCCCTTTTAATTTAATATTTATTTATAACCATCGTTAAACAGCCGACCTTGTTTTGGGACTACTAATGTTCAATTTCATAGCCTTGTAATTTTGAACTCAATAAAGAAGACAGGAGAACTACTGGTTTAAGTATGGGGAGAAATTTGCCTTCAAGGATGACTTTTTGACGGCAATAACCTGCATTCACATTACATGGAGGGGAAAACCTTCCCTACAACAGGGGGATTTTAATATTGATTAAATATATTTGATTCAAGAACTCTTTATATACTTAAATTTGTATGTTTCTATAATTATTAATTTAGTGCCAATATAAACTGCCTCACTCAGAGAATTTTTTCAAAAATTAAAAATGTATTGCAAGTAATTCTAGGACATTTGAAGAAACAATGTACTTATGACATGATAATGTAGTAGTTAAACAACTACCTAATAGTTCTCAAATTAAAATAATCTTGAAAAAGCATGGTTAAATCAAATTTAAATTTTTTTAAGTTCAGAATTTCTTAAATTATGTTCAACATTTTAGTTCACTAGCTTTCTTCTCAATTCCGAAATCTAGATCATGCGCAATTTATGGAACAGAGTAAATTAAATATAAGCATAATTTAGAAAATGAAATTTTTATTATATTGAATCATATTTTATTATGCTTATTTCTTTAATAGCTTTGAGTAATAGCTTTTGAAAATGCCTTAGTACTTATGAAAAATTATTAATTTCTTCACTAACTTGTATATTTTTAAAGTTACAAAAGGTATTATATAAAATTTTTAACATTATGTTTAACATTTACTTCGTGTAACATAAAGCAAACCATAAGACAATCTTTTTAGAAGATCTGGTATAAATAAGTTTTTTTGAAACTATTTATGTTATTTTTCTAGATTGTTGATGAAATGGCTGCAGCTGACATTAAAATTGATGTTTCAACATATAGCTTTTTGCTGATGAGTTGTGTGGAAGACAAAAAGTCTGGGTTTACTCATGCGATTGAAGTATTATTTTATTTCTTTTATTGCTTTTTTATAAAGTTTTTTGTATGAGTTATCCTTGTTGGAGTGTATTGGTCACAAGTTTTCTTAAAAACTGCTCAATTTTATTTATTTATTTTTACAATTCTGAATACTGACTGCAGAAAACTATATTTCAATTTCTCAGTTATCATTATTGTATTGTAGTTGATCATATTTTATTAGTATTTGCTGCACAGAGAGGGGAAAACTTGGCACTGTTTTATTTTATTTATTTTTAATATGAACCTCTGTGTGAAATTTTGTTTTTATTTCTATTAGTCAGTTAACGCTGAAATATAATCCAATTTTCCCACTAGTTGGATACATTATTTTATTTGCTTTTCTTTCAGTTTATCTTTATTATTTTAAAATTTGTTTAAATGGAATTTATTAGACTTGAACTTTCTCTACTAAATTATGTATTCAATTTTTATGAAAAATAAGTTGATTACCTCGTCTTCTAGTAAATGCAAATCAAATCGAGTATGTCCCGTTATTATGGTATTAGCAAACATATGGTAAAACGTATACAATTATTTAACTTTGCAGCTCAAACATTTTTTATTTCATTATTCTTATGGCTAAAAAAACATTGTTTAGTAAAAGCATTAAAAAAACGAAAACAAGCTATCGTAATCTTGATAAAGGTTAGTTTTGCTACAATTATTACATGAATTATTCATATTTGCATTGAGTGACATATCTGCAGAATCAATATAATTATTTAAAAAAGTTGTAATATACTTTCCAAAATAAAAGAATTTAAATTTTTTTTCATGTGAAAAGTGCGGTATAGCCATTTCTGGCTCTTGCGCCAAAAACACTAAATAACTAAAAATTCATGTGAAAAGTATCAGAACTTGTGAAGTAAGATTTCCATTATTATCTTTTCAATAAACTAATTTTTTTTCATTTCCATTTTAAAATAACTGATAAAGCTTTAGTTTTTCAATTACCAAAACATTTGGAATTAACAATTGCAAATTAAAAGCTTATAATTTTATTTTAAATAATTAAGGATGTTGAAGCATAAAATCTGGTACTAAAAGTAACAGTTGATTTATAAGTGTGAATTGCATTTATTTTGTTATTGTTCCAAGTGGGAAATCATCAATGTCATATGGTAGTAGGAGGAATAAAAAATGTTAGTCCCATAGTTCAGCTGCAGTTATTATATAACCATGGAGGAGCCTTTCTCTTTTTGGGTCATTTGCAATTGCACTCTTCTTTGTTTCAGTGTGTGGTCTTTTTTTAAACACAAACGATATTGCTAAAATTGTCCATCTGACAATAAGTAAAACAATAAAAAATTACACCTGTTGTAGCTTATTATTTAGTCCCAAAAAAAGAAGTTCAATTTTTTATAAAATTTTAACTGAAATTTTTAATAACGTATTATGTTACTCATTATTGCTTATCTTATATAATTAAAAAATGTATAAAATTCAATAATAATGATTTTGAAATTATGTTTAATATTTATTTTTAGCGTGTTTGTATTTTTTTTCTTTTATATCTTATAACAACAACTTCAGTTCAGATTTATTTTTTAAAAAATACTTGAATAATTACTGATTTATTTTTCTTCGCTTGTAAATTACTAGGGAAAGTAATGCAATATTTCAAAATTTTTCTTCATTGTGAAATTTTTTTAAATGGAAGTAATATTTATTTAGAATTTGTGTTAAGAATGCATTGAATATAGTCTTTCATTTAATGTTTGGTATAGGACTGTTAAGTGCAAATTAAATAACAATAAATACATTAATAAATGAATAAATAAAAGTGTGAAGTAAAGCTTAAACATTTTAAAACCGGCTTCAAAAAATTTATATATATATATATTTTTTTAATTTATTAAATCTAAATTTATACAACTTTACTACTGGACATAGCCCTTTTTATGTGCCATAGTTTTTTCTTTCTAAAAAAAAACCTGAATATTGCCATCAATTTTTTTTTCCCTAGAAAACAAAATATTGTGTACTAATAAAAAAAAGTAACTTCCACAATCTTCTTAATCTGAAAAACCAAAATAAACAATAATTTAGCACATTTTAGAAGATATTTTTAAGCAGAATTATTTTAACTGAGATGAATTCTAAGTTAAATATCTGTTGTCTTGTCATTAGTAAGGTTTGTCTCATCGACATAAAATAAAAAGGAAATGGCACAGCTTTTACAAAAGGCTCATAGTTGTTCATCCTAATTTTACAATCTTGCTTATCACCTCATTTAATCAAAAATTTAAATTCTTCTTTTATTTCAAATGTAACTTGATTTTCTTTATGAAGAATAACAATTAAACTAATTAGGATTGGAATTATCCTTTCAATTGTTTTATATTTAAATTATATTAAAACTTTGTCTCAAAATCTATAAAAATTATATTATTTTTTTATTATATTATACATCAGGATTTTCAAATTGCTTAGTATGAATTACTTACTACACCTTTTTCTGTAGATTTATTATTATTTTTAGAAACTTTTACGATTCCTTTATTTAGGTTTGGCGTAAAATGAAGGAACGGAAATGTATGCCTAATGTTTTTACATGCAATCTTCTTTTGAGAGCTGTTCGTGACTGCAGTATTGGACCAGAAGAAATCTCTTGCCTTCTACTCCAACACTGGAGTAATTATTTAAAAAGACCATATGGCTTTAAAAGAAAAGAAATCGCCTTTAGAGAACCTAAACCTATCCTACAAATTGAAAGTTCAGGCAAAATCGAGAACATTGAAGATCTTACTTCAGAAGTTATTGATGACTCAGAAAAACTACTTAATTCTAAGACTTTTGAGAAAAAAGATTCTGAACAATCAACATCTCATATCATTGAAACACCAGATCCTTCTTTTAGCTTACAGATTACAACAGTTTCTCCTAGTGTTTTGGGAGTAAGACCTGAAGGTTCAACTGATGTGTTAGACCTAAAAGCAATCAAAACTCCTAATGATAGGTATGTAATGAATTTTTTTATCACTCCTAGGAATATTTTTCTAATTGTAATAATTTTCTATAATAACTATATTTATAATGATTGCATTTGCAACTTAGATAATAAAAGAAAAATTTTTATTCAAAAAAAAAAGTTCTTACTTAGGTAGTAAAATGCAAATTCTTCCCACATCTCAGATTTCTATTGTTTAGTGATTTTATTGAATAAATAAAAGTTGAAAGTGCAGTCAAATTAGAACTAATTCCAGAATTAATCTAATTTTTTCCTTCTGTTAATATAATTATATAATATATTTTTACTAACATAAATCTGGTGGCGCTCATTTTTTTGGGGGGGGGGTGTAAATTACACCAGGGGAGGTTGTTTGTCGCTCAAGATAATTGATCAGGCTTAAGATATTGCTTACATAAAACAGACTTGCTGGCTGTAAATTTGCTGTATTATCAAAACCAATCTTGAATAATGATATTGAAAATACGCCTCAAAGTTCTATTAAAAATTTTAAGAAAAGACTTCATTTATTTTTCATAAAATAATTAACATACTCATAAAGAACATTTCAGTAGCGAAAAGAATAGTTACTAAGTAGATCAGTAGCCAAACAAAAGGGTTAACTCTGACAACCTACTCGCACAATGTATACATTTCAACTCAGATAACACCGGCGTGTCTCTTTCACTGAAAATCCATAGGTGTGACATCATCAGCAGTGGTGGAAAAACCTCTGCCGAAAAAGAATACTTTAATTTCTATAACAGAGGTGTCATAACTTATTTTTCTTTTCTCGTCCCCTCTACAATATTTGGCCTATATTTGATGCATTATAGCTTGCAAGCAGAATCACTGCTTGCCTTTCACAACAAACAATTTCTTTTGTGGGGTAGAGTAAAACACGTATCAACTATGCCAACTTTCATCAGTCAAAAGGTACCTCAAGATAGAATCAATTTAGCAAGTCTTATATGCTAGTGAATTGTTTTTTAATATTCGTAGTGGTAGTTACGCCACAATTTACTTCCACCAGAATTTTATCGGGGATAGAATTCAATGAATGGATACCACTAGTTACATATCTGTGAAAGATCGGAGGAGCTGTTTTAAGTTCATTGGATTTTGAGAGCTGCATTAATTTCACCGAGTTTTTTTAGCGTTTGTAGTCGGAACTGTATTAAGTTGTGTGTGTGGTCTCTCCTGTGTCACTATTAGCAGTTGAGTGTGTGCAAGATTGTGTGTAAATGAGACTGAGAAGCAGCTGGGCGAAGAGGACATTGACGTAATCACAAATCGCATGTCAACTGTTTAATGTGTTCTATCCATCGAAGTAGGCGCGTTCTAATCGAAGTGGCCGTTACTTTCAATGTAGGCGAGTTCATATCACGTCCGGTCACCAGTGTGGGGAGAGTAGTCATCAAAAATGTCGATCTCCATCTATTAAAGGGTACCTCAATATAGAATCGAGTTAGCATGTCTTATATACTGGTGAATTGTTGTTTAATATCCGTAGTGGTAGTTACGACATACACAGTTAAAATTTTACAGTAAGAAATGGTTATACCCAGACCCGGACTGGGATCTAAAATCGGCCCGGGCATTTTAGAGATATCGGCCCTCTACTTCTCATCGGTTCCTAATGTATCAATTTTAAGCATTTTTTTACTTATAAATTCTTATGAACGTAAGTTAATTTATCGAAGTAAGAAAGTGGATAAAAATTGCTTAATAATCCTTTATAGAATATATTTCAGTTTAAAATACATGGTTCTTATGAGGAAACATAGGTTGATAAAATCAAAGAGAGGATGAAAGATGAAGAAGTATGTGTAGAATAGTAAATAAAAATATTTATTATACTACACATACATGAATGATTTATATAAACATTTTTTTAAAAATAGATTTAGTGCTTCTTCAAAAGTCATTAAATTAAAACTTAATTTAATGACTTTTGAAGAAGCCCACTATTTTCTGCCACTTTATCGATTATGTCGTCGCTATCTAATTTCATTAATAGATTATTACCATGAGAGCATTCAAATTATCCGAAGATAAAGTACTCCTCCTTCGATTTTTAATTACTTTTAATGTGGAGAATGATATTTCACAAGCTACCTGACTTATTGACAATGTTAGTAAAAATTTTAATGCTAGATCAATTAAATTGTAAGAATTGGTCAATAAATTGAATCTCTGTAATATCTTGTAGCAACAAATAACACAATTTTTGCACGCACTGCGTATCTCACATTTTAGACTTACTTTTTATTCTATTTCCAAAGTAAAGTCATTATTATCTTCACTTGAATGATCTTCTCTGATTATTTTTTAATGTTCTAAGTCTGAATTTTTCAGTTTTTCTCAATGTAAAGCTGAATTTTTTAGTTCAATCCTCAAATTTTCACCTATAACTGTTTCATCAAATTTTAGCAAGAGTTTGCTTAACTCATTTAATTCGGCGTTCCATTGACGCTACAACTGTGCTGAAACTAATGTTATGGACGTTTATCTTAAATGCAGTTGTTTCATCATCAAAAACTGTTTCATTCGACGATGTCTCACCCGGCATCAATTTTCTTTTCTTCAATCTTTTTTGTGGAAATTTGTTTGAATTTCAGTTTCTTCAAATTCCTTATTTGCGCGAATAATAAAATCATCTGTAACTTTTTGTACACCTTCAAAATCTCTCACTATTTTTTTATAGTTCTGAACACATTTGTGATACCATTCCAAAAGCTTTTAAGATGTCCAAACCGAAGGTTTGCAAATATTGGGAGAGCGGTGCTGTTAATTCAAATATTCTTGATTATATTTTGGCGGTGATTACTGTTTCATATTTGCAAAATGATTCTAAAAATATTTTTGCCTTTACACGGATATCTGGCTTGAAATTTGAATTTTGTTGTATAGTTTCTAAACTTGTAATCAATGTGACATATAACGTCTATATAGTTAAATCTGAGTTTGAAAATGAACCAAAAATTTTCTTTAATGCAGAATCTTTGGACCACCAATGTGTTTCTCCAATAGTTGCGAGCCTTTTTTTATTTCCGTGCTCGTTACTTTGTTCCCAGATGTTCATGCGTTGGTATGATTCACGGAGAAATACTGCGACGCTATTTAGTAGGCTGAAAAACGATGCACTTTCAATTAGTGCCTTCGTGGTAGCTCCTAAAACTAAATTTAAGACATGTGCATATTGTTAATTCCCGCAAGTAGCTGGAAGTACCGGAATTTTAACACAACTTTGATTTTTTAAATAGAAACCTATATCTTATTTGGCATCATTGAAGAGAGTTTTTGAAAAGAAATAACTGTTACTTAAAATATTTTTTAATATCTCTTACTATTTTCAAGATAATAGATAAGAAAAAATACATATTAAATAGATTTTGACATATTCACTAAAAAAAAATTTTTTCGTCATAATGTCTTATACTTTCATTTAAACACATTTGTGCTTTTCTTCCCATGTTTTATAAAAAGTGAAGCGATTTTGATAATTTAAGTTAATTATTTTTGGTAAAAATGATAAATTGAAGTAAATAATCAGAATTTTTTCGTATCTATTATCTTGAGAGCAGTAAGAGATATAAAAAAAAATTTCTAGTAAAAGTTACTTTTTTTTCGAAAACCCTCTCTAATGATGCCAAATGAGATATAGGTTTCCATTTTAAAAAAAATCAAAATTGTGTTCAAATTCTGGTACTACGGGAATTAACAATATCACTATTGAATTCCTTAGGATCGATTTAGTTATTAGATTTTTTATTTCAAATCGATTATTTGCTCCATTCTCGAAGAAAAATGGGTGGCACGCATGGTCTGAATCACCCTGTATATTAAAACAATATTATTACTACATATATCATATATATGTTATTTAATATTATTATTATTTGCGCAATATTATTTGAAATTCATGCAATGTATAAATAAAAAAAAATTTGCTGCTGGCTCGGCCCTCAGGGTCTGCCTACTGGCCAGTCCGGGCCTGGTTATACCAAATGACATTTATTATATTTATTAAACAGGATCGACACCATTAATTATACAGGATCTGAAAAACTTCCTTACTCAGTCATATCCAAAAGAAAGTTTGTTGTAAAAAGGTGATGCAGTTGATCACTTTCCAGTTAGCGGTGATACAAGTTTTAGTTAATATGTAATTACAGTTTATTGTTTCCAACATTTTATACAACCACCTCTGCAAAACAAAACATATTTAAATAATTTTTTTTATCCAATAAGATATATACAAATGCCATAATTTTTGCGCCATCTGCTTTTAGTAGAAATGCAACTCTATGTTTTTTCCATTTGGTTCTTAATGGAAGTCATTATTAGATTATGAAATAATATTTAAAGAGAAAACCTTTTTAATGAGAATGAATTTTTTATTGCAGTTTTTTTTTTTAATCATTTGTACAAATTTTAGTATTATATTATAAAATCTTTGTATATTTTTTCATCTATTTCCAAATGTATGGTTCTACCTTATTTCTATTTTGAAAAATCAATAGCTGTGTTTGATTCTATCCGTAGACTATCTTTAAATTACCATAGTTTTTATCATACTACAATTGGCAATATGATAAAAAATGTTTTTAATAGAATATTTACTATTATTATTTTTTATAATTTTCAGAATGGCTCTGCTAGGTGGTGCCAAAGGATTCCTCAAAGATATGAAAAAAGATCAAATAAAACCTTCCATCAAAACTTTCACCCTTCTCTTAGAAAGCTTACCTCCATATTTAGAAGTTGAAGAAGAGCTAATCACTCTTTTAGATACTTATAATGTCACACCTGATATTGGATTCTTCAATATCCTGATGAAAAGAAGGATTTTTAGACATGAAGGTTTTGCTGCTAAGGTTATTATCATGTATTAATTTTACAATAGAATATTTATAATTATTATTTATATTATTTTTTTTACATTAAAACTGCATTTTTGATATTTTTATTTTGAACAAATCAAAGTTTATTAATAGTTTATATAATTATCCTAAGCTTGCTTTTAGAGCAAGTTCTTTTTCTTTTTATTAATTATGTTACTTTTATGCTAAATAAAATAGCTTAAAATAGTTTGCTCCCATAGTTTATTTCTCTATTATTTTTAATTTTGTCATTATTTAGCTATCATTTTTTAATTTAAGCATTTTTATTATCATTAATAGTTTTTAATGTTGTTTAATTAGACCCCTACATAGATCAATTTAATATTCTGACGATCATAAACTGTGCAGTAGAGGATTTAAGAGACATGTTACAATTTTCAGACTCCTAAATGATCAAATTTTCCATATACAGTTACTTGTGCAAAGGCTTTCTCTTGTTTAAGAGGTGTTAACTCCAGGCCAACTCATGATAGTCAAAATTTACCACAATCAAGCAATTTTCTCCTGTTCTTACCCATTTCAAAGGGGCCATACAAAATCTCTTACCACAGTATTTATACTTAAACTGCACAGTATTGCAGTTTTCTTAAGTGCCAAATGTACTACTATAAAATTTTTTACCCATATTAATATTGTTGTTACCTATTAAAATCGGACCAATTACCATAATACCAGTAGTGCCTATTACCAAACTTCTTAAGCATTGGCATGAAATAAAGCTTGAAGAAAAAATAAACAAAACTTAAATAAAGATTTTGCATGTAATATTTGTTACAATAGAATGTGAAATGGTATAGGGCTTATAAAACAATGTGTTATCTCTGAATTTTTGTTCCTTTTCATTTTTTTTCCATTTTTTTTATTTATTTATTTTTTTAGCAAAGTTAACAGTTAACCAACTTTATAATCACAACATAAATATTTGCTTTGATGCTGATCAACATTATAAGCAACTGCTTTTTACTTTTGCTCTACCTCATACAGGCACTAGCAAAACTAATTTTAAAATAGAACTTGATCTTCCTTCTCAGCTATAACATTAAGACAAATGTTTAAATTTGGCGTTACAATATGTTTAAGATTTTGCCCATCTATTGATTAATTGTGAAAACTCATACTCCATAGAAGATCATTTTATTATGTGTTGTGTTAATGATTGTTTACTTAAAATATTGGCTTATTTATATTTTAAAACTTTTTTTCTTACATTTTCATAAGATGAATAAACATTGTTTTTTGTTATTAATTTCAGCAAGTTTTGGAGTTAGTTAGCAAATGGGGCCTTTGTCCAGATGTTATAACTTTTGGTGTTTTGGCTACAGGATGTCGGACTTACAGTCAAGCTCTTACATACTTAAATGATTTAAAAGTAAGTCGAAGTTACTCCAATGTGCATTAATTATTATTGTTCATGATAAGTTTTTCACTCTTTCCAATTAGTAGGGTTCGAGATTGTTTTAAACGAGAATTTTTTCCTGAAATATGACTCAAATGTTTGGTGTCTACAATCGAAGAACAGTGAAGGTTGCAAAAAGTTGCTTTAATTTAAGAATAATTTTATGTATCGATATAATAAATAGGCTTTCAAATTATTTTTGAAGCTAGTTGTAGCATATAATGTCAATAAGAATACCAAATTTTAATGTTATAATTCTTGACACATTTTTTGTTTTATGACTGTCTGTACTAAATATAAATTATTCCTTAAATCATTTTGTACGCAATAATATAGTATGATGCATATATAAAGATTTTAGTAACTTTAAAATTTGTTTTACAGAACTCACACCAGACAAGGTGATGACTTTTTTTTATTTTAGAAAACATTTTTATGTTCAAAATTGTTTGATATTAGTAGTTGTTCAAATAAAGCAGATTTAAATCTGGTTATGAACAAATATTTGAACGAACTGTTTACTTTTAAAAAGTTATTCATATGCAATTTGTATTTTAATTTTTTTATTTCTCAACTATGTTAATTACTTGTAAAACTTTTGTGCTTAAAAAAGAATATTGTGTTACTATGGGTTCCTTCTCACTGTAATATCTATGGAAACGAGATGGCAGATCTAGCTAAAAATGGAACTGGTATTTTACAGAGCTCCAAGAGAGAAATTCCTTCCTCTTCCATAAATAGAATAATTAAAAACACGATAAATAAGAGTTATGAAAATAATTTGAATAAACAAATTAGTAACAAGGTCTGAAAGGAGACTCTGAATTAAATTCCTGATCACTGGAGATGCAAGGCGGTTGCTGCCTTTTGGTTGGAAACTGGACACGACTGCCTTACCGCTCACCTTCATAGACTTGAGATCTTTTTGATTCAAACCGTGTTTTGTGCGGGGAGAACTCCTCAATGAATGCTGAGCATCTGGGGGGGGCTTTGCCCCACAGCCACTGACAACATCAATGACACATACTGGAATGCTAGGAAACAGTTGCAGGCACTGCTAACTGACTGATTTTCTGTTGATATTCTATTTAAGGTTTCTTTGTTCTGATTGTTTTTGTATTTTGAATATTTGAATTTTTTTTCATTTGTTTTTATTCCTTATTTATCTGTGCGGAGTGTTTTTACACTCCAGCGAATGATGTGCACATCAAGTGCTACCGCTGGAAATAGAACAAAAATTGCATGTAAATGTAGCCTGAAACATCTCTTGCACTTCAACTTTTTTTATTCTTAATTATCTACAGAGACAAGCTGTATTATACAAAGTTTTTACAATAGGAATAATCATGTTTAATGATTTAAACTTTCTTTTTAATGGAAAGAATCTAAAATTATTAATGTCCAAGTAGTTACCCTTGTAAATATTAAGCAATTAGAGAAACCGTTGTAAACAGTTTTCACTTCCATGTGCAACTTTTACTTATAATTATAATAAAAGAAACTAATTTAGTATGTTGACGAAGGAATGGCAAAAAATTCTAAGTGAAATTCTCAATTGACAAAGAGGATACTTATATTATTTTTATTAAAATGTGATCTACTTACTTCTAATTTCTTCCTTTCTTTTATAGAATTTAGGATTTTGCCCAAATATTGAAATTGCAGGAGCTCTTTTGGCAAATGCTTGTACAAGTTTTGACTTGGAATATTTGCAACACGTATTAGTTTTGATGCAAAAACAAGATATTAAACCAAATGAGCGACTTTTGAGAAAGTTAGATAAAACTTTACAAACTGCAAAGAAAAATATAATTGATATGGTGAGTATACTATTTAATACAATATGCAATTTACTATTTGTTCATCTTATAATTATTCCATGTATCTATTATACTTTTCTTCACAATTTACAAACTTGTGTTTTTCACCAAGAGCATTACATAAAGAAAAAGTGAAGGGATTTTTTGTAGTGTTTTTTGAATACTCTGTTTTGCTTTTTATCTTATTATATTTTAAAATTATTAGATAATATGAATATTGCCTTAATAATCTAATATCCGATTTTTTTCGCGATTGTCCAAAAAAAAAAACAATTCTTTGTATTTATTAGTTGCAAGATAGTTGCAATCATTTAAGAAATTTTGTTCATATATAAACTTCAATTTCTATTCATCTATTGTTATCGCATACAATACTTTGAAGTAAAACAAGTGATTTGGATGATTTTTTATATTTATTAGATAATATGTATATACAATATAATTGCTGTTTTTTGTTTGTCTTAGAAAAATCTCCAGCTTTTGAAACTATGCCTATACATTAAATTATATTTTCTGCAAGAAAACAAAAATTCTTAACAAATGTGCGTCAGAATTAGAAACTCTATGGCGTAATATGGAATAAACTCTATAAAATAATAAAACAGTGCCTGCAGAAAACAAAAAAATTAGCTTGATAGGAGTATGGTCCGTTTCAAATGTACAGACTTACATGGATTTCTTCATAGAAAAATGGCAATTTAACCTTTTGACTACGAATTTTAAAAAAGGATTTTTTTTGTCCCGTTTATTATTCAAAAGGACAAAATAGGTCACAAATAAGGCAAATTTCGTATATGGGATTTTTCTGACAAGCGGTTATCAATTTAGAGGGTGGGACATATATCTCCCGGCTGTACTTAATGGTGGGATACATATATCCCACCTCTGTTGTTGGGACAAATGAGTCCCGTTAGTAGTCAAAGGGTTAGGAGATCATCCCCACATGTTCAACAATCCTTTTTTTATAGCCCTGAATCGGTGACAGAAGTAAATTACAAGTTCTAATTGCTCTGCCTGAGTTTCTCTGACATGCTCTACAACAGTGCTCTTCAATATTTTTATCCCCTCAGACCGGCCAACGTTTGAAAATTTCCCCACGGCTCTCTGAGAGATGGAGAGGGGGGTGTTTATTGCTTATATTTATAGTTTTCTAATTAAAAATTTTTTATTTAATTGTATTTAAGCTGGCCTTTTCGAATTTAATACAATTACATGCGATGTATCAGTGCAACTTTAGGTGATGTTTCTTTGCTTAATAATTTTTATTTAACTGTATTTAAACAGGCCTTCAAATTTAATACAATTACATGCGATGTATCGGTGCAACTTTAGATAATGTTTCTTTGCTCCCGTTTAATCTCTCACCCAGAAAAAGATGTACAAACCCGAGAGAAATACACCACAGTAGATAATCTAATGTTTAATAGGCTAGGCAGGCTGGTAAAATTCAATCCATGGACCATTACCAGTCCATGGCCCAAGGATTGGAGAACACATTTAAATAGTGTTGATTTCTAGAGATCTAACTGACCAATACACCAGGCCTATATCTTTTCACAGAAAATGAACAGATAAATGAGCTTTACTTCACCGCATGTTGTCATTGATAAGTCTGAGCCAATATTCAAAATAAAATTAGGGTAGACTACATCCTTGAAAAGGACTCACGGGGGAGGGGGGGATATTAAGACCTCACACCTGTCTAATTGTCTCTTTTAATACTTAGGGGAATGACAGCCATACAGATATCTACTTATATCGGTTCTAGTTTCATCAGAATTTGATAATAACCAGTAAAAATAGTATACCTCTAGAAAAATTAATTTTTATAAATTTTGACTTTTTCCTATCATGGAGTCTATTTGTATTAGCAAGTAGTTTATTTCTGTAAAATAATAAAAAAGCACAGTAAATGTGTTAGATTTAACAATATATAATAGTTTTCTAAAAAAAAATTAGTACTATTATTATCTGTTGGAAAAATTCATGTTGAAAGCTTTTTGGTGAAGGTAACCATCCCAAGATCATAAAATATAAATTAATTGCTTTAATCACTAAAAAAGTGCCTCTTAAATACTTAATATCATTCAGAACTATGTGTGTTGGTTGAATTCATTTGTTAGATATATGGAGTTTTTTTATATTTTGATATCTATTTTTTTAGATATAATTTTGCTTTTATTTATTTATTGAAAATATATTATCTTACTCAGACTAATTCGCAAATAAATAAAAAAAAACTACAATTTGCAATTAATACGTATTTAAAAGCAATACCTGATTATTGGAATGATTCTGTATTTTTTGCATTTTTTAGTCAATCTTGCTTTACATTTACTTTTTGAAAGAATGAAAATTGTTAAAAATTGTTCTAAGGGAACACTTCATAAGTGTTCAAAAATCATAATAATTATTTATCTATCGTATCTGATTTGAGAAAAAAGTCAATATAGGTGTTTTGTTTTTTAAGCGAAGTTTTGTCAGAACTGCCTTAAAACTTTTTAATATTATCAATTTAAATGTTTATATTTCATGTTTATGAATATGATATGTTTCATCACAGGTCTATATATTTTCTTTTTAACTATTTTAGGAACATGGAAAAGAGGTGCATCAATGCTTTAAAAGAGAAAACTTTTCTAAATTGTACAAAGAATTCTGTGAATTTTACAATACCTGGTTGCCAAGTATGAAATTCGAAAATGAAGAAAATGTGTGGTCTCAATATAAAACAGAAATTGTTGAAAAAATTGTTGCTGAACCTTGTAAAATATTACCTAGAATTGAATAAAGAATTTTTTTTATATATTTTGTTCCTTAAATAATCATAATAGTCTTATTACTTTATTTAACTAATTATAAATACTAAACGGAGTTACTGGTGATCAAGCATATTTAGAGAAAACTTAATTTTAACTTAGAAAAATAGATTTCGGTTGACTTTTTAAGTTTTCCTGGTGATTAACTATTCCAGGGGTGATAGTGAGCCCAACTCAAAAATCCTGAAAATTTCTTAAGTAAAGCCATTAATGAGGCATTTCAAAAAATTTATGTCTTTATAAATTTAAATCATTGATATTTTCAAAACATGAAATTCTAAATAAATTACATGCAGTATAATTTAAATTACTTATGTATAAGTTTACTTTTATCTTTAATCACATTTATTATTCTATCAGAAAAAATATTTATACATTAAAGATGTTATTAAATAAAATATACAAGAATTTTTATACATAAATGTGATCGATGATTTCGTGAAACTTCCGGACCTTAGATTTACGGATCACGGTCAGCGAAATATTCGCAAATCCAGATATTTTTCGGAGCACAATCATCTCTGCTATTCAAATTATTGGTGTTTGTATGATAATCAATCACTATTTATAGTGGGCAAGAAATTCACACTTTTTACAGGAGAATATATTTACTTTAAAAAATATATAATGCAATGTTTTTGCTTATCTTTTTTTAATACAATTTATCAAAAGTAAGACTCTTAAGGTGCGCTAATGTATAAAAACGATACTGTCTAGGTTCCTTTAGAAAAACCTTCATTCTTTCTTTGCTCAATCATATGTATTACATTGTTTTCCTTTTCCATAATAATTTTCACATGGAGATTAGAATAAAGATATTTCTCTCAATATTTACATTAAGCACTTTTAAATGCAGTTTGAAAATCAAGACAGAAGTTAAAATACTTCCTACTCCAACTCCCTCCTAACTATCCACATGTTTATGTTGAAAGCATGTTAAGTGGTATAATAGGTAGAGTGCTGCTCATGTGCTGGCTTATGTTAATCACTAATTTAGAATTCACAGTACATAAAAGTACATCATAAAAATAAAAAAAAATTGACATCAACTACTATTAAATATTTTTTTTTTTTTCTTATCAATGGCCATAAGTATTAAAATGTGACAAGCTTTTTTTATCTCCAATTCTGACCAAAAAGTTTCCTGTGGTGTCCAAAAGTAAAAAAGAATAAATTAATTTATTATTTTATAATCAAATGTATTTCTAGTAATTGTATCACAAGCTTTAAAAAATTTCCATTGTGTGTCAAAATTTTCAAATAAAACAAATTTTAGGTACCACGGAATTTTTTAAAAATTTTCAGTTGATTTAACTATACTTAATTTAAAATAGTGGCACAGTAGTATAAGTTAGATAAATGATTCAAATTAAATTATTGAAATTAAAATAAAAAATATATTTTTCAGAATTTCTAAAAAAGAAAACCCTTTTTCAAAAAAATGTAATGTTGAAATATTTTAAAGAGTGTTTTTTCAGATTGCTTGTAAAATTTCTCAGGGCTACCCCCTGTAACTTTAATATCTATCAGAGAACAGCTTTTTCACATATTTACAGCAATTTCCGAGCAAAAACAAATAAATCTTCAAAATGGTGGAAAAAAGCAGTGATGGCTCAGTGGATAGTTTGTTCACCTTCAAATGAAGAGAACCGGGTTCGAATCCATCAAGAGCTGATCAATACAAATTTTGCATCCATCTTGCATTGACCACAGTGCTGGCGTAAATTATCCTTAGTGGTAGAGGGATCGTGGGTTGAGTCCCTTTGTCCTCAGGCTAACCGTGGGAAATTTTTCTGTTTTTCCTCTCCATGCAATGCAAATGAGGGTATCTTCTGGATTGGGTTCAAAATTACAGAGTTGAGAATTAGTAGTCTTAGTTAGAGAATTAGTAGAAAGCCATAAATCGGGTCAGCTAATCAACAGCTATAAAAAAAAATAATGGTCGAATAAAGAGAATAATGTTGGAAAAAATAAAGAGAGAAAAAAAAGACAAAACAAAATAGAACACAAAAATATGTAACATTATAAAATTTTCCAATTTCAGAATGAATATAAAGGTAACCAATCAGATAATATGCCATATTCTAAAAAGAAATCACTACACATAAGTATAATTTTTTTTACATCAAATTTAATCTGTCATTATATTAGTTTATAACCAAGTTTAAAGGGTCGTGTGCAAGCAAAAAAAAAAAGTATATTTATTTATAAATATACCACAGAACTATTCAATTTAAAAAAAGAAAATTTTCAATAAACATTTAATTAAAACTTACTCATGATTCAAAGTAATTTTGTTTATTAATTATTTTGATACAACAAGGACACAAAACAATAACAAAGATACAAAACAACAAGATTACAAAGAATGAATTATTTTGATACAACAAGGATACAAAACAATAACGAATATACAGTAAAGATTACAAAGAATGAATAAAATAACAAGTAAAATTAGAAAAACTAAAAGATTAAAAATTATCACTTTTTTTTTTGGTTTATGCTTAGAAACCCTTCTTTCCTGACATTGAATTAAAATTTAAAAGAAATTAAATTGAATATCCGATGTGTAGAGGTAAATTTTTTATGTAATTTAAAATTATCAATAGACAGAAGTAACTTAAAATAAAATTACTGTAACCTTTTTTAAATCTTCATAGCATGTTTCTCTCTTTTTTTAAAAATTTATTACAAATCAAAGTCAACGTTACATTTAAGATTGGAAAGCAAATTGTATCTGAGATTTGAGGTTTAATACCAATTGATTGATTATAGATATATACCTAAGGTAACCTAGAGATTTGAGGTTTAATACTATTTAATACCTAGAGATTTGAGGTTTAGGGGAGAGAGGCTCACCTTAGGACATTTTTATTTTTGGTCTTAAATTTTAAATTATCTTTTAGTTCTTTTAGATACAGATATATGTCAGCATCACCTAATCTTGGAACATATTTTGAATCTATTGATTAAGCAGGTAAGAATTTATTAGAATTTTTATTTTTTGAAGCATTTTTTTTACTTTTATACAAAAGTTTAACTAGTTGTAGAAAGAAATTTTAAAAATGTTTTTTTTAATAATGGGTAATATAATGAAGTATAAAGCTTTGCCTTTAGAAGCTATCAAATTTAATTGTTCTAATGCTTAAGCCTAAAAGTATTATATTTTAATATATCCTACTAAGTATATAGTGCACCTTGGGACAGATTAAGGTGGCCCACCTTGGGACACTAGATATGCATAATTAATCCTTATTAAAAATATATTTTTAACAAAAAGATATTGTGCATGCAAAGTATTTTTTAATTTATTTAACCTGTGTTTATTTATAGTTATTATTTCTTATTTTAGGAACTCATTAGACGTAACTTATCGCAAGAATTGGAAGCAAAAAGTATAAAAATAATGCAGCAATTTGTGCTAACAATGTTGAAAAAGCAGCTGCAAATTTTATCAGAGGAAATGACTTGTAAGAAAGCTGCTGGATTCTACAGTATTAGTAAGACCACTCTGAACTGCAATTTTATTTCCTTTAAAAAAAAGAGAGCAGCCAAATTCTAACTTTAAATATATTTTAAATGTGATGCAGAGTTGCAAAATATTCACAGATGAGGAAGAAACAAATTTGGTACACTATATGTTACAAACCTCCAAGTACCATTAAGGATTAACAATATGTGATGCACGTGAACATACATATGAGTGTGCTTCGTCAAACCAAATGAACATTCCTCTAAACTGGGAGAACGTAAAATTTAAAAAAAATCTGGGAAGATGAGGATTTAATGCAATCAGAATTAGTGAGAAATGCATCCAGAAATAAGCCAGTAATTAGTGATTGATGCAATGATAACAGTGATGATGATGCTTGCAGCTTAAATGAAATGAACAGTGAAAGTGGCAACAAAATATTTGACGATAAGAAAAAAGTACATCTAGAAAAAAGTAGTGAAACAAGATTACATATTGGAGATTTTGCTCATATCGAATTTGCTGGTAAAAGATCTGTTGTTGCCCTTGTAGGTTGCATTGAAAGAGATGATGGAGATGAGTAAGAGTTATCAGTTTTGAGAAGAGTGAATCAATCTGCAACATTTATTTATCCCAAAAAAGAAGACAAATCATACATAGAGTCAAATGATATTTCGTTAAAACTTAAGCAGAGCAAAGCTTTGAACGTTCTTTAGGTTTGGTATTTGATTCTGAACAATTCGATTTGCATACAAGAAGTAGAAACTAACAAAATAAAACTTTATTAACAAAATTAAAAAATTTAAATTTATTTAGTTATGCCATGTTTAGAAAATTTCTACTTAACTTTTCACATATTTTTAACTGTCCCAAGGTGTCCCACTAGGAGGTACACCTTGGGACAAATAACAAGGTAACTAAATATTTTTTAAAAATTTTTCTATGACAGATACAAAATCAAAACCTAGTTAAAAATGTTTTCAAATGTTTCAGGTAAAATTTTGACAATAATTGATCAAAATAAAAAAATTTTAAAAAATGAAAATAAAAAAGTGTTTCAAGGTGAGCCACTCTCCCCTAATACCTATCGGTGAATTTAGTAATATATTTGCAGAAAATTAAATGCTTTAAATTATTAGATTTTGTTCCAATATAATAAATCATACTCTTTGAAAAAAAAAAAATTCCATTCAAAACTTTGGAGAAAAATGTTAGTTAGCAATACTAACGTTCATTTTACAATAAATTCTCACAATAAAAAAACAGCAATGCGCACAGAGAGGAAGTATTACAAAAAATTAAATATATATAAATTAATTTAAATTCAATCTAAATATTTTAATTGAAGAAAATTTATAAGGTTTTTAAACAAAAGCCTAAAATAAAAATAAAAACCATTATATTCAAAATAAGATTCAATACTTATTTGGTAATATACTTTAGATATTTATTTTTATTGAATTATTAGATTTAATTTAGATTTATAGTAAACGTTTTTTTTCCCTAAAAAATCACTTAAGCAACATAAAATTAAAATCAAAATTACAAACACTAAGGAGTTTAAAAATCCACGTTTTTCTCCACTTGGTGAATTTCTCGTTGCAATAACATTGTATTAAAATTAGGGATGCAAGGAGTATGGAACCCTTCAGTTAAAAATTAAGTTGGCTGAATGTTTTACTAAATATTTAGTAAAATATTTTTTGGAAAAATATTTCTCTACTAATTTTTCTTTTTGAAATTTGTATAAATATATTAAAGAATAATTTAAAATTTTATTTTTAATTATATTTGATATAGTACACTTTATAATTGGAAATAGTTTTTATACATATTTATTAAGTTTTAAAACTAGAATTTAAACTAGATTACTGTATATTGAACAAGTTTTTGTACTTTTTTTTTTTTTTTTTAATTGTAGTCAATTTTGTCATTCTTCCGCACTTTTAGTTCTAAGAATTAAGAACGACTGATTTTTTTTCATTTTTGCTATTCTTCTGTTTTTATTATAGTGTGGCATTTTAACAAAACAGAATATATTTCAGACATATCATTTGTTAATTGTCACTTTTTGTATTAGTTGAATGTATCGGGATTTTTAAACCACATGGAGATTGGTTGTTGCATAGGCCAAAAGAACAATTGAAACGCTACTTGATTTTATGATGGAATCAGTAAAAATAATGCTAATAAAGCATGATTACTAAAATTTTAACTTCGTGTATCAATTTTGCATTCGATAAACCAGGCGAAATTCTGTACAATTAACTCCGAAAAAGCGATCTAGATACAACATGGATTTACTATCGAATCAGTGAAATTTGAAGGCATCAAGAAAATGACACTAAAGCACAATTAAAAATTTGTTTTTCGTTTTCTTTCTGAATTTTTTTTTATTTATTGTGTTTAGAAGCTCTTACTAGCTGCAGATCGTTCACCCATATACTACAGCCTTAAGCAGAGTTCTTCCTTAAAATAAAAAAAAGGCAGGATGCTGCCTACTCAATCACATTGTAATAATTTATCAAAATGTTTAATATTATGTACCTAACTGAATTTGATTCTCAATAATTTACCCTCTTATTATTTTATGAGTATGTATATTTCAAATAATAGTTTTCTCTCTATCAGAAAAGGAGAAAAATTTACAGTTTATGAAAATGATAAAATGCATGGTAATAGAAAATCTCTGAACATTTTTTTTTTTTTTAAATGAACTAAACAAACTATTTATTGATAAACAACTCTTGAAAGCTTTTTATATATTTCAAACTGAAACTTATGTTAAAATAAACATTTAAAGAAAGTTGAATTTAAAAAAAAAAAAATATTTATTTAAAAAAATAATTTTAAAAACTTTTTATTGAAAAAGTTTTTCATTTTTTCCCAATGAAAAAAGAAAAATTTTTTTAAAATTTACCCAGTCAAGAATAATCTTAACTAAGTAAATATTTGTAATAGTAATCAGAATGAAACCTATAAACACAGATAACTGTACCAGTTTATAATTTAAACAGTAAATAAATTTTTTTTCAAAATGGAATAAGAAAAAAAAGGCAGTGTTTTTAAGGGATGGCGGACAAAGATGGCACATTTATAAGGATCAAAGAGCAGACTGGGGGGGGGGGGGACTGCCATTATAAAAACCCTTAGGGATAACACTGCCTTATGTATACTGTTGCACATGTAAGAATGTGCAGTAAACTAACATGAAATATATCATTTTATATTAAATAATATTACAAAATCATTTTGCTTTTAAATTTATAACCGGTTCTTTAATATAAAATTTTTATATAAATCACCAAAATATTTTGAATAACAGTAACTATAGACTTAAAATATATTGTTTACTTTGATAACAATAAAAAATATAAGGGATATTTCCATATTGTGATCTGTCGTGCCAACTACAATCGCTAAATAGATTTTAAACTTGTAATTTTTTTTAAAAAAACATTATGTAGATGTTTGCCCTGGGGGTTACGAATTATACCTTTTGAGTTACTCCATTTCTGTGATAATTTTTTTGGATTCTGACGGGCTGCTGCCCAGAAGTTGCCAAGACTTGGCAATTTTTCTGCCACAGATCACGATTTGGAAATCTTCCCAAAATATGCATTTAAAATTTATTTTTTTAAATTAAAAATTTTAGAACAAAAACAGTTGAAAATTTCTCTCTTAAACTATTAAAAATTAAACTAAGGTTAAATTCAATATATATCTGCATAAAAATATCAGAAATAATAATTAAAAGCAAGCATCAGTAAGATTACATAGGTTGAATTTAAAATTCCAAATCATCAATATCAGAAGAATCATCAGAAGTGCTGGTATAATCATCATCAACTATCGGTTCTTTTTTGGGGGTCTTTTTTTCTAAGATAACCGGGCCTTCATGATTCTTTAAATAACTCACTTTTCTTCGACCAGTTGGACCTCTTTTATTATTTTTTAAGGTACCTGGTTTAGACGTAGCCGGAGGAGACCCTTCGGATTCATCTGATGAATCACGGTCCACTGGACGCTTTCTAGGTCTGCCAACTCTACGCTCATTAACCGGTAATCGTTTTTTATACTGACGCTTCTTTTTAATGGGCACTACTTCACTTTTCTGTGCATCTTCATTAGGTTCTTCTTCAGGATTCAAATACCGAAACAAAGCTCTTCTTTTATAAGAACTCTTTTTCAGCATAGCTCTACGATTACCGATATCAGATGAATTATCCAAATTTCTTCTCGCAGCATGACGACGGCCATGTGCTAGAACATCAAGATCAAAGTCGAACCTTTCATAACTTTTGACAATATCAGAACCTTTATCAGAACCTACATTACATGATGCAGACATGATACTGTCCTTTTGCTTTAGATACTGACTTCGCATCTTCTTTAGATTTAGAATAGTTTTGCTTTCTTGAAAAAGAGTCATATCTTGTTTTAAATCAGATAAAATTCCTACCTGATCAGCCTTTGGTTTCATTAATGTATCTTTATTCAGAGAACAACACGGCCCATAAAGGCTGCCATTAGCTACTAATTCCAAGCAATTTTTCTTTAAATAAACTAGTATATAAAGTAGAGTGAATATTTTTTTTCTCACTGCGTGTAAATGAATTTGCTGAAAAACCTGATACTGCGATTGAATAATTCGGATCTTTACTGGTGATATAACATCTTGGCTTTTATATAAAGCATATAAAAGATAAATAGCGGCAATTTGAGATTCAGTTGAGGAAGACATCATGTAATCCAAAGTAAGCTGATAGATTTCACTGGTAAATTCTCGGAATTCTTTATAATCAGGACGACCCATGAAAATGTGAGCAAATTTATGTTCCTTCCAGACATTACAAAATGTCTTAAAATCATTATCCTCACATTTGGCGAAACCGTTGAGAAGTTTGTTCGCATCATTCATAAAACCAGCTGCAATATATTTGCATGCACCCATTGTAAAATAAATAGCTAAAAACCTAAAATATAAATAAAAAATTCTGAGCTAAAATTTGTTCCCCGATTACTGTTTCGTTTTTGTTTTTCTCGACTTTCTGTTCACTCATATTTGTTGTTTTTTTCTTCATAACGGTTACAGTTTCTAACGCTTCGTAAATATGCCATAATTTTCACTTTATATGAAAAAATCACAGTTGTGATTTAAAAGATGCGAGTTTTTCATAACCGCACTGTCTTGAATGCCAGCCGTTTTATAACCCTAAACTTTGGCGATCAGCTGAAATGGGTGATTGCCAAATGAATTCTATCGCCAAGAGCTTGGATGCCCGATTTTTGAGCGTGAGCGAAAATGGCGAAAAAGTTTGAGCGGGAGTGATGTTACGTATACGCTACGAAATACATTTTTTTCATGCAAAAAGATTCAAAGGATACTTGACTTTAGTATTGCACCGCTTGATGAATTAATATAAAATAGCTCTTGGTTCTCAACATTTTTACTTGCTAGCCATATATTACAGCTACCTCACTACTGAAATCAGTAATTTTGCAGGTTTATCATTTTCATCAATTTTCGTAGCATTATTGTCGGATCTGTGTTTTTATTTAAAGCAAAAAATTTTTTGTTGTTAATTATAAAAATTATTTTTAGTGTGTGTCTATTGAATATTATTTGAAAGGAAATATGAATGACAAATGAGTTATAACTTTAATAACCCAAGTAGCACTCAATATCGATTGATCTCGAAAAAACTTCGCTTACGACGTCGATCGATGTTCTTCCGAAACATCGATCTATGTAAAAACGTCAGATTTTTTTTATATTGTACGACATTGTAAAATTTATATAGATCGATATCTCAATAACGCCGTAGAATGTCGAGTTTGAAAAAACCATATTCCACGGCGTTTACAGATACAGTAGAATGTCGATGAATATTTTTATCACGTTATTCGTAAAACAAATATTAATAAGCATTTAAAGATGCGGCAGAACGCCGATCGATAATTTTAATAAGTTATTCAAGAAATTTTTTTCACTGGATATAGGTACACGTCTGTTAATTATTTTATATGGTTTTGCACTTCAGATTTCATTTCGCTAATTATACTCCAGGCTGTACAGTTGCAGATTTAATTAATTTGATTTATAATGAGCAAAAAAAAAATCCTTCATTTTTTGTCAAGGATAACTTGAAAAGAGCTACATGCTCTGCTCAGTCTATGCCTATTTAGCAGAAAATTAATCATTTCCTTGCATGCTAGACAATAAGTATTCTGCAAACTAGTGAGCAAAGATTTAATATTGCCTTAGAATAAAATATCTGCAAGTATTTAAGTCATACTTTCAAAGTTCAAGGTGTGTAGACAGATTTTTCAAAAAAATAAAATAATAATAATAAGCACCCAAAAATATTTTTAATCAGTTTCCAAACAATAAAAATATATATATAATTAGGATTTGAGCAGTAATAAGCTTAAAAATTAATTAAGTGTAAAATAGGTGAAAAGGAATAAGTGTGAGCACTGTAGATGGAATGTAAGAAGTGAATATTAATTTAAGGCATGATAATTATTTTCAGCTCAACTATGATTTATAAATCAAAGACAATTTGCTTGTTTAAAAATTACCACATTTAACATGTATGTAAATTAGTTTTCTTATTTTTTAGCATTTGCAAGGTACATTTGATCTTCAGACAGGATTCAGTCACTGAAAATTAATAATTTGATATATTGCACAATAGCACTAAAAATTTAAAAAATATTATAATTTTATGGGTTCAATAAAATTTACACTTCTGATATGAACGTGCTTTGTAATATAGAAGGTGTGAATGCAGAGGAATAAAACAAAAAGTAGCTATGAATATTTTATTTGAATAAACATTTAAAAATTAATTAAAACAAATTGGCACATTCTTAGGTCTCCAAGTATAAAGAATTGGTCACGTCAATTATCTTAGGTTTCCGTCCTTCCCAATCAGTGGCTGAAGCAGACCTTCCCAAATTTTTCCGCAAGCTCTTGGTCTCAAAGCGTTCGAGAACTGTAGCTGGAAGCAAAACATTGAGTAATATTATAACATTTAAAAAATAAAAACTGAAAGACTAACAAAACACAATTTATTAATGAGTATATAACGAAACTTAGAGAACTAAATTGAATAAGGGCTTTGAGCAATGATTCTCAACATTTTTTTGTTTTGTTGTTACGGCACACTTTTAACCATTTCGAAATTTGACGGCACACAATGAAAAAAATTAGATTAAAAGTTGTTTACTTACCTACAACACACTGTGTTAAATAGTTTGTGATAATAATAAGTACTACAAAAGCACGTTTATTAAGGGATTATTATTTCCTTTGAGTGATTTTTTATTAGTTAGTAACAGTTATTTTTTCTTCTTCTTTTTGCTAGTTATTAATTGTTAGCTTGTTTTCTATAGTTATTAACTGTTATTTTTTGTGATTTCTTGTTTACTAGTTTTTTGCTAATTATTAATTGTTAGCTTATTTTTTTTTGTTAGTTATCCTTTCCTAATTTGTTTTTTTATATAGGGGAGAGTCGGGTACCCCCGACCAATGTCAATTTCATATGTAGAGAATAATATTTTTTTCAAGTCAATGGGCCATTGGACAATAATTGTTATATTAAAAAAAGATTATTTTCAAAGTTTCAAGTATTTATGCAGCTGGTAACATGGTAAACAATAGTTTTTAAAATATGTTGAATACAGTTGTCATGATATTAAGAAAAATTGGTTGAATGTTTCGATTAAACTTCATTTTAATATTAAAAAAAAAAATTTTTCTATACATACAGCATTAAAGTATGTAGTCTTAAGTTTAGTTTGCACAAAGAACGAAGTTTATTTGTGAAAAATTGTTCGAGTAATTACAAATTTACAAAAAAATTGGATTTTGGGTAGCCCCGCTCACATGAATGTTAGGTATCACAGCCCACTTTTATTTCGTCGATAAATGTACGGTTCCAAAGATTTACTTAAATTAAATTATTTTCTTTAAATATTTAATATAAATATATATTAATATTATAATATATTAATATTATAATATATTAATATACATTAATAATAATAAAAAATATAACATTTGTTGTTAATAAATGATAGAATTCACTAAAAGTATATAAATATGTAATAAAAAAAATAATTTTGTGATAAAAATGATAAATAAGGTTTATCTATTGTCTATACATTGGTCATTTTCATTTACACCTGAAAAAACAATCAAAAAACATAATTTTTGTAACTGGGCGGGGCTACCCGACACATTTTGAAAAGAGCTGAAAACATGTTTATTTAAATTTCTATTTTAAGTTAAACTATTCTTTTTTTTGGTTTATTCTTTTTGTATTATTTAAGTAAATGATAAAACAATAGAAACATACAAAAATCTTGATTATTACTCCATATTATACAGAAATATAAGCAATAGTCCTTAAGTGGGCGGGGCTACCCGACTCTCCCCTATTTGTTTTTTTTTTTTTTTAGTTATCCTTTGTTAATTTGTTTATTAATTGCATAGCTTACTTTAATGATTAAGTTTTATTTCCATCTGTAAGTTAATATTTAGCTTGCTTTCCTTGCTAACGCGGTTAAAGCTTAGAAAAATTATAAAAAGTATATATATATATATACTTTTTATGAACATTTCAAGAATTTGGCAGCACAAAAAAGTACCGCGGCTGAGAATCACTGGCTTAGAGAATCGACACACGGATCAAAATAAGGCATGCTGCATTAGACACTGTTTGGTAAACTGACTGAATATTCAAGCGGCAATGCTGTATCTTTGATTAAATAATAAATCTTTAACAACAAAAAATACTATAATAAAAAGCTAATAAGTTCAGCTTTAATTGTATTTCTTAATATTCAATTTTACTTCTATGTATTAAAGAAAATTCTCTTAAACTAATGTGAATACACAAAAAGTATTGAAGTTGAAAATAAGATTTATTTTTAGAATTTAGATCTGATATTGATTACTTATGATTGCATATACTTAGAAGTATAATTAAACAAAAGCTCAAACTTATTATAAATACACTGCACTTCCAAATGCATTCAACCGTTTTTTTCCTTCCTTCTACAAAATTACTTTTTTTTTGTGATCAGATCCAAAAACTATTGACTTACAACTGTGTTAGACTTAGAAAATTAAGTTTTTCAAGCCTCTCTCTCTCACTCACTCTTTTGGTTTGGATTTCTGAAACTTTTTTGCAATATTTGGTTTCCTTTACATGGGAAAAAATTTTTATTTTGTATTTTTCAAATAGAGAGAATCTCTTTCTATCATTATTTTTTAATTAAATTTAATTGTAATACTGCCTTTAACTAAAGCTTGTAAAGATAAAAATCGACTGATGATATATATATTAATACATATTAAAAAATTGTGAGTATACACGAAGAATCCTGAATAAACTTAGAAATGTTAAGGATTAACTGCAGATCAATGTTTGTAAAATTTAATACAAAAAGGAGAGGAATTCTAAATATTTTGATTTATTATTAGCAATTGGAATAGTTATTCAAATTAAAAATTTTTAAAATTTTAAAAACTGGAAGGAAAAAAATATCACATATATATATTAATAAAAATAAATAATATTTTAATCAACAATTTTACCCAAATGACATAAGTGATGGCAGGCACTCTTTCAAATGACTTTTTTTCTTTTCGCCTCAGTCAAAATACCGGCATATGCTTTCAAAATACCGAATCTGAAAACAAAAGTTTCTTAATTTATTCAAACAGCTACAAGACAATACAAATTATGTAAAAATTTAATCTAAAAAAGTATTAAAATATTTATATTAGCTAGCCCACTTTCCAGTATTATTTATATGTACACTTGTTAATAATAAGAAAAATCGATGCTATAAACAACTCCGCAGCTGATACATCGCTTAAAATGAAAGTCACTATCAGTTGCTTAAATCAGATTTCTGATGCATCATCTAAAACAAAAGTCATCATATTGGTCTGCCGATATATGTGTTACGTAGATATTTTGAGATACATAGATTTATTGCCCAGTCCTATATAGAATAATCATTTAAACTCTCTCCATACACCCTTAAGTACAGAAGAAATAAGATGGTGAAAGTCTTTTTCGCTTTTTAAGGGGACAGCAAGGTTTGAAAAGGTTAAGATTTACTGGTCTATACTTTAGAGCAAAGGTTCCTTTGCCAAAGGATCCAAAGAGCAATTGTAATTTTTTTGATCATAATAATAATAGCTCCATTTTTAATAAAATGCTTTCTATGGAGAAAAAATTTAGGGAATGATTATACTTACTAATACATAAACTAAATACATTTTTGTAAATATTATAACATGCAAATTTTTCATGAAAAATAAATTAGGAAAAAAAATTGAAAATACAAAATGTTACTCGAGGCTCCTAAATTTATACTAGTTTTCTCATCTTGCAATTGCTCTGTGCAGTGACAACGAAATAAAATAGTCTGATGTCATAATTTATTTACTTATTTAAAAGCTAAAAGGCTGAGTAGAGCAAAATATACACCTATGTTGGTGAAATTGCAACACAATGAAAGAACTGTCTGACATTTATTCATTAAATTACTGATAGTGGTATAAATAAACAAGTGCACTCATTTTCTAAATAAATTCTAATCATTTACGAGAAGGCATTGAGAATAAGATACAACAGTAACAAATTATCACATCAAAATATAAAATTTCTACTTGATATATATTGTAAATAGATATCAATATAAGATTAGACATTACAAAATTAATTTCTACACATTAATTTTAGAATGAATCACAGCTAAGTTATAATCTTATTTAATAAGAATCACATATAGACCTGTTGTGTTATATATTTACTTATACCATGTATATTTATTTATATATATATATATATACCTGGTCTGTCTAGGTTTTTCTGAGAGGTACCCCTTTCGTGAAAAATTTAGACATAATTTGTAAAAATTAAAAAATCAACACAAAAATATGAATTTATCATTTCTTACGAGACACAAAAATAAAATTTTAAGAAAAAGTATTTTCTGAAACTATATCTAATTTTATTCAATTATATGTAATTTTAATTTCACTTTCTATTAATTTTATTATAAAAACATGGAAGACCATTGAGTATTTATTTCAGTTTTTTATTAAAGTCAAATGAAATTTTAGTTTTTACTGATTATAAATATTTACTGGTTATAACTTTACAATAGGTAAGATATATATATATGTTTAGTAAATATATGTGCGTGAAAACGAAAAAATTAATAAACTTGTTCCTCTTATAATACTGTATTTATATTTTATAATGCTTGGGTTAAAAATTGTGAAACGTTATGTATTTAACAGTAAAGAAGATTCAACCTATGTATTAGTGATAATGTGTTATTCAAACATAATAAAAAATACATATAATAAAATTAAAATAACTTTTCAGATTTATTTCTATTTTAAAGCTTATACAACACTTTTTAATAAATAAAAATATTTATACAGTAAAACTTAAAGTTTATGACCACAAAATGAAAAAACCCAATTTTCCCCGGGTTTTTTCAAAGCCTGAAAAACAATAAAATATTTAATTAGAAAAGCTTTGATCAATATTTTCTAATCATTATCTTAGAAACTTATAAGTTTTAGTTGTTGTGCTCTTATCCAAATTATACTTCAGTTTTTAAAGTTATTTTAAAGATTAACACATTTTGATATTATTTTTGACAATTAAATTTTCCTTCTTATCTATAATTTTTTTTAATAATTTTCAGCAAACAAAAAATTCTTTAAAGAAGTTTTAATAAACATATAAATCTCTATTTTGATTTTGAGCCTTTAGTGTCTATTTTAATTATCCTTTAGTATACTCTTGTTACATAACAAACACATATCATACTTTATACATAACACATACCTTACTTGATATCTGACACATTTAAAAAAAATTTTTTAGTAGTAACGAATAACAATCATTCCTGTACCATAAACTAAATCTTATATTAATAACTTTTATATAGAGAATTATATTACAAGACTGGATTAAATTTAGGTAAATAGAATATCATTGTTTTCAGAAATTGAAAAGTTAAACTTATTTCTTTTTTTAAAATTGTTTAATATTTTCATACTGCTTATTTTACTTTTAGACGTAATTTTAAAATCTATATAACCTTTTACAATTCGCTTACATTAATATTTTGATAAATTATGTATACTTATATCATTTTGAGCACAATTTTTAATGTTTTAAAACGAATTAACTGTTAATAAGCTACAGAATTAACGTTGACAGACTTAATTTTTATGAAAAGTATTTATACACTCATAACTACAATGCTATGAACCATGTTCACACAACAAATGACATTAGAAACATTTCATCTTACATAAAATTATTTACGAACCTAGTGAATTTATTTAATAAAAATTAGATAGATTGTAAAACATAACATTTAACATCCCAGCAAACAAGAAGTAAACAATTCAGAACAAACAACTTTGACAATAAATTTACGTCATTAATTAGAAATTATTCCGATAATAATATTTAAAATTAGCGAAAAGTTAAAAACTACTTACTTAATTATAATTCAAAACCAGCTACATATGATCTTTTATAATGGAATGTTCTTTCGGTAATGTAGGCTTAACCTAAATATAAAAGTGAAACATTGCAATTAGAAATGAAGACCTGACACGATATTAATAGAGTTTATATAAGTAAATAGAAGATGAATAAACTTTGCTTACCTAAATTAAATCAGTAAGGTGACTTTTGACGACAATATTACGCTAAAAATTCATGGATCATGGTAAAAACGTAAAGCACGACGTCAGAGCTGAAGATCACGTGACAAGCGGATAAACTTTGTTGATAGCAATACTGAGATCGCTTCACCTTCCAATCCCGTTCCATAAAGTTATCACGGCATTCTATTTTTTACTTTCACTAATATGAGCAAGTATAAAGAAATTTTACTCATTTTTATCTTTCTAGCAAATATTTTGAACTATGGAACTAAAATATATTTAATATAGAGTGTTTTAAGAAAAATACTTTTAAAGTTTTATTGACGGAATTCATTCAATAACTTGTTCACAGTATCTATATTCCTCCGCTTTCAAAATATTGATAGGAACGGCCACGGTATAGATCGATGTTTCTGTGCTACTTGGGAATACAAGGTTGGAAGGAAACCATTTTTTTTTGTTTCTTATGAGTAAAAGGATAAATTAATAATATTTTGCACCGTAATTTTAAAGTAACCATTAAAGTTAGCAACTTTCCTTGTATGAATATGCTTAAATGGTATTAAAATAAAAATATTGATTTACATTTTATTAAATTATTGGTTTTAAAAATTAGCTTACATGTATGTTTTCTGTTTACATATTTTATGATTTGTTTGATGCTGCTGTGATACTCTGGTTTTTGGAGTGGTTAGTAGTGGTATAAATGTTTTTTTTTTCCTTTCTTGCTTGAATAAAAGTTTAAGAAAACAATCATATTTTGCATTACACGTAAAGGGGAACCACGAAAATATCTCTCAGATTGCTTAATTCCATTTAAAAGCTCAGTCATCGCAATGGATATTTTTTATAATGAATAATTTTTTTATTATCTTTGAGAGACTTCTTTGTGAATATACGAGATGTTCTTCATATTTGTGTAGTTTTTAACTCAACCCGAAAATCAAAGTAACTCGCTATTTAGGTATCGGAATAAAACCATATTTATGAAAGTTATAAAAATAATTCATTATAATCAAGATTAAATTGAAATTAAAATTATCAAATTTCGCGTTACACGCTAAGAAAAACAAACGATAATGTCTTTCAGATTGCTTTTATTGGTATATAAAATAAAATAACTTGCAATTTAAGCTTCGGAGTAAAATTATATTTATGAAAATTAAAAGATTAGTTTATTTTAAATAAGATTAAATCAAAATAATCACATTTTGCTTTACACGCAAAAGAAAACCACGAAAATGATTTTTTTTAAATTGCTTGGTGATAATAGGATTCAAGCTAAATGGTTATCATCATCTCAATGAAAATATTTTTTATAAACAGTCTTTTTTTTGTTATTATTATCCTTAATAGATAGGGTACCATCTTTCTGAACAGAACAAAAAGCTCTTCTTATTATCTCAACCCAGAAATTAAAGTAAGTCGAATTTTAAGTATCGAAGTACAATTGCTATAAAAAATAACCTATTTTGCGTTACACGCTAAGGAAAACCACGAAAATGCTTTTTTTTAATTGTTTTTATCGGTAATATGATTCTAGCTAAATGTTTATTATCTAAAATAAATTATTTTTTAATAACCAATAATTTTTTTTTTTAATCCTTGTGAAGCTTATCATCTTTGTGAATGTAACGAAACGCCCTTATTATTTTTAATTCAATTCAGAAATCAAAGTAATTAACACTTTAAGTATCTTAATACAATCATATTCATGAAAGTTACAAGAATAGTTTATTTTAATGAACATTAAATTAAAATAATCAAATTTGCGTTACATGCGAAGGAAAACCACGAAAAATTCTTTTAAATTGCTGAATGGTAATAGGTTTCCAGCTAAATGTTGATTATCGCAATGACATTATTTTTTATAATCAATAATTTTTTTATCATCCTTGAAAAACAATCTGTCATCTTAGTGAATAATTCTGAAACACTCTTCTCATATTAATATTTTTTTTCCACAGCCCAGGAATCAAAGTAACTTGCAATTTAAGTATCGGAATAAAAGCATACTTATAAAAGCTACTTTAGTAACCAAATTCTGCAAGAAGGAAATAAGGAAAACCAAAACCACGAAAACGTTTGTCAGATTTTTTGTAATAGGATTCCATCGAAATGTTCATTATAGCAATGAAATCATTTTTAACAATCAAATATTTTTTTATTATCATCTTTGATTATAGCCTAACTAAGTAAATGTTGTGAAATGCTGTAAAAAATTTTTTTGTACTTTTTTGTATTTTTGTTCACAACCAAGATATTTTATTTTATTTTATAACCGTCGTTGAACAGCCGACCCAACTTAATGGGTTTACGGCTACTAATGTTCAACTCCGTAGCCTTGTAATTTTGAACCCAATCCAGAAGACAAGGGAACTCCTGGATCGAGTATTGGGAGAAATTTGCCTTCGTGGAGGACTTTTTGATGGAGCTAACCCGCATTTGCGTTACATGGAAAGGAAGACCACGAGAACCTCCCACGGTTAGCCTGACGGCAAGGGGACTCTAACCCATGATCCGTCTACCACTGAGGATATTTCACGTCAGCACTGTGGTCAGTGCAAGCCGGATGCGGAATTCGTATCGACTGGGATTCGAACCCGGTTCGCCTCATTGGAAGGCGAACGCTCTATCCCCTGAGCCATCGCGGCTCACACAACCAAGATATAAAAAAGTTACTTGTAATTTAAATACAGGAATGAAATTATATTTTGAGAGACTTTTTGAATGAAAATAATTAGACTTTACATTACGCACAAATGAAAACCATGAAAAAGTTTTAATAACAAACTAATTGAACGCTAGCAGACAATTATGACACTCTATCTCAGCAATTATTAACATTTTCCAATTTATTGTTCTTCATGAAATTAAATGTTTTGGGCAGCTTAGATTGCTTATAAAACTGTTCTTTATTTTATTTTAATGATTTATTTTTTAGTTATTTTTATATTTTTTACATGTTTTTAATAAGCACTTAAAGTGTTTTTTTTTTATTTTATTAATTTCAAGTATATGAATTTCAGAACAATATAAAAATGAATTTTCAAGAATATATAAATTTTTTCATTTTAAATATACAAATCATAAATCTTTAAAAAATTTGAACAAAAATGTGTTCAGATTTTTCTGGCACAGAGACAGAATGTTCTTATTTATCATGACAATTTATAAAAATCAAATAAATAAAAAATAGAGTAGAGACCAGTGATGTCAAAGTTCACCTTGACATCCGTTTGGTATAGTGATTGATCTTTCTATCTTTATATCTTTGTCTGAGTATACACAAGCAAAGGAGGGGATACAAGCATATATATTCATTGTCTACGAAGTACTTCGATTGGTTTGAATAAATTATCAAACGAGCATGCGCATTAGCAAAATTGCGCCAAACAAAAACGCTAAAAATGCCATTCTAGTAAACCTGACGAAACGATTAAGTGATAAAGATGAAAACGATAATGCGATCGGCCAATCAAATGACTCTATTTACTAAAAAGGTGGGCAGCCAAGCAACAGCCTTTCATAACAAAGGGAAGAGATACAGGGAAAACGGTTCCTTTAATGAGAACAAACATTGACAGAACTCTCAATCATTGCACAGGCAAATTTTAATCATTTGTGATGGTACGTAGGTAAGTACTTTATTTACGTCATTTTAGATCTGCATAATGGACTATTGGCGACGGTCTGAGAAACATCCCTGTCCCTAAGGATGATATCCGAATACATGCCGTTGCAATTTTGATCCTCTGCAGAGGAGATAGCTCCCCTTCTTTGGTAGCCCAACCAAATGCGCGAAGTCGCTCATTTCAGCAGGAATCGATAACTCGCACCCTCGATCCCTATGCAAGTTGATCAAAGTGGCCACCCACCCGCTTACTGACTGCAGCCAGTAATGCTTGCCTTCGGTGTTCTACTGGGAATCGTATCTTTACGATCAGTACATGAGAGACTCATTTGTAATGATTGAACTGTTATAGATGCTTTTTATTGTATATTTTTTGAAATAGTCTTTCGTAGATTAACTTTATAATTAAATTAACGAACTTGGATGGTTGCTCTAGTATCTTAAAAATAATGTAATGATTTTTTAAAAAAATATTTCTATTACTTAATGATTTTAGCATTAGTTTACAATAGTGGTTTCTAGTTATTTAGTTTAATTTATATTCGATATTAACAGTGCAATAATTGGGAAGTATACCATTTACTTTTTGTAGCTGTCGAAAGGTTTTAATTTCATTTTAACTTCTTTTTGTCTTATAGTATTAAATAACTTCCAGCTTATTTGGAACTCAAAATTTATATACTGATTTGCACCAAGTATTAATTCTAGTAATAATTTCCTAGGATACTTACGTTTTATAATTTTTAGCCAATAAGTACAATTTCATACGAAATATTTTTATTTTTTCCCCTTACTGATGAACTTCAAATCTAGTGTTTGAATTTCCAGTATCTTTCAATATAATGTGTTCTAAATTATTTTATTTGATTAGCAAATAACATTTGAAAACCTAGCACTGGACATGAAAGAACAGATAGCACTGAATGCTTAAAAAGGCATATTATTGAAAATGCTATTCTTTTAGAATGTAAGAAAATCTCATATCCAGGAAAAACGCTGTTAAATTATAAATAAAGTGCATTACGATAGATCTGATTTTCTTGTAATAGTTAAAAACGAATTAAATCTGCAAAAAGATTTGTACGTTTTGAACACAGTGGACAAAGCGACCATATCAATAATTACCAAGTCTACACTAATTTCATTTATACATCTCTTTTATTATAAATTGGACTTCACATTATTTTCCTCTTACAACTAGATGTTTAAAAATAATTCTTATAAAAACAGTTTCTAAATATTTCCCAAGCGCCTTAGTGTATTTCCTAGATTCTCATTCTATATCAAATAAGTATGTTAATAATAATTATAGTTTGTTTGATTTAAGACTTTAAAATAAATGGTTTAGTTTTTCCATCGAGGTGCAAGATATAAAATATTTTACGCCATTTTAAAAATTGTAATTTTACATGGCAAAATACAAAAGTTGAGTGAAAACGGCTGAAAAGTTCATGAGAAATCGAATTTCTAAGAAGCGGTTTATTTAAATTTTGATTTTTCAGTAACTATTCGATCGATTTACTTTTTAGCAATATGTTAAGACAACTATATATTGTATAATATATAAATTTGGAAGAGATTTTTTTGTCACTTTTGAGTCTTTTATATTTTTTAAAATTTTGATACAAATGGTAAGATTTATCGGGGTGATTGTGGCAGAGTGAAATACCCCGAAAATTTTATTTGAAAAAAAAAAAAAATCTATATCAATTTACATACCTTACAAATCGTGATATTGGACTTTTTAAATCATGTGAGTAGGAATTGCGATGTACGAATTTTAAACGAAATCGCAACGCGTAGCTTTTAAACCAGGTAAATACACTGAAAATCTGACATAATGGTAACAAGAATTTTTTTTATTGGTTGATTTCACTTGGAATGAACGCCCTATACTCATATAATTTTAAAAATTTTTTTTACTAAAATAACAAAGTTTAGCGTTGATAAAAATTTTAATACAAACAATTAAATCTTATTCATTTTTTAAATTATAATTTGCATTCTTTTTATCAATACATACCCAAGAATAGAGTGAGCATTTTAATATCAGCGTTTTCTCTTTAACATATATTATTGTAGTTGAAAGCTATTTGCTTTATACTAATTCTCAGCATTGTAGCAACACTTGGAGATTTTATAATTAAATTTCATTGTCATTCTTCCAATCTAATGACTAATAATAATAACATTTTTCAAAGCTAATTTATTTATATTACCAATCATATAAGAACTGCAGCTGCTCAGCATATTTGCTTCCAGTCGTTTTGGATATCATATTGGACAACTTATTTGTCACACAGTTGGACTTGTTATATTTTTGGTGTTAAGATTAAAACTTTTTATTTTTCAAATGCTCTAATTTCTGCGGATCAGAGCAAACGTTATTTATGACTCTTGCTTTGTTCGTTTCTTAGTAAATTTAACACAAAAAAGAAATTTCCCATGTAATTGTTCAAAGAGGAATACAGTTTTTAATTTTTTATTCACCACTGTATTCTGCTGTCGGTTCTGTTAAGTACATGTATGTATATAAATAATGAAGCATTTGGTTATTGAGAAAAAGTGAAATGACTTCTATCAAAGATTAACATTTAGACGTAGATTGAATCTGGCAAAGACTCCCAACAGTCTTAATTATATCTTGCATCAGCTATTGCTCAGCATTTCACCCATCAGATGTTTGTGATATCAGATCAGCCAACTCATTCGTAACAAAATGGACTTATATTTTTGGTATCTAGGCTCTACTTTTTGTTTTCCAAATACCCTGATTTCTGTGGGATCTGAACGAATGTGATTTTCTAAAACTATGTGAGTTTCTCATTGTAATCAATCATACATTTTTGGTGAACTAAATTTTTATTAGTCTCGTTCCTGCGGGAAAAATATGTTTACAGGTGTTTTAACATGTTTGTACAGAAATTACATTCACATTGTTGTTCTAATACTCTTTTATACAAACTCAAAAACTGTCCATTGACGTCTGTGACTTCTACTTTCTCAGTCTCTTTACATATTTTTTGAAACAAAGTTAAAGGCACATTGCTAAAGTAGATTTGAATACAAAGTTTCGTCCATACCAAGCTCAGAAGAAATTGTTCTCAAAAGTGACCTCACCATGCTCTCACTTCATAACAAAATGAGAACGAAAAATTTTCGAAGAAATTGTTCAACAAGGTAAAGGGCTTTATAGTAATGATTTCCAATTCATACAAACAATCCACTTTATTGTTGATTCTGTTCAGAAAATTTCCATATTTCGAACACATAAAAGTACATTCTTAAAAAAATGAACAATTAAATTCAAAATTAATTTAAACCGAAATGCTTAATTATTTTTTTTAAATTGTAAATTCAGAGCTTCAATCAAAACTTCTTTTACCATTTCACAATTCACAGGTTATATATGCATGAAAAATAATTTATTCTCAAGTATTAATATTTTGTTTCGACTCAACGAGAACTGAAACGAGAATTTAAATTTGATCTTTCATTCAATCAATAAAAAACAGATGACTGAAATCTACATACTCGGAAAAAAAAAAAAAAAAGAATATGTGATACAAATTTTTTATTACTTACGATATTCATTTCGAAACTTATATATCAGATATTTGAGTTTAAAAAATAAACAAATAAAAACTATTGCCCCTTAATTTATATTAATAACATTTTATTCAATGAGTAACATTTAAAAAAAAAAAGATTATAAATAAGGATACATTATATTCAGTGTCAAATTGCTACATTTTATTTATTTATTTACATAAAAGGGGTTCACACTATTATGCTAAATTTTAATTCCCAAGAACTATGATGCAAGCTGTTCCTGGAAAACAGGAGCATCATATTATTTATAATTAAGATAAGTTTTTTTATTATCTAACTTTAATTTTCTCGCTGACAATCCCACTCCTACTGTCCTTCTGCAAATGTAAGTTTATGCATCAACATTTTATTAAAGATTATAAAGAGGAAAATTCTTTACTTATGAATACACTATTCTGCTACATGTCATCATGAATATCTGCTTCGATCTGTACGTTTTTATAAAATCAATTAAATAATTTATAGAATTAATAATTTTATAAAATCAATTATTATTAACTAGAGAAAATGGAAAAGCCTTTATTGCTTTAGTTTTGCTAATATTTTCAAACCTTAATGCTTTAATATATATATATATATAAAGTTAACACTTTCAAAAATTTTAATTTTGATAGCAATTAAGCTCTGCAGACACAGCAAAGATATTGTTGTTTCAGACTGAACATTTAATAGCAAACACTTGTAGTTGAGATAAAAGATTTTTGTTTTATTTTTTACTTTATGTAAACATACCAATAAATACTTTGCATGCATTCAAATTTAAACTTTGTTTTATCAGTTAAAAATTTTTATGAAAAAATATATATACTTGTATAAAATCCTTAATTTTTTTAAAATTTTTAATAACGGAAGTGTTGCTCATTTATCGTTACCCAGTGGGCACCTGTGAACCAAAGTCAAGGAGGCGAGCAACATTACCCACGCCACAAACCCGTTTATAGGGTGGGCCAAATTCGCACCAGAAGACAACATACAGAGAAACATCCATGCCCAGAGCGGGATTCGAACCCACAGCCCTTGGCTTCGCAGTCAGAGACGCTAACCACTCGGTCACCTGGCCGGCTAAAATCCTTAATAAACACACACACACACACAAAAAAAAACTGTCATATCTTGAAATGAAATATATTGAAGCTTAAGAATAGTTATTTTTTATTACATTTAACATTATATTCATTTTATTTAATATTCATTTAACATTATATTCATTTTATTTAATATTCATTTAACGTTTCATTTCATTTAATATTCTAGAAATCCTTTAAAAATTATCTTTAATGAAAAATAGCATTTTATTTTTTTATCATTGTCCAACACAAAACATTGGGGACAAAAATGAAATTATTACATGCAATGCCCATAAAAGTATAACTAATTTAAAATAAAAAGTATTATAAAAAGGAATAAATAAAATAAGAATTTTTCAAACAAATAAATAGGCATGTGAAATAAAATTTTTCCTGTCCCATGAACTTTTTTTCAACACTGTGTAACAAAACATTTGTAGCAGTGGTATTATACCCACTCTAACATTTCCTATTAGAGAACATCAACTGCTTAATCAGCCAATAGAGTATCTTTTTTCCCCACTCACACCCTTTTTTATAAACAATTCAAAGTAGACTAGTGTGACTTAGCACCTGGTCTATTTTGTTTAATACTTAATTTTCAGAGATTTGGTTATTTTGTTTGGAGGCCATCTGCCAGGAACTCTATTTTTAGTTCGAGTCAAGCCTACTCTCTGTCTGGAGATAGAAATAGGCTGGACTTTTATTTTTCTGTCTCAAAAGGTAAATCTGAAAAACATTTTATTAAAGTCAACGACTGATTTATTTTGTTCACGTTGTTTACAATATCATTAACTTTTGTTCTATAAGTGTAATTTTAAAAAGAAAATTTTTAATTCTGTCTGGTTCTATAGCCATTTCATTTTTGTCTTCGTAATTAGCAGTTTCATTATCTTGAAATTATGATGATCTATTTGCATATAAAATGTTTCATTGTCATGATTATTTTTTCCTGAAAATTCCTTCTTTAGTAAAGGTGGATATGCTGTGTCTATAAATTCAGAGAAAAAAAAAAAAAAAAAAAAAAGGAGAGGGACACTTATCTCCTAATGCCAACTTTGCCAATGCTTATTTTTCATCTATTGAAATCATCTATTTTTCATCTATTGGGGGGGGGGGGGGTATTGGGCAAGAATTTTTTTTATTCTTCCATTAACAAAAAGCATTGTTGTTTGCAAACCGCACCAAACAAGTAGGGCAAGTGCAAACTCCTAATTCAGTGTTGATAGTATAAGATTTTTTGCATCGTTTTGGTTTTGTACCTCAAATGAATTTGGTCCTCACTCTCACACATTTTGATCTTTTATATATTTACTTTTGTCACATATTGATTTAAAAATCAAATCAACATTTCTTTTGCAAGAGTGTGCATATTCTAAAAGTTTTTGTATAAAAAACTTTTGTCAATATTCTGTCCAGCAAATCCCGCTCTTTTCTTCTTTTGTAAAAAGAATTGAATCTTGCTAAAGATTCTGGATATTCCTTTTCATGTTGCAATTCACTCACTGCTTGTGAAAGGTTTTCTTCTGTTGCAGCATACATAACCTAAAACACAATTCATTATAACACTATAATTAAACTACTCTTTTATTTTAATGGAAGCAAAGTGAACTTATTTATATTTAAGAATCGTAATTAAATGTATTTCTTAATTTCACAGGGCCAGTCTGAGACTGTGGGATCTAGAGGGGTACCGTTTAAGGTATTTAAATAAAATTATTTTCTATTCCAAAGAAATGTATCTAAAATTTTATAAGTATCCTGAGAGGATAGATGCTGTTTTTGTGTAATTTTTTTATGCTGGACCATGAATGGCCCTAAGTAGTTAAGGGTGGGTATTTGCTAACACCCAACAGAAACTAGTTTTTAGTTCAACACAACTGTCGAAACCAAAGTACTATCTTCACCTAAACCTATATAGTCTAAACTGTCATCAGGGGGCGTAGCCAAATTATGCAACAAAAAATAAGCACCTTTTAAGCACTTTTCAAGCATTCAAAAAATATTTGTAAGAAGTTTTAAAAAATTTCATAATTAGGCAGGAAAGTTTTTGACAATTGACGGTTTTTACTTCTTTCACCGGTCATGTCGAAGAAAAAACTTTTGGCATTGTTACTGACAATTGTCAAAAATCATGAAACTTTGAATAATGTAAAGCGAATGGCGTTTTCATACGCTATGGACTGACAGTATGCCAAAATAGATTGGGGTTGAATTAATTCTGAAAACGTTGAATAAGAACAATGAGAACTGTGTCTTTTTACATAATTTGAAGCGAAAAACAACATAGTAAAGAAAAAAAAACATTTTGAAAAAGGGAAAATTAAGCACTTTTTAAAAACACCCAATGAAAAAAGCACCTTTAAGGGCTTTTAAAAAACGAAAATCGAAAATAGGCACCTTTAAGCACTTTTTAAAAACGCTACGCACCCTGGTTGTGAGCTGAGTGAACCTGGATAGTGAACTGATTAGAAGGGAGAAAACAGTGACAGGGTTGGTGAGTGACAAGGTTTGCCGTAGTCTGAAAAAACTCGACTAGGTATCTGGGCAGTGTTTTTCTTTCCTTCAAACTTTACTGCATTAGATGGACAGATTTTAATATAAATTATGTGGACAAATATTTTAAACTTAATTTCAAAAGAATTAAATGAATGTTATGAAATAAAATAGTATATATATATATTTTTTAAATATTCATTTTATATATTTTAAACATTCCTCGCACCGATCTATTGATGTTTAAAAAGAAAAAGATTGAAATATAAATCCACATATTGAAAAAATTTCATAAGTCTCGGTATTTCTTACTTCTTGACTTTACTATTTTTGGAAAATAACCAACACCAATCAGCTTGGCCCACATGAAAATGGCATAGTAGTTGCAAACTTTTTGGCCACACTGATGCTTTTGGCCACTTAATGCAGTTTTTTTCACAGTTGAATCAGTCATAAATATGGCAGGGACCTAGAAAAAATGTTTAATGAGCTCAAAATATTTTTATTTAAAAAAAAAAAAAAAAAAATTATTCCATAACAAGGCTTGGTATTTCCACTTGATATTGGTGATAGAATATTTAGGACTGGTCAGTAAGTTTTGTCTTGTAAACTAGCTTGAAGAAACTGGCTGAAAACTGAGACACTTAACTGAAAACTTTCTGTTAAATGGACTCCCAAAAGAGATTTTGTCACTTCTATTAACAAATGGTGCAGAAAGGACATAAAGCATACAAACCTGTCTTGTTATATGTATGGGAACATTTCTGGTATTATTCTTATTTATATTATTATGACTTAGTGATATGTGAGTGATAATGGAAGCATTGAAACTTTATGGAAATCTTTGTTTTAAATTGGTATTAAATTATTCTTTTGAAATAATTCAAATTTTCAGTTTCCCCACCATTATTTTACAGTTTTGAGCACCAAAACATTTTATACTACATGTGTTAAAATGTGCTCATGATAAAAATTGTTCACATGAAAAATAATGGCAAGCAAAGCAAGTCTTTGGTCTGCCTCGACTAGTGCCTTCAAATCTAAAATTCCGTTCCCTGTCCTTTAACACCTTTGAAAAATTAGGAAGTAAATTAATTGCTACTAATGTACTGAAGTTTCAAAACAATTGCATAATTATCTAAAAAGAACTGAAAAATAGTTACAGAGCTTAAAATTTCTTTATATGTAACTCAAGAAAAGGAGTGTTGTTACGTTTTACTAGCTTTACTATTTATAACTTTACCAATCTATCGCTTAACCAGGAAAATCCAAAGCTTAAATTACAGGCAATGCAAACCAGCAAGCGATCTAAGAAAAATTAAGATTATTAAGGAACCCATCATAAAATTTACATTTCTAAATTTTATAATTAGGTATATAGTAGGTCTAAATGTTAATTAAATTTCAAATGGCTAGAAAGTTTAGTTGGTATATGCTGAGCCCTTAAGACTGATGTTAAAAAATGTTTCTCTTGCTGAACTAGCATATGACACTACCCTCAGACTTTTTTGAACTATGCTAATACTCTAACATCACCAACATAAGATTATGCACATTAATCTTTACAAACTTGCACTCATGTACATTTATGAATCAATAGGGTAAAACCACCTTTAACTCCATACACAAAACTTAATGGTAAACACACAACTGTTTCAATCGACAGTTAATTTTGCTTTCCAAATATTTGAGAAAACATAAAATCATTCACTTTCAGAACCTAATTAATTACCACATGACTATTACAGATCAGGTAGATGCGTGCATTTTTCAAAAATACCAGTAACACAATATATTATAAAATAATTTACATTGTTTTGTATAATTTAATTTTGCATTTACATTGAGTAAAATTTGTATTTTCAATTGTCCAATTTTAGTTGGTAAATAAGTTTATCATGACTCTGTCATTGGGATATTATCTGTAGCTTTGGTATTATACCTGCTCTGATATTTCTTGTCAGAAAACAATTATGCCTAAATCAATAATAAAATCTCTCTTTTCCCCCCCCTTTCATAAGCTAATCAGAGTCAGTTACGTTTTTACCCCCAAAGAAAGCGGACATTATTCTTTCTGTCTTAAAATTTATATTATTTGTTATATTTTAATAAACATTGTTAAATTTGTTCATTGCTAATCAACATGATCATCATCAACATTCTATGCAGCATCAAGCATCTTCTACACAATTTAACTATGTAGAGTTCCTTTTAGGTATTATTACGTGAAATTATATAAAAACCAACTTAACATTGCTGTATTTTACCAAAAGTATACACCATGTAAATCTGATGTCAATGAGCTTTTATGTCCCATCAACAACAACAACAAAAAATCTCTGGATAAGCTGCACATATTATTTTTATTTTCGGTTGTCTTGAAGAAAGTCCTTTCAATCCAGAGTGTCTACTGACCTTTCGTGAGTTGTCCTCTTTGGCCACAAATGCTATATTACCATTACCTACAAATGTAAAAATTTTTTCATCAAAATTTTATTTCTGAGTTATAGGGGAAATTTTTTTTAAACTTATTACATTATTGATACCATCTGATATTACATGAAGGGTGGCTATAATACCAAAATATTTGCAAATGGAAGGGCAAAGTAAGAAACTAAGTAGCAATTTTACTTAAGTTTATTTCTGTGGTTTATTTTTGTAGTTATAACAACATGAACAATTAGAAAATTAACTAGGCAGCAATTCCGATATCCATTTTTATGCTACTCATCAAAGGAAGATTATTTGAGAAATTAGAGCACTAGTAATTGTGAAAAATTTTATTATAAACTGTGATTTAAATTAAAGCCTACTCCAGAATTTATCAAAAATGTTTTGAAACAGTGTATGCTACTGGTTAGATTTAATTGTTATCACAACATAATCAATCTGTCAACAAAACAAGGGCAAATCATTCACTGTTATATTTGATGCTAAAGCCTGGTTTAATACAAATTTATTAATATAATTGAGAGGAATATTTGAATGAACAGATTAAATTTTATCACTGGGTTAGACGTTTATTTTAAAGAAGGTATTTATAAATGTATTTGCTTAATATTATATTATTTTAAATTGTTATTTTGTACAGAAAATAAACAGACAGGACACTTGTACGAAATGTTTTAGAGTGGTCAGTTTCTAGATAAAACTGAATTTTAAGAGATTTCTAGAGTAAAATGAAAAAGTTTTTTTATATATTTATGTATATAAGGAACATATACATAACATTTTGTAAAAAGACTTTTTTTTAATAAAAATTTATCACTATTTCGTATTTTAAAAGTTTTAATGTTACAGTACAAAAAATATATATATATATCTACCATTAAAAGCTCAAGACCAATCTGAAACAATTTTGAAAGATAATTGTTTAATAGAAAGTTGAAATAATCAATAATCAACAATTAAAATCAATCAATTTTTTAAAGCTAATTAACAGTTCACGTTTTTTTTTTTTTTTTTTAAAATCAGATCCATATTTTAACAAATTCATAAAATTACAATTGACTTTTCACAACCTTATGAAAAAAAAAAAAAAAATTTCACAAAAGTCTCGAACAACATTTTGAAGACCAAATTTTCAATTACTCCCCAGACAAAATTATTGGGACCAAATTTTCCATATTGCAGTTAACTCCATACATTAGGAGTCAGAAATCTAAATCCCATCAAAAACGAAAAAAAAAAAAAAAAAAAAAAAATACTGCATGTTTATTTAAAGTTAAAGAATTTTTTTCATGTCATATTTCATACTTAAAGAATTTTCTGCACAAATTGTTAAGCATATTTATAAACAGGCCTCCAAACTATTTAGATTGAGACCTAGCATGTGAAAAATCAGACCATTAGAATAAAAGTTATTCTGGAGCATCACTTTTTATTTTGAACACTGTACACAACAACATACACCTTGTCAGCTCAAATGCTAAATCAAGAAAGGGAAAACCAAATAACTTGAAATTTGATAAATTTAGTACTAAAGATCAGAGGCAATTACTCAACAATCTAAAGACAAATAAATTAAAAAAAAAAAAAAAAAAAAACAGCATTTTTTTTTGTGTTTTTAATTATGTTCTATTTTTGAAACATTGGTTTTTGACAGGAGCATTTTTACTCATGGGAGCCAAGATCGCCCTAGCTGTGTTCAAATAGATACCTTAAGTCGGAACAAAATGGCATTACTTTAAAACTCCACGAAAATTTCAAATTCATTTAAAGAAATATATAAATCGTTTAAAACTTTTCTCATAGCATAAAATGATTCTATATTTACAAGATATTCCACAGAAATAGTTTTCAAAATACACCAAGAAAAGCACAAGTCATGACATTTTTACAAAATAGTTTTTAGCTTTTTCAATTCTTTTAGCTAATCAATTTTCATTTCCTAACTCGATTTTATAATTAGGCTTTAACTTTTTCGTTTTTATTTGGAGTTGACTCTATGATTTGATGCTCCACTTTATGTGTGCTCTAATATTACAAAAACAATATTCAACAGATAGAGAATGGAATAACAGGCTCATCTATTTTTTCCTTAGCAATTTAAACTCCAAGTACATTAGGCTCTAGCTGAACACTATCTAGATCTTCTAAGTCTCAAACTGAAAATATTTCTTACAAACAAGGCCATTGTTTGTTGCATCATTGTGCATCTCTTAGATCTGGTGCTAAGAGCCAACAAAATTTGTAAATGAGACAAATAAAAAAAAAAAAAAAAAGGACAATTTTTTTTTCTTTTTTAACTCAATTAAAAATTTCGTCAAGGAAGAAAATTAAATCAGAAAAGATAAACTATCAATAGAAAGAATCTATTCAACACAACTGTGAGGAATGCAATGAAAACCCCTTTGATATTAAATTTTAACACTATCATCTTCAAATAAGGGAAAAAAGTACAACCCCTGAAAGTCGCTATTTCATTCGCAAGAATTTATTTTCAAAAGTTAGAATTTCAACAAAAGAGAAAAACACCGTGTGTGAAAGAGTGCATACTTTCTAAGTATTTTGCACTAAAACTCTGATATTGTGACAAAGAATTTGAAACTTCATATATTCATTGCCATTTCTTTCATTTTAATTTTGAATAAGTATCATAATCAATAAAATAAACACAACATAACTAAATGTATCACTTGAAATCTAAAAATAGAACTCATAAAACAATGTTCCAAAAATGGAACATTTGGTTTTAAAATTATAGTTTGATATTAAAATTTTAAAATAAAATTTCGACGTAGAGCCAAGGGTTAGATAGATAGAGAGACTTAGAGGTTAGGCAGCTCTGACGAGCAGGGCACATCGACCAGAGGTCTATTGTACCCAAACCCTAGTCATGATTAGCAAGAAAGCCCTATAGCTGTATATAGGTTGGGCAGCTCTGACGAGCAGGGCACATCGACCAGAGGTCTATTGTACCCAAACCCTAGTCATGATTAGCAAGAAAGCCCTATAGCTGTAATGAAATTCAGCAGACACCTTACAGGAACATCTTGCAGTTCCCAGGCATTGACGCAATGCTGCCCTAAGTGCTCAAATCTTTGAGCAGAATAGTAATCACAATCACAAAGTATGTGTCGTGTCAATCACAAAGTATGTCTCTTCTTCTAGATGACAACCCCGACAAATAGGATTGGATTCAATTCCCATAATGTGTAGGTGTCTCCTGAGGATACAGTGACCAGTAAGAAGACCAATGATCTTCCTTAAACTGTTTCTATTAAGCTTTAAGAGCTCCTTTTGACGTATGCTAGGACAGTCTCGATTCAGCTCCTTAGCTTGTCTCTGACCGTCAGCAGCTCGCCATTGCTCATGGGCAATCTTGCCGTAGAGCTTGAACATGGTTGCCCTAAATGAGGAGGGAGAATTCCCAGCGCAGGTTCAGGGCCCCAGAAAATTGCATTAGAGCCAGCCCGTGCTGCATCATCAGCTAGCTCATTACCACCAATACCCATATGTCCAGGTACCCAATGCAGGGATACCTTGTTATGAGTGGACAGGTCACAGAGGACCGAGAAGCATTCCCATACTAGCAAAGAGGTGAATTTACACCTTGACAGTGATAGGAGAGCAGCCTGACTGTCAGAACAGATGCGGATAGTCATATTTTGATATCCCTTGTCTAAGCATAGCTTGCAGCACAAGATAATAGCATAGACCTCAGCCTGAAAAACAGTGGCATAGTTTCCCAGGGGAAAGTGAAGTTTGGTACCGTCATTGGAGCAGTAAATTCCTGCTCCTGATTTGGTGCCAATCTTTGAGCCATCAGTGTACCATATTAGGCATTTGCCTTTAAGCCACCGAGGATAATTGAACCATTCATCTCTAGTAGGAAAATGGATCTTGAAGGGTTTATGAAACGCGTATCTTAGTGACATAAGGTCACTAGGCATAATAAAAGAGGGTAAATCCATCACTTGTGAAACAAGATGTCCCCAAGACAAGTGTTTGGAATACTCTTTCTATAAGCCAAGGTTCATAAGACGCTTTACGCCTGTTTGAGCTTCAACCTCAATGCGTAAGTTCAATGGAAGAAGCCCGAGTAAGCTCTCAAGAGCAGCTGTAGGAGTGGTCCTGAAACATCCTGACAGGGCTACACAGACCATTCTTTGAAGTCTGTTTAGATTGGTTCTTGCGGAACTCAATCTAGTCCTTGACCACCAGGCGACTGCACCATAAGTGACGATAGGACTAATGATCAATGAGTATATTCAGTAAACTATTTTGGGGGACAATCCCCAGGTTCTACCAATAGCATTTCTACAGGACCAGAAAATCTTTCTGGCCCTGTTGGTACAGTAATCGAGTTGATGATCCCAATTTAATTTGGAGTCAAAGTAAACCCCGAGAAATTTGACTTTCTCTTTGAGTTCCAATTTGTGGTCCAGGTAGTATACATTACCTAGACCAAGTTGCCTTTTTCGTGTGAAGGCTACATAGCTTATCTTGGATGGATTGACAGATAAGCCTGATTCAGAGCACCATCTAGCTACTTCTAGAAGTGCATTATTCGTGATATCAGAGACTGTTTTTCCATGTTTACCTCTGACAACAATAACACCGTCATCAGCGTACCTGATACAGGGAATGCCGAGAGTAGTTAACCGAACTAACAAAGAGTCCATTACCATACACCATAGGATAGGGGACAGAACCCCTCCCTGTGGGCATCCAGAGGTTGCTTGCACTTTCATGCTTGCACCCAATAGAGAGGAACAAACATACCTAGAGCATAGCAAATTTGCTATCCATCTGGTAATGACTGAGTTAATGCCTCTATTCTTAAGTGCATTGATGATAGTCTCAAGAGGGACTTAATCAAAAGCACCTTCAATATCAATAGAGCCAAGGGTTATATCACCTCTTTAAAAGCTTGTAAGTATTGTAGTCAGATTATAAAAATTAGGTTTTTAATTATATTACAAGCAGGACAAAAATTTACAAATTATATAAAATATTCATAAAAAATTCAATGATAATGAAAATAGAGCCAAGCTAAATGCAATAAAATTCTTCATTAAATAATTTTTAAATGTATGAAAAACAATATAGTCCATGTTCTATTTTTGGAACATTAGCATATAAATGGTTAATATTCATGAAATTTTTTTATACACAAAACATGATGTTGGCCTTTAACGTAATTTTTGCTAATTAAAGAATAGAAATTAATGCATACATAGAAGGCTGGTAGCAGTATATTTATAGTCAAAGTCAGCACGCTCTTTATAAATTTGAATGTTTGCAACCTAACAGATTGAGATAAAGACTATTTTTGTAAAAATTAGGCTTAATCTAACATTCATATAGCAAAATTTGCACAAATAAAAAAAATTTAAAACGCGAAAATAAAGTTTGAAAAATTTTTTAAAATTATTAAACATTTTCATATGGTCTTAAATAAATAGTATATAATGAAAATTTAAAAATGGAATAAATCTCTACAGAAGCCTATAAACAAGTAACCAGAATTTCCTAAAATCAATTCATTTTTAAATTTTTCTAGTCGTTTAAAATTTTTTTTTACACAATTAGATATTTAATTGAAATTTTTGAAAATCATTAATATTTTTTAGCTTATATACAATTGCAGATGTTCAAATAAATTTGATTAAGGAATTTAAAAAACAAATAGTAAATGAGTAAGTCTAGAAATCAAAAATGATTTTTTTGCTCTTCCTCTCAGCAAATTTTTTTTTTGTTCAAGTCTGAGATTAGTCTTTAAGAATAAAAATAGAAATATGTAGCAAAGGAAATAAAATAAAATTAAAAATATGACCACTGAAGCCGACGTCTTCAGGGGGTACCGGCCCCAGTGGCCAAAAAACAAAACCTTTTCTATTGAGGAAGATGGCAAAAGCCTAAAAACCTTCCTCAGTACCCCGAAGGTTTTGTTTAAAAGTCCAGGAGAAAAAAACACGCAAGACATAAAACTAATACAGAAAAGAAACTCATCAGAAACTCAAATTCATCAGAAAATAAAAATCAACAAAAAATAAAAACTTACATAAACAAGGTCAGACAGCGAGCTCTAAAGCAAACCAAATGAAAAGGAATCACTTAAACCAGAGGAAAACAACACCCTCTTTTAAAATGCGCAGATTGAGAAAATGATAGGAAAAAGTTGTCAAAGAAAAATTACGTCACATATTAATAGAATGCTTAACTGGGGCTGCTCAGTTAAGTCTTGAATTGCGCCCTGTTAAAAGAAATAAAAAAACTAATATTCTTCAATCATTTTCTTAATTAAAAAATTAACATTACAAAAATTATAAGGAAAATCATTATTACTCAAATTATTCAAAAAATTATTCACAGCTTCTTGAAAACTATTTTTAATCCTAACCAATTGTGAAAAAACTAAATTTTTAAAAATTTTATTACACAAATTAGTATAAAAGTTGCAGAAAAATATAACTTTAAATTTAAAAGCTTTTCTTTTATCAAAAACACCAATTTTAATAATTTTGTCAACAATAACAATTTTAAAATCTAAATACTCAACATTAAAACAATCCTCATTAGTTTTCTTCAAAACCAAATCTTTAGGATAAATATTATAAATAAAATTATAATTATCACAATTAAACAAAATCAGATCATCAATATATCTAAAAGCTTTAAAATCATTATACTCAAGAAATTTAGCTTCAAAAACATGCAAAAAAATATTAGCAAAAGCACCAGAAAAGGAATTACCTTGTGGAATTCCAATAATTTGTTTATAAAAATCTAAACCATTAAAAAGAACATTTTCAAAAAGATTAAACCTACATAAATTCAACCAATTAGACTTATCAATTTTCTCATTAAATAAATATTTATCAAAAATGCCATTACAGATATCAATAATCTTTTCGTGTGGTATATTTGTATACAAATTTTCAAAATCAAAAGTATTAATGTTGGATATTTCATTATTATTAATATAATCCAAAACATCAACATTACTATTATTAACAATATTTTTTTCTTTTTTAATTTTAAGCAAAATAATTTTTAGAAAACTAAAAAACTTTTTACTAACATCAGAATTGTAACAATTAGTACCACACGCTATAAACCTAAATTTAACAGGATTTTTATGAAATTTAACAATAGGAAATAAATATGGAAATTTAATCCTATTTAACCTAAATTTTAATTTTTTACTAAACGCAATAATTCTTTTTTCAACAACCTTCCTATCTACTTTTAATTTTAAATAAGTATTATTTGCGTTATATTCTCCAATAATCAAATTTTTAAAAAAAATATTTACACATAATACAAAAATTATTTGAAGCTTTATCCAATACCGTAACAATAAATTTATCTTTAAGATTTTTAATTTTACTAGACAGATCATAATCAATAATAGTACCACTAGGAAAAGAACCAAAACTGGTATTAAATAAATTAAAATTAACCTTTTCAATAATTTTAGCCTTCCACTCTGAAAAACCCTCAACGGGCCAATGATATTTTCTGGAAATTTTTGCTATAAATAAATCAAGATCTTTTTTAATGGACAAAATAAAATCTTCTTTATTCATTCTAAATCTTGTCCTAAATTTTGAACCTTTGCTTAAAATATTAATTAAATCTTCATTAACAACAATCTCCAAATTTCCCGTAATAATATGTCCATAATCATTATCAATATATTGTGAAAATTCCTTTTCATTACAATAACAATTATTATTAAAATTATTATTATTATGATGATTTTTATAATTATATTATATAATTTTTATAATTATATTATTATAATTATTATTAAAATTTTAATAATAATAATTGTTCTACTGATTATGAAATTTTCAATTTCATGATTTTGATAACGTTACTCTTTTCATTTTGGATTTTATGTATAATTTAGATAATAGACTTGATTTAGAAAATATTTACATTAGTAGTCTTAAAACTCTTTTTCCATATAGATTAAATAGTAAGTTTAATGGGGAAGGTATTGTTAATGCTGGAGATTATTGTATTTATGACAGATTTAAAGTTTTTGATTTTCCTGGGGTTTTTAATTCAAAATATAGGAATAAAAGAGGTAGTGGGAAAGGTAAAGGTATTGCTTTTGATGAATTTTTGCAATTTACCTGTTAATTTGAATAATATTTTCAATATTAGGAAATATATTTTTGGTTTTAAAAATAAAGTTCTTAAAAATTTTCTTATTAATTTTGGTTCTAAAATTAAATATGATACTGAACTTGTTAAATTTATTGTTTTGGATTTAATTAAATCAAAACTTGGTGTTAGTAAGACAGATTTGCTTTTTAATAAGGTTTATAATTTTGAAAAGGTTTTTTGTACGATTAATTTTCATGATAAAAAATTTGAAAATGCTAAATTGCCAAAGATTATACATGAACTTTCTGATTTTTTTCCTTTAAAGCATATTAATGTTTCTGTTGCTTTTAAGTATTCTTCTACACTTAGGAAAAAGGTTTGCAATTATAATTTTTTAAGTCAAAATTTAAAATGTATTTCTAAATTTGATTGTTATTGTAATGAAAAGGAATTTTCACAATATATTGATAATGATTATGGACATATTATTACGGGAAATTTGGAGATTGTTGTTAATGAAGATTTAATTAATATTTTAAGCAAAGGTTTAAAATTTAGGACAAGATTTAGAATGAATAAAGAAGATTTTATTTTGTCCATTAAAAAAGATCTTGATTTCCAGCAAAAATTTCCAGAAAATATCATTGGCCCCTTGAGGGTTTTTCAGAGTGGAAGGCTAAAATTATTGAAAAGGTTAATTTTAATTTATTTAATACCAGTTTTGGTTCTTTTCCTAGTGGTACTATTATTGATTATGATCTGTCTAGTAAAATTAAAAATCTTAAAGATAAATTTATTGTTACGGTATTGGATAAAGCTTCAAATAATTTTTGTATTATGTGTAAATATTTTTTTTAAAAATTTGATTATTGGAGAATATAACGCAAATAATACTTATTTAAAATTAAAAGTAGATAGGAAGGTTGTTGAAAAAAGAATTATTGCGTTTAGTAAAAAATTAAAATTTAGGTTAAATAGGATTAAATTTCCATATTTATTTCCTATTGTTAAATTTCATAAAAATCCTGTTAAATTTAGGTTTATAGCGTGTGGTACTAATTGTTACAATTCTGATGTTAGTAAAAAGTTTTTTAGTTTTCTAAAAATTATTTTGCTTAAAATTAAAAAAGAAAACAATATTGTTAATAATAGTAATGTTGATGTTTTGGATTATATTAATAATAATGAAATATCCAACATTAATACTTTTGATTTTGAAAATTTGTATACAAATATACCACACGAAAAGATTATTGATATCTGTAATGGCATTTTTGATAAATATTTATTTAATGAGAAAATTGATAAGTCTAATTGGTTGAATTTATGTAGGTTTAATCTTTTTGAAAATGTTCTTTTTAATGGTTTAGATTTTTATAAACAAATTATTGGAATTCCACAAGGTAATTCCTTTTCTGGTGCTTTTGCTAATATTTTTTTGCATGTTTTTGAAGCTAAATTTCTTGAGTATAATGATTTTAAAGCTTTTAGATATATTGATGATCTGATTTTGTTTAATTGTGATAATTATAATTTTATTTATAATATTTATCCTAAAGATTTGGTTTAGAAGAAAACTAATGAGGATTGTTTTAATGTTGAGTATTTAGATTTTAAAATTGTTATTGTGGACAAAATTATTAAAATTGGTGTTTTTGATAAAAGAAAAGCTTTTAAATTTAAAGTTATATTTTTCTGCAACTTTTATACTAATTTGTGTAATAAAATTTTTAAAAATTTAATTTTTTCACAATTGGTTAGGATTAAAAATAGTTTTCAAGAAGCTGTGAATAATTTTTTGAATAATTTGAGTAATAATGATTTTCCTTATAATTTTTGTAATGTTAATTTTTTAATTAAGAAAATGATTGAAGAATATTAGTTTTTTTATTTCTCTTAACAGGGCGCAATTCAAGACTGAGCAGCCCCAGTTAAGCATTCTATTAATATGTGACGTAATTTTTCTTTGACAACTTTTTCCTATCATTTTCTCAATCTGCGCATTTTAAAAGAGGGCGTTGTTTTCCTTTGGTTTAAGTGATTCCTTTTCATTTGGTTTGCTTTAGTGCTCGCTGTCTGACCTTGTTTATGTAAGTTTTTATTTTCTGTTGATTTTTATTTTCTGATGAATTTGAGTTTCTGATGAGTTGTATGAGTTTCTTTTCTGTATTAGTTTTACGTCTTGCGTGTTTTTTTCTCCTGGACTTTTAAACAAAACCTTCGGGGTACTGAGGAAGGTTTTTAGGCTTTTGCCATCTTCCTCAATAGAAAAGGTTTTGTTTTTTGGCCACTGGGGCCGGTACCCCCTGAAGACGTCGGCTTCAGTGGTCATATTTTTAATTTTGTTTTATTTCCTTTGCTACATTTATTTCTATATTTATTCTCTCTTTTTTTGAAAATTCTGCTGCTTTTTAGCGCATTTTTTAAAAAGAAGTTTTGTTAATTTTGTTTAGATATTAATTGTATTCTTTTAGTATTAGTCTTTAAGCTTACACAAAACAACATGCTAGCAAAGAATTGCATACTGAATATCAATCTTGTACTTGGAAGGAGAATTAAATCATATGATTTAAACTTCATTATTTTAGTTGAAGATTTTTTTTCAGAAATAGAGCTGGCTAAAGCAGTAAAGGGTATGAAGGGGTTTACGGCCCCAGACATCGAACTAATGGCTGAAAGGATGCTAAAACTTTTATATTTATTATTTTTATCATGAATTTTTTTTTTCTTAAGGATATCATTGGGCTCCATTAAAATATTTGGTGAATAATAAATATAATATTTTGGCATAATAAATTCAACTATTGAAACATTATAAAATGGACAGCAAACAAATCTTAATAAACTATTAATATTTTTATTTCAATAATCTTTTTTAAGTTAAAATGGAATACGATTTGAACATGGCATAATAATAATATTTAGCTGGCAAGGAAAAATCATTAAAATTGTAACAATTTAAATCCATTTAAAAATAAAATGGTAAGTTTTACAAAAAGATAAGTAAAATTTTTTAATTACTTAGCAAAAAAAATTCATAGTATAATAAAATGAAACACATGTAATAAAATGTGCTAAAATTCTACAAATTGATCCTCAAATGATTCATTAGAACTTTTATTGCAAAAATTTATAGGTTCTTCTTTTGAAGATATGATAACAGGTCCTTCGTAATCTCTCAAATAGCTGACTTTCTTTCGTCCAGTTGGACCTCTTCTAGTCTTAGTATCTGGGTTAGGTAAAATTTGGAAAGAATATTTAAAATCCGAATCATCACTTTCATCAGATGACGACATTTTTTCGGTGTGCTTTTTTGGTCTACCAATTCTACGCTTATTAACCGGAAGACGTTTATTATAAAAACGTTTTTTCTTCAAAGAAATTATTTCTGTATTGGTAACCTCATTGTTTCTACATTCTTTATGATATTTTGTTTTCGGAATCATAACTTTCATTTCAGAAGCTGCATTTTTTATTTCAAGTCTTCGGCGACCTATGTCGCTTTTTTCTATAACTGGTCCTAAACTGCTTTTATAATTCTTCCCAGCATAACAAGAAGAGTCTTTAATAGAGGAGGCTGGATAATTTCCATTTTTTCCCAAAATTTCATTCAGCTTCCTATGCTTTTCTTCATAGTCATTTATTAGAGAAGAATCATTATCTCTAACATAAGTTGGAGCAGACATAATAGTGTGCTTTAGTTCTGAATATTGACACCGCATCTTTTTTAGATTTGTAATCACGTCATTATCATGAAAATTTGACATGTTTTGCTGTAAATCAGATAAGATTACAAACTGATTAGCCTTCGATTTTATATGATTATCTTGGTTTAAGGAGCAACATGGACCGTACAATGTACAAGTGGCGACTAATTCTAAGCAATTTGCCTTTAAATAATCAATTATGTAATGTAGATCATGTGCTTTCTTACTAACAGCATATTCATGAATCTGTTGAATTATACGATACTGCAATTTTGAAACTCGAATCCTCACTGGTGAAATTTTATCTTGATTTCGGTATAAAGCATACAAAAGGTAAATCGCAGCAATCTGTGAATCAAATGATGACGACCCCATATAATTTAAAGTTAGCTGATAGATTTCATTTGTAAACTCTCTCAATTCTTTATGATCGGGGCGATCCATAAATATGCACCCAAATTTACATTTTTTCCACACTTTACAAAATGTTTTAAAATCATTATCCGGACACTTAGCAAAATCATCATAAAGCTTTTTAGCATCATTAATAAAACCTGCTGCTATATATTTATAAGTACCCATTGTGTTGTAAAAAGTCAAGAAAAAACTCACCACGTTGAATTGAAGAGCTCTAATATTATTATTCGAAATTATTACTTCTAGCACATGTTTCGTCGATTTCATCATTATTATTGCTAGTCTTGCTTCCGGTTGTCTGCTTCTGTTTGTTCAAAACTCGGTAGCAAGCTGGGGTTGTGAAAGCTATACCTAGTGAAAGCTATAAGCAAACCTTAATCGTGGATTGAGTTTTGAAAATAAATAACTTGTCCTTGCTTAAAAGAAAAACAGAAAGGAAAAACAAGCTATTGAAAAGAAACAATTACACTAAAAAGCAGATATTTAAGAATTTTAAGTAAGATTTAATAACTAGTTTTATTTCCAAACTAAATTTGACTCTGTTTCATTGTTTAAAACACAATGAAATTATTTCTTATTAAATATTTAAGTTATGTAATTTTTATTGTCTAACATCTTTTAAATGTTGCACATCTCAGTCTTATAATTGCGCCTAGTAGGGTTTATATATATATTATAATTTATTTTTACTCTATGAATCGTATTCATTTGGTAGCGGGACGTAAAACATTACCAGTAGTAGCCATATATATTACCACAATTAATTAAGAGTCAAAAATAGTTTGGTGACTATATGAGGCCCTCCAAGTAGTGGTTAAATATTCAAATATTTTGCTGGCTTCCTTTATATTTAAAGGGGAATATATTTATGGAATATGCCAACCTTTATCTATCAAAAAGTACCTCAAGATAGAATCAAGTTAACATGTCTTATATACTAAAGTGCAGTGTTTCCCAAAGTGTGGTACGCATACCCCCAGGGGTATGGGAATTACGTATTTTTCTATTGGCTACTTTTTACAGAGTTAACAGTTAATAATTAGTGGCATCATCAGCAGCCAGTTGTGATTTTTAACTTTTGTGGAATTTTTTAATAGTAAAAAATACAATCATTTTTTTATTAGTGGTACATAGTGTTACAAAAAATATAGAAAGGGTACACAAAAGTCATAAATTTGGGAAACACTGTACTAGTGAATTGGTATTCAATATTTATAGTGGTAGAATTTTATCTGTGATAGAATTTGATGAACGGATACCACTAGTTGATTAATACTATTTATTTATATCAATTTTGCTCATTATATTTTGTCTTAATTTTTTTGTTTATAGCATTTCGCTTATTTTTTTCTTCTCAATATTGTTCTCAATTTGTTAGTAGTACATTACTTCCCTTCCAGAATTTTATCTGTGATAGAATTTGATGAACGGATACCACTAGTTGATTAATACTGTTTATTTATGTAAATTTTGCTCATTATATATTTTCTTAATTTTTTTGTTTATAGCATTTCGCTTATTTTTTTCTTCTCAATATTGTTCTCAATTTGTTAGTAGTACATTACTCCCCTTCCAGAATTTTATCTGTGATAGAATTCGATGAACGGATACCACTAGTTGATTAATACTGTTTATTTATATCAATTTTGCTCATTATATTTTTTCTTAATTTTTTTTGTTTAAAGCATTTCGCTTATTTTTTTTCTCAATATTGTTCTCAATTTGTTAGTAGTACATTACTCCCCTTCCAGAATTTTATCTGTGATAGAATTTGATGAACGGATACCACTAGTTGATTAATACTGTTTATTTATATCAATTTTGCTAATTATATTTTTTCTTAATTTTTTTGTTTATAGCACTCGCTTATTTTTCTTCTTCTCAATATTGTTTATTACCAGGAGACTTTATTTACTTCATCGGATATTTTTTTTTTATCTTTGAGCAGTATATATTAGGTAAATCAACTGTTTAATGTGGACCATCCATCATGTTGGCAAGTTCATTTCACGTCCGGATCACCAATTAAGGGGAATTAATTTATAGACTATGCCAACCTTAATCTATCAAAAGTTACCTCAAGATAGAATCAAGTTAACATGTCTTATATACTAGTGAATTGGTATTCAATATTTATAGTGGTAGTTACGCCACATATTCATCCTCACTTTAAGCAACTTAATCATTGTTGATTAAAATGTCAAAGATGACAGATGTTAACCCCTTGAAATCCTGTGGGGCAAAGTTAAACCTCTTGCACAAAACACTCTTTCCACAGATGAAAAAAAAAAAAAAAAGGCATCCTAAAAAGGAAGTATGATTCCTGTTCTGCAGTTATTATTTTGGAACAATTTAAAAGCATCTGAAACATCCAAAGATTTAAATGATGACTCATCCAATAACTATATAAATGTACATAATATTGTTAGTATAATTGTATGAAATTTGTTTTACGATTTTTCAGTTTTATTTTTTTATTTATATTTTTTGGTAGCTTTTGGATATAAATTTTAAAAATCTAATTAAAAAAATGCAAAGCAACTTAAATAAAAAACAATGGAAATAAGTACAAGAAAAGTATTAAAAAAAATCTTAAAAATAAATGAAAAAAAAAAAAGATCTGTACAAAAAAAAATATTACGTCATTACTACTACTTGTTGTGCACATGCAACTCATAATGAGAGTAGGAGATGCATGACTTTTGTTGATTTTTAATTTGCAATAAGTTGTGCCGAAGTATAGTCGGTTGGAGAAAATCATTGTAACTCCTATTTTGTTTATAACTATTTGTATATAACTGATTAGCAAAGTTTTTTCTTCACAATATTATTAATGTAATATCAAGGTAGGTGTACAACATATGTGATATATTTTCAATTGATAGTATTAGAATAACAAGAAAAATAGCTGTTAGTCGTTCTTCTAAAAATATTTCTTAAATGCACTTATGTTGTTTTTTTGAATTGCATGACAGTATAACAGCACCTATACAGCTAAATACCAAAAAACGACTTATGTTTTTTTTTCCAATTATTAAAATATAAATATATTGAATAATACAATTTTGATTTCATCCCGTTGTGGGATTTTTTTTCTCTCTCTTTTTGTAATTTTTTTCCTGTGAAAACTTGGTGACCAATTTTGGTACACTTATATGGAAATCTTTTTTGTTGTCTCAGCACTTTAAAATATGTTTTCTAAAATTTTTTAACAGTTCATAATTATGCTTATTCCAAATGCTCCTTGTTAATGGGAGATTAATACTTTAGTTGGGTAGAACTAAAGATTTGCAGTTTTCCAAATTGTATATCTTGTTTATTTTTCATATTAACCTGTTGTTTTTTAATTTTCAATAATTATTTACACTTTTCTAATTTTTCACGTTATGTCTAGTTTTTAAAGCAGACTAATCTTGGTATTCTAATGAACACCTATGTTTTGTTTTTTATTTTTTTTCCAGCTATGTCAAAAAGTTTAAGCTTAATAAAAACTTTTTTTGTTTGTTTTACAATTATTTAATGATATCCAAAAAAATCATAATTCTAATTACCAATTTAATATTAATAAATGTTGTTAGTTGTTCATTTTTATCCATAAGTTGAAACTGAATTTTCCTAACAATTTTATAATAGCTCATATAGTTATTTACAAATTAATATTTGTCTTGAATCCATTTCTCTGTTGTTTTTTATTCTAAAGGAATTTATCCTTTGTTTTGATTAGTAGGTGATTTTCATATTAATTTTAAATCTGTGCGCGTACGCAAAATCTTCATCGATATTTATTTTATAAATGTAAGTGGGATTGTTTTTCTTAAGTCAAGGTTTTTATAAAATAGTCTAGAAAAAACTCTTTTTTTAAAAAAAAGAGAAAGGGATTTTACATTTGGAGCGTCTGATTATTCTTGCATGATTTCATATTAGGGAGGCACTACCTGTTGACCGTGGGAGCTTCTGAGCATTTTATAAAAAAAAAATTCTTTTAATGTGGTTTATGTTTAAACATTATAAATTTTCCTTAATAATATTAAATTTAAATTTACATTACTCTATAAAATGTGTTTATATTTTGTACTTTCATTCTTTAAGCTTCTTTTTAGTTAAAATTTATATCTCTCCCAGTATATATATATATATCAGGGGTCTGTTTAGATTTCTCCGAGAGATACCTATTTTGCGAAAATTTAGACATAATTTGTGAAAATTAAAAATTATATTAAAAGATAAACACAAAAATATGGTAAAAATATGAATTCATCGTTTATTACATTCTCATGTATATATATATATATATATATATATATAAAGATTTTTTAAAAAAAGTATTAGTTTTAAATTAATTCAAATAATTAAAACTATTTAATTTTCTGGAAATATGTTATTAAGCTTACTGATAAAAATATTTATTGCTTAGAACACTAATGTTTATGCAAAAATTATCATAATTGCCTCTAACATGATTAAATATGCATGCAGCCCTTTGTTAATCTTCCTGCTGTGAAAGTGGCCCTTCACTCCAAAAGGTTGTGCATCCCTACTTTATATTATATAATCTGTTTGACTGATTCTCTCATTTTAGCTCTTTCAAACAATGGCAAGTGGTGACTTACTATTTGAGCATATCACTTCGTTCCTTGATTTTTCAAATGAAGAGTCAAGAAAGAAGCTGTTCGTTCTGGCTATCAAGGATTCATTAAGTGATTTAAGTTTTGTTTTTGCTGATTTTTTATCATTTTATATTAAACAAGACAATCCAGTGATCTTAGTGAATTTAGCACAATCCTTTCATCATTATAATTATATTATGTTAAAGTCTGGCATAAATTTAAAGACATTACGCGACCAAGATAAAATTATACAAATTGACATTCTTGGAGAAGCTGAAAGTTTAATTAATTGTCCAGCAGATGTCGTCAATAATTTACAAACTCTTTCTTCTGTTGTCTTGAATTCCAGTGACTCACATTGCTTAAAGCCTCTCTATGAGTCTATTGAAACTAGTTTGAAGACCATTTTGAAATCAAAGCCTAAACAATTTATTTTATTAATTGATGAAATTAATGTTTTAATCAACCTTGGTGTTCCTTTAAAAGCCATTCAACTGTTTATTCAGAAATGTTTTGCATTGTGCGTCAACAAAACTGAAACAGCTGGTTTATTATTAGTTGGTGCTCTTCAGGATGGGAATGACTCTGAAAGTGTTAAATATGTGAATTTCCTTTCCCATATTTGTGATATTGAGCTTCATATTGAAGGTTTAAAAACTGGATACAGTAAAGATATCCAAGGAAAAGTGAGTAGTAATGGTTGATGTGAAATTTAATTGTCATATACATTATACAGTGAAACCTCTCAAGAGAGACCACTCTCCGTTCCACAGTAAAATAGCCGTTGCTGGAGGTTGGTTGTTCTTAGAGGTTACTTCCATAGACTTCAAAATTGTTATCGAAGGTTTTTTTTTTTTTTTGCAAACGCTTTTTATTTTAGTCAGTGATATTTTTTGATTTTAATGGTCTCCCCTAGAGGTTTTCTTCAACACAAAGTCTATGGAAAAAATTCTGTGCCTCCAAAAAGTGGTCATAAATAGAGGTGTACTTTCCTGGAGGTTTCTCTGTATTATTTATCTTCCAACATTTCAAGCATACTTCTGGGCAATATTTAACTTATTGAATTTATTTTCAAACATTCTCCATACTTTTCAATGTGAAGCAATATAATATGAAGCACTGTAAAGTGAACCAAGGTATAGCGAATATTAGCTCTTGTATTTTTATTTCTCCTTTAAGTAATTAACCAACTATTTTAAAAGTAATATTTTTTGAAAAATTACCGATCTCAAACTGAGGATTTGTTGAATTTTATATGCAACAATTTTTTATAGTTTAAGCTATAAATAAAACCATCATGTTGTTACATACAGCTTTATTAGAAATATCAATCCATATACAATGTTCAGCTTTAAGTAAACACAAACAGGGAGTAAAAAGGAACAAAATTAAAAATAAAAAAAAAAAGAAAGCACATGTCAAACATATATTAACACAAAAAGAACACAAAGATAAAATTAAAGTAAAAAAAATAATATGTATATATACAGGGAAGAAAGAGGAGTAGTCTTAACTGAGAGTTCATGTGATTTCTGGCATCCAAGTAAAGTTTACAGAGATCACCCCGCTCTTGAGATTGTTTGTCTAGTAAAGGGCATACAAGCAAGTGGTCTGAGTTCATGATTCCCGAATAGTCCATCATGTTTATCCTTTGTCAAAAATCTTAGTTCAGTGATACAAACTTTTTTTTAGAAATTGGGCTTTGGGTTACAAAAATTGAGAAATACAATGCTGTTCACACATTGTATAATCGTTAAAATTCTATAGTTTGAAAGTACTATGGATGTATAACTAATTTTTTACTTATGCAGTTTTTAAAAACAAAAATGTTTGATATAAAAATATATGAAAACAAATATTCATGAATTTGGGATTTGGAATGTAAAAATTAGAATTCTTTTAACTATCCGTTTAAAATTTTCTTCTTTTTTCTTCCCTTGTTTATTCTTACAAAATCATTCAAAATTATATTTCACTGTAAACATTGAATGCATTGTCATAGACAAATTCGAAAATTGAAATAGTTTTTTTCTGATCTCTGAAAAAGATTGTGAATTGAATCAGTAACTTACTGCTAAAAGAAATTTTATGCTATCTTTTTATTATATTTTCTTATTACTTAAGATATCATGTATACATTTTCTTAATATTAAGATCATATTTAAAAGCCAAAACAAAGGCTTCTTGGGCCAAAAATAAAGGCTTTGGGTTAACTGCTTTGGTTATATTTTTGAATAAATTATTTTTATACATAATCTTAATCTACCTAATCCTTTATTTGTAGTGTTTCCATTAATTATAAGTAACTCATATTACTAATTTTCTGCCATTTAAGTAAAAACTTTTTTTCTATAAATTATGGTATGTAAGAGAATGTTTTATTATGACAGCAACTTCCATATCTTTTTTTTTTTTTTTTTTCAAAAGTAATAAACAAAAAAACATAAAGAAAACAATGTTGCTTATATAATTTGAAATTTTTTAAATTTTTTGCATAATAATTATTTTATTCATTCATTAAAATTGGAACAGTTTAAATTTAATATTTGATTTACTATTTTTGATCACATTTAAAAAATATTTTTCTTGTTTTACTAAACTTTGTTTTTGCCTAAGTATCTAAATTGAAATTAGAAAGTATTGCAGTTTAAATATAAAAAAAACCTTTTTTTAATTAAGAAATATTGTTTTACGACATTTGTAGCATTGTTGTAGAAAATTAGCTTACATACAAGTGTAATGAAGATATAAAAGACTTTAAAATTTATCATCTTAAGATTTTGAACTTGTTATGATTTCTTTTATTTACTAAATTTTTGAACTATAAGTTTACAGTTGTAATGATTTATGAAGCTCTTAGTCTTTATTTATACTAAATTTAACTCATTATAAATTAATATAATAAAATGTATTCAAGATGTGAAATCAAAATCTTTTATTCATGCATGTTTAATATTTAAAAGTTATATTTTCAAGCAAGTATAATTAATTTGTTAATAACAACTGAATAAAGGAAAAATTTTAATGTTTTATTTGCTAGCTTTTTAACTGATTCAAATATAATGCTGTATATTTGTTTTCATTTTTATAGATGTCAGTCAAAACTAGAGATAAAGCCCATGGATCATTTACAAATCAGAAATTGTTCTTCAAAGTTGAAGATAAAGGAGCAAAATATTTTACTCTATCTTCTTGATTGTTGCCAACTTTCTTTTGTTATGGACTTAAAGTTTGTTAATAAATCTTTTATATTCATTTACATATTTTTTTTGATTATATTAAAAATAAAATAATTATTTTAATAATATTTATTTAAAACACTCTGGTATAACAAAATGAGAGAAGAATTTGTAACTTATAAAAAATAATTAAGAGCATGCTAATAAACGATCATTGTGCACAAACTTTTTTCAAATTAAGTAAATAATAATACTAATAATAAATATTGATTGGTAAACAACTTGAAAGCTTTTTTCAATAGTTGAAACTGAGAATTATAAGAAAATTAACATTTAATATAATTTTTTTTTTTTTTTTTAATTCAATAAAAGGCTTCCCCACAAAAGCACTCAACTTCCAAGAAATATTACACCCTGAGAAGACAACATCCATGAATGCTTTGTTAACAGATGATTAGAGTTGTTTTGATAGAGTTTATTTCCTTTTTAGCTGTGAAACATAAGTTCATATATGTTTATTTTTACCATTTAAAAAACGTTCTATTGTTTTTTACTTTAAAAGTAGTTAAATTCGCAAGCACGGAAGGTTTTTATACATGGTTTCTATTAACCCCGATATCCGAGGTCCCAATTAGCTCGGATAATCGACGTCTTACTGTATCTCGAGAACTTTCAGAGAAGAGGAGAAAAGGGAAGGGTGGAATCTGTCTTCTCCCCAGTTCGAGCGTTGAGCTTCAAAATCTCTGAGAGAACTGTGACACATGATGTATTTTGAATAATTTAAAGACATAATTATAGAAAAGTATCATAACAAAAATATTAAAAGAATTAAAATGGGATTTTTTAAAAATTATAATTGTAAATTCAAAGTGGACGGTAATTCGAAAAAGGTTGAACTGAGCGAATTCGAAACTAAAACCAATTAAGAATCAAAATTAGATATGCGAGTGCAGTTACTAATACTCTATATGAAGAACAAGTTTAAAGGTAATTGAACGAATATAACGCTTTAAAGCTACTACGATTGATAACGTAAAATATTAGCTTTCACAATTAAAAAAGAAATGATAACGTATCAGAAAATGCAGTCGCCAGGAAAAGTTTCCGTTTGAAAATAGCTTTGATCGTTTTTGAAGAAATACATCTTAAGCTTATTGCTGACTGTTAGTCTAGGGGTGAATGTGACGTCTGAGTGCTCATTAAAAATTAGTTTACCGTTTTTTTTTTTTTTCATGAATAAAATTTTTTTTATATATTTATATAGGGTACTGAGATATGTCGACAATATTTACAAAATATTTTTGGACAAATACGTAAATATAATGAGTTAATTATTAAACAAAAATTTCCCTTCAATGTCCCGCAAGATTTTAAGAAGAAATTTACAATACTTTTTTTTTAAACTCAAAAATATGAGGAATTTTCTTTTAATTCATAATTATTTGCTATGCTCACTAATTCATTGGGGAAAAAAATAAAGACTTTTTACTATGTATGTAAAACATGCATTGTTAATTTTTGCATACTCTATGTCATTAATTTTTTTTTTATTTATTTATTTAATATTCATTTTATTTATTATTTATTTTATTTATTATTTGGCTTACTTATTTCATTTATTATTTATTTTATTTTGTAACGATTCCGCCAGTGTTTTTGAACAGATTTAGCTAGACCATATTTTGAATTAGGCTTTGTTATATTGTACGTATATAACAGAGTTTACAGTATTTAAATCACTTCATTTTTAAAAAAATCATTGACCAGTTAAAAGGAAATTAAAAAAATCATTGATATAAGTTAAAAATATTTTTTAATTGTTTTATTTCATTAATATTGATGTTTTGATAGACTAATGAAAATTAGAAAAAAAAGGAGACCCAATATAGATAAAAATGACTGAAATTAAAATTTTAATTTTCCTTTTGTTTTATACAATTATTTTAAAATACCGTTTAAATTGAATCAATTTAGTTTTATGTTTAATTAAATTAAATACAAGCACTTTTATTTTTAATTTGTTTGTATATTTAAATAATAAAGGCAGCTTGTTCGAACAAAAATTTTGAATTGTTTGTTTTTGTTTCTCTAAATTTTATTTTTATGTATTAAACTCAAAAATTAAGCATCTGTCTTTGCAACTTACTTTGTTTTCACAAGGGTGTTGAGCTTATATTAAAATAACTATGATTTTCTTTTATTCAACGATTAGTTAGTAATTATATAATAATCTTAACACGCCAAGATTTTAAATATTAAGTGTTTTACTTATAATATTGTGTTTAGATAATACTAAGCAGTTGTGGGTTGATCTTGGACCTGGAGAATTGTTTGAATGGTTAACACATTATGGACAGACGTAGTAGGCTATACGAGATAAAAATGACATTAATTTGGCAGAAAATTTTTTTTTTGAGCATTTTGGTGCAAAAGGGAAAAAAAAACAAAACACAATTTGTGCATATGAGAAAAATAAAAAGGTGTTTCTTTAAAAAAAAAATAGTTTTTAGTTGGGGATATGGTTTCCCCAGACTGCTTTCAATGTTGAAGATTTTGAGGCATCGAGCCAATGACGTTATTAATGGGGGGCTGGGGTGTTCTGTACCACTCTTCCAGAAGAGCTCTTTCTAGTTCTTGGAGAGTTTGTGGGGGTGGTAGGCATACAGCAATTAGTCTGCCTAGAATGTCCTGAACATGCTCGATTGGGCTCATGTCCAGAGAACACGCTGGCCAATCCATTCGTACGATTCCTTCCTCCAATAGGAAATCATTCACTAAATTAGCACGATGTGGCCTGCAATTGGATTTCATACCTATATCGGCGATCGGTCAGAGCTCCATTTCGAATGATATGGAGATGGGTGCGCCCATCAATGGAGATGCCAGTATAGACCATCACTCCACCACCAAATTTTGCACGAACGCAGATTTGTTTCTAGTGCCACGTTCTCTCTAGATGAAAAGACTTATCTTGATTCATCAGACAAAAAAAGAAAAAATGTGCCATTCATTTTTTCTCCAGCTTTCATGTTCTGTTGCACACTCCCTCCTGCGGGAGCGAAGTCATCCTGCTTACAACGTCACACACACCATTGGTCAGCGAGCATACAGATTTACAACGTGAAGGTGGTTTCAGATAGTTTGAGTCGAAATTGTGGTGCCAGTAGCCAAGCGAAGGTGTTGTTGAAGAGTAGCATTCATATTTCGGTGTTTCCGTGCTGTTAGTATTAAATAATGGTCTTCATTGGGCGTGGTTGCTCGTCTACGCCCTTTCCTTGATCTTCGACCTGTATTTCCAGTCTCCCAAAAACGGTTCCAGATTCTGGAAATCACACTTTGTGAAACTCCAATGGCTTCTGCAACTTCAGCATGTGTTTGGCCCCCCTCTAACCGGCCAGCAATTCTCCAAGCTTCTGGTTTGGTTAAATGACTTCGTTGAGACATCGCATTCATCGAAACAACGCGCTTACTGAATGTCTATTATTCTTTTCAGATTTTTCTTACATTAAGTTGAAAGCCAAATCAAATTCGCTGCCACTATAGCGTCGTCTTCGACGTCAAACTCAAAATTTGCTAACTGCAAAGTTTGAAAATAAAGAAAATTTGCATTAGTGATTCTTCTTCCATTTTATGAAAAAAAAATTGCTTATATCGTTATTTTATACAAGACTTACAATATCCTATAATTGTTTTGAGCAGTGTATATTATTGAATGTCAATTTGCTAGCGATGGTTTCATTGTACAACAAATTGTAAAATTTTAAACTGCGAAAGATTTATCTCCTATATCCAATAATCTTATGACTATATAAGGAAATGACTTATAGTTAAAAAAATTTCCGATATGTATTTCAAATAAGCTGGGGAAATTATTTATAAGAAAAAAGCAGAACCGACATGAAACGCTCGGTCTCAAAAGTGGCACGCTATTTTTTTTAAATTAGTTTCTTTTTATGTAAAGCTCTGCCAGCAGTTTTTTTTAAATTTTTTTTTTTATTATTATTTTCAGTCTCATTGCACTGCTTCTAGACAAATAACAATCTATTTTAAACTAGAGGTTATGCTTACTACAATATATATATTAGACTATGTTTATGCACAACTGACAGTTCTAAATCTCAAACTATGTTTGATCTAAAATTCACAGAAGTTTATTATATTATCCTTCGTTAAGCAAACAAAATGTTATTTTTTTAAAGATCAAAAATTTATTGAAAATTACACCATATTCTACAAAGTTTATTGTTACGAGAGACCAGCCTTAAAAATGGCATAAAACGTTAGCCATACAAGTGAATAACATTTCAGCAGTTGAAGTTTTCTTCCTCCAAGTGTTTTATTTCTTTTCCTTTCAAATGATGAGGTGCATCACACTTTCCTTTAACCATTTTGAGTTCCAAAATCCATTTCATTTTGCAGTCACATTTCAATGGATTTCCTGCAAGATTTATTAGTAGAAACTTAAATCAAATATATTACAGTGAATACACACACCTATTATTCAAATATTGCGAAATTGCTTGTTCCAGATTTGAAGTAAATAGCTTTAGAGTTTTCTACGTCCTATTTTTTTCTTTGTAAGATATCGATTATGTAATATAATGCTTCACATTAAAATTAAGCATTACGGACAGCGTCTTGGACTTCGGGGTGACTAGGCATATTACAGATGCAACTTTTAAGGAGATCTCATGTGTCTTCGTATATAGAACTCTTAAACGATAAGATGAATTTTAAGAAGTCTTACAACGAAAATTTACTACCAGTAGTAATTTATAGCACTGGTAGTAACTGTGTAAAAGCCGCTGACTTTTAAAATCTTTTCAAGTTCAAGAGGTTTCAACTCAAGAAACTGAGACAGAATCAAATGCTATAAGCATTTTCTTAAATATTTACATCCATTTTCTTGAACACGCATCTCGGAGCTGTGTCCAGATTTTGAAACTCATCGACAAAATGTTATTAACTACAACTCACAATGACTAAAAAAATGAAATGAAATTTTCTCAATGATGCTTATTATTAATGTTAACCTAAAATAAAACAAATAAAATAAGCCACATAAATAAAACAGAGGCGATTAAATTATTTAAGAACAAAATTTGTTTTAATCCGATAAAATTTATCAGAAACAATATGAACTTCGCATTTTCTATTCAAAAGGTAGCAGATTAAATTTATTTTCATTGATTGTATCTCATTCTCGACTAGGCGTTGGCGCACAAGCAGAAAAATAAAAATGAAGAATGGTTACTTTGGCTCTTTGTCTTTGGAATCTAACAAAATTTTATATCAAAAAGGAGGAAATCTAAATGATTTAAAACTTCAGATGTTTAAGGTTCTTTAAATCTTATAATGGTTTTTTATTATGACCTTAATCAGATAAAATTTAATTCCTATAATAGATATTTCCCTAATCATTAAATTCTAATATCGTGCATATAAAACTGCTCTCAGACAAAAGCTTACTATCTAATGCAAGATTTTGACTTTGAAAAATACTTGGCGCAAAACCCTTAGAAATTTTAAAAAGCCTATTATGGTTAGATCATACCAAATATTTTCAATATACTTTAAATTCCAGTTGTTGTTAAATTCATTTTTTTAAACAAATTATAATTGCGTGAAAAATAATTTACCTTGCAGAGAAAGAACTGGATTTAAAACTGGTTTGAGAATTCTTTCTGGAAGAACTGTCAGGCGATTTTGTTGAAAATCTATCACAATTAGATCCCTCATGCCTTCGAACAAATTTTCTGGAAGTGATGTCAAATGATTGTTTCTGAAATAGTTTAGACAGAATGTAAAAGATTAAAATTATTAAACAGTGCAAGATGGCGACAGAGCAGGGATAAGTCTGGGTAAGTTTTACCAGTCTGGGGCCCGTGGTGCCCCAGTGGTTAGAGAATCTTATTCCAGTCCGGAAGGTCCAGGGTTCGATCATCGACTCCGATAAGACTCAACAAGTACATGCGATGTACGTGCTCGTAAAATCTGAAATCGAAAGTCCTGTGGTCGGTTTATGAAAAGTATCTGGAGAAAATTTCCTTCCCCTTCGGATCTATGTCTAAATTGAGGAAGTGACCTCCCAAATTGGAAGTTACCTCCCATCATGTCTTTAGATAATCCCCAGGGAGGTTTTCCAGACTATCGCCTATAGCGCATTGAGCAGCTCTAGTGCGACGTAACTGAAGTATCTACCGACTTTTATCAGTGTGAAAAAATCGGAACGAATTTTACCAGTTTGGAAAAGTTCGGGAAATGTCTGGAAATTTAAGTAAATTTCCTCAAAAGTCGGAGAAAATTAAGTTTAAGGTGCAAGAAGTGATATTTTTTAAAAAAATTTATTACAAATTTTTTTTAAGGAAAAATTTTAGTTTCAACTTTAATGACAGGTACAAGTGTTTATATAGTATAGGTATTTATAAACTTTAATAAAGTATATAAATATAAATTGAGTGTACTTAATGTACGGGAAATAACTGCAGAATAGCAGTTTAAACACGAAGTAAATTGTTACAAGTTTTGGAACACATTGAATCAAATTACTGTGTAAATTGACTGCAACTTTACTCTGGTTGCGAAGCGTAATATTTAGCAAACTAAACTATCTAAATGTTAATTACACGAGATTGCTCAACTTGATCGGAAACCATTTTTGATTTAACACATAATTAAAGGATAATATGGATGGTTCAACGTTAAGTTGATTTTTCTGAAAGTACTAGGGAAAATACAATTTTAGAAAAAGAAAATTGTGAGAAAAAAACTAAGCAAAATTGTTGATTATTCAAAGTGAAACAGCTTTAAGTCGGCTGCTGGCAATCAATTTCTCCCCAGAGATACCAAGAAAGCAACTTCTAGTTCATAATAGTGCGCTTCATAATTTAAAAGGGAAACTTAAGCAAAGCGAAATAAAATGAAAAAGGGAATTTAGAGTGACCTCTAAATTCCCTTTACTCTAATTTCTAAAAAAAAAAAAAAAAAAAAAAAAAAAAACGATATGGCATACTCTAAAGTAAAGAAATTGAAAATTTATAAACTACTTCCGAAAGATCAATTATATCTCTCTGGGTTTAGGAACCCGTATTGCTTGAATGGAGACGTCTCATATGGAAGAAAATAGAAAGAGGGTAAAAGATGGTGGCATAAATTGCTATAAATTAGATTGTTTCGTGTACTAATTTTAAGCACGATTTTAAAGTTATTTTATTTTATAACTGTCGTTGAACAGCCGAAACAATTTTGAGTTTACGACTACTAATGTTTAACTCCGTAACCTTGTAATTTCGAACAAAATCCAGAAGACAAGGGAACTCCTGGATTATATATTGGTAGAAAATTTCCTTCGTGGCGACTTTTTGATGGAACTAACCAGCAATCGCATTTCATGCAGAGGAAAACCTCCCACGGTTAGCCTGACGGCAAAGGGACTAATCCATGATGGTCTACCACTGAGGATATTTTACGCCAGCACTGTGATAGGTGCAAGCAGGGCGCGGAATTCGTATCGACCAGCTTTCGTCAGGATTCGAACTCGGATTCACCTCATTGGAAGGCGAACGCTTTTTTTTCTGATCCATCACGGATCTAAAGTTATTTTAAGGAAGTTTTCCAAATACTTTCTGGTCAGTGTTGGACCTCTCTAACAATACTCGGAAGCCACCTGTCTCATGTTTTCGCTTTCCGTGTGAATGTGTCCTCCCTGTAAAACAGGAAGTCTCCGGATTACCCTCAAGGATGTTTCCCAGATGGTCGCTAAAAGCCCATGCATCTTTCTAAATCTATTGAGGAAGAGAAAATGAAAGGAAAGATCTTCACAATCGCGGAACCAGTAGTTACGTTAAAAGGAAGGATTTAGGGATCCCTCTCAGGAAATAGACCTCTTCAGAAACCAGACAAACCCTTAGTTTCATTGTTTTTTTGATAAGTAGATCAACAATAAACTCAAACTTACCGGAATATCAGAATTCGTATTTTTGAAGGCGTTGGGAACATACTCCTTTTCAACTCCTTCACTCTGTCATGTCTGATGTCTATCATCTCTAGTTGCTTAAATTCTCGAAACTGGTCAACCCGCAATTCCGTTACGTCACAACCATGCAAGACAAGGTGTTTTAAAGATTTCGAAAAATGAGTGAAGTTCTGAAGACCTCCCAGAGGCATCTTTCTCATTCGCAATGTCGCTAACTTTTCCAGTGGAGAGATTATTTTCCAATCCCATTTTCCATCAGCTATCCTCACCTTCAAACAGAAAATATGTTCACACAACCCAACAATAATGGAAGTGACATTTGACATTTTTTTGAAATGTCTCAAGAAATATTAAAAGAATTATTTTGTATCTTAGAGGTGTTTAGCACATGCGATTTTTTATACTGTGCATCAAGGTTAATACTTTAGAGATTTAAGAAACCGATAATAAAAAAACGAATATTTTTGAACAGCCTATACCAGAAAATCAAGCAATAAGCTTGTAATTTGCATCGATTGCTTTGGTAATTTGCAATAACTGCATGAAATTTCGTAAACTTTGTTTAAATATTTATGGAAATATGGACATTTTTTAAGAAAAAATAAATTTTTGTCTTACGTGTTTTTGCTATAACTTTAAAAGTATTCAATAAAATAAAACATTTTGAGCAATTTGAAATTTCAAAATTGTTTCAAAATTTGAAAAACATTTGATAAAACTGCGCAAGATACGAGTTTTTAAAGTACTTCTTTTATACGCGAAAATTCTTAAAAAAACATTTTCATTATTTTGTAGTGAACTGTATTTGACAACTAATAAAAAAGGTAAAACTTAAATATCTTAGAAATTAAAAAAGTTTTAAGCAATTTACTAAGTAGTTTCTTTTTGTACTTCTCAAAAGACTCAAAATTCGATTACTTTCTATTCGACCGATTTTGCCCAACGTTTGAATTTTGGCATGTAAAAATAAGTTCGTTAAAATGATGCAATTATTTTTGACTAAACGAATTTCATAATTCGGGGCAAAAGTTTTTCAATTCACTTAAAAATTACTAGAAATATAGTGAAATACGTAAAAAGTAAAATTATCATTAAAAGATCCCAATTTTCGGCCGTTCTCCTGACCAAACTATTGGGGCCATATTTCACAGATGGCGGCTACCCACTATAATTTTGGGGGTTAGAAATTGAATCATAAATCCGCTTCTCTTTCTGATTTAGCAACTTACAGTATCGTCTGCATTAATTAGTTAGCATATTTGAGGTTACTTAAAACCATTCAGACTGAGTTGTAGAATGTGAAGATCTGATCATTAGATCAAATGTTAATCAGGGTGGTGCGCTTATTTTTTGAGCTCTGTACTTTAAGTAAGAAATTTGAATGGCGTTTTAAATTAAATCCACAGAAAAATAGGAAAAATAAAAAATAATAATGGTTACTTGGAATCTTTATTGCTCTTAATAGTTTGCAATAAAAATGCAACTGATTTATACCAATTTATATACAATTTTAGACATTTTCTAAACATTAACATGAATCTTTAAGCCTAAAACATTTTCCCTCTTTTTCAAAATTTAATATTTTGCAGATATGTACAAAACATGAAGAATGCCACGTATGTAAAGATACACCAAAATTTATGCTTTAACAATCCGATCAAAATCAAAAACGGAACCTTTAAGCGAACTCTTGTTTTTGTATAGACATTGACAGAAACGAACTTAGGGTAAAAGGTTTTATTTTTAAATTATGGGTTTACGAAGACATTAAAAGATAGTATTGAAACAGTGTAACACATATTAAAAACGAAAGTGTGTTTAAATATTTAGAAGAAAAATCAGTTAGGGCAGAATTTAAAAGTTTATGCAAAAGTTTAAAAATTACTAATTTTGACTAGCAATGTATAAAACAGATATCTAACTAGACATAACTGTGAATAGCCGAAATTGGTGATTGTTGACTTCCACAGTTGAATGTTGACAATAAAATAGTCGCTTTGTTCAATGTCCGATCAATTTATACTAGGTCTAGCTAAGTCCTACCATATTTGCTCGGTATGCCCTACAACAATGATTTTTTAAGATTCAGTTTTTAAGGTTCACTGTCCGGTACTCCGAACACTGATATTTCACCTAATCTATTCGCAGCAGATATTAAAATATACGTTAAATATAATAATATCAACGAATAAATTAATATTAAATCGAATATAACAAATATTTCTGACATTAACCAAAGCGACTATGTGATTGTTGACATTTAACGGTGAAAGTAGACATTCTCTTGATTTCGGACTATCACGGTAACAAATATATATCAAAATTAGTTATAGTTCGTACAAAGAATTATTAACAGTTTCTAAATAATATTTATTTTGAGTTATATTACACTAATTTAATGGTGGGAAATCGGAAATTCTAATCAATCAAATTTATCGTGAAAATAACGTACTGAAAAAAAAGTATTTAATTACCTCATTCAGCAACAAGTGATCAATTTTATTATTCTGGGGAATGAATTCAAAAAGTTGTTCTGCGAGGACTGTGTGTGAAACCTCAAGCCACGTGAAGTTTCTTTCGAACATCACCCTCGGTATATACTTTATTTCCATATTTTCCATGCTCAGCCTTCTCACGTTGAATCCTAGGACTTCTTTTAAATAATGTGAAAATTCTCTGAAACATGATAAATTTCTGCACACAAGTTCTTGGAAATGGGGTCGATTTTCGAAGCATTCGCAAGCATCACCGTAAAAGCTGGGTTCAGAACAAGATACTTGAGATGGCCGTCTAAAGCATTGCACAAATACTGTACACAGATGAAGAAAAACTAAAGACAACAGCAGCACCTTCATATTTAACCGTGATTTCACGAAAGTTAAGTTTTCGATAAATAAATCCTGCGGTGAAGTAGTTTTTAAATATTTATAACTTAAAAATTACTTTACAGTTACAGCGCAGTGGAATTTCCATAGTCATAGAATTTCCATAGGTGAGTGTCCCGCAGTGGACTGATCGTTAAGACACGGTTCCCAGCAGATCACCGAAGTCAAGCATCACTGGCTGCGGTCAGTGTGCGGGTGGGTGACCACTTGGATCAGTCTGCGTAGGGACCGAGGGTGTGCGATATTGGTTCTCGTTAAACTGTACTACCGCAAAGTGCTCGACTTCGCGTGCAGGTCGTTGGGCTACCGAAGCAGGGGTGCCATCCCCTCTGCAGAGGATCAAAATTGTGATGGCATGTCTTCGGATCATCCTCAGGGATGTTTCCCAGACCGTCGCCAATAGCCCATTGTGCAGCTCTAGTGCGACGTAAATTAACTACATCTACATCCACATCCATAGGTGAGTTGTCCCGCGGTGGACTGATCGTAAAGACACGGTTCCCAGTAGAACACCGAAGCCAAGCTGATCACTGGCTGTCTTCAGTGTGCGGGTGGGTGACCAATTTGATCAGCCTGCGTAGGGACCGATGGTGCACAGTATCGGTCCTCGTTAAACTGCTCAACTTCGTGCGCAGGTCTTCGATCTACCAAAGCAAGGGAGCCATACCTTCTGTAGAGGATCGAAATTGTGGTAGCTTGTCTTCGGATCATCCTCAGCGATGTTTCCCAGACCGTCACCAATAGCCCGATGTGTAACTCTTATGCGGTGTAAATAAAGTACCTACCATAGGTGAGTTTACTGCTGTTGTAGTTTATTAACGCCGCACTAGAACTTCACAATGGGCTATTGGCGACGGTCTGGGAGACATCGCTGAGGATGACACGCTACCGCAATTTTGATTCTCTGCAGAGGGGATGGCTCCTCTGCTTTGGTAGCCCGACGACCTGAGCGCGAAGTCGAGCACTTTACGGTCGAACAGTTTAACGAGGACCCATACCGCACATCCTCGGTCCCTTCGCTGACTGATCCAAGTGGTCAACCCCCCGCACACTGCCGCAGCCATTGATGCTTGATTTCGGCGTTCTACTGGGAACCGAATTTTTACGATCAGTTCACTGCGGGATCTATAGGTGAGTTAGATTTCCGTCACTATCTGGTTTATCAACCATTTATTAATGATGTTTATTATTGTTGTTTGGGTTATCTTTTCAATTTAAGCTCTCTTTCAAATTGACCACATGTTTGCAAATAGGTTGAGGTGTTTGAAAAAAAAAGTTTTTAGACAACGAAAAAAGAAGGTTCTTGTCTCGATATAATCGAAGAACCTTAGGGCTTACAAGAGGACCACCTCACATAGCGCCTCACTCCTATTCCTGTGAGCACTGAATTTCTACACGATTTCAGGCCAACTTGAGATCGCATTTAGTGTTACAACGGGTTGAAAAAAATTCCGATTTATTCCCGGAAGGAAATCTTTAAAATTGCTGATATTTATTCCTAGGAGCTTGAGTTAGCATTCAAATCAATGCATTTGCATTTTTTTCGGTAGAAGGACCAGTAGCTGTTCAAAAGAAATCTAATAGTGGAAACCTAATAGTATCGTTGTTTGATCTGTAGACTTTTTAACTTTTTGCTTAATCTTTGATTGTATATTTTGAAAAATAGCATTTTGCTTCATGTCGTTTTTTCAAACATATTACTTAAGCAATTTATAAAAATATGAAAAAATTAGTAATCATAATAGATATTTTTTGGTGATAGTTTTGAAAAAAAGTTTCATTTCAATGTAATTATATTCAAAAATTTTTTTTACTAAACTTATAAATTCAAATGTACTAAATTTAAAATTGACTTTTAATAAACTACTGCAAAATTTAATAGATTAAAAAAAAATACATTGAAGTATATGAAGCTAATCGAATGCTACCTTTTTATTATGTTACAGTTATTATACAGCATACATTAATAATTTTCTATTAAAAATAGACCAGTTTTTTTTTTTTTTTTTTAACTTTTAAATTCTCAATTTTTTCCAAGGTTTTTTTCCCGTCTTTAAAAAACTGGGTTTTTTTTTCACTGTCACAATTTCTACTAGAAGATTTTTTAAGTTAACCGTTTTTTTGTTATAAATATTTTAAAAAACTGTCGGTCTAATTCAGGGTGTGTGCTTGCATGTGCCTGTTATGTATATAGGGAATAAAATAGAAGTTTGTTTTTTAAAAATATGTTTTGTTACATTATTTCGATCTAAAAAAGTTTCAAAATTAAAAAAAAAAAATAGTATCTTATCACAGTTAGTTCATTATCAATCGTGCAACTTGCTGAAATACTATTTAAGCCAACTTTTCAAAAATTAAAAAAATAATTTTATGGAAGAATACTTTACATTAGTTATTAAATTACATTAGTTATTATAATTATTCTACAAAATTATTTTAAAACAAATGATTAAATTTTTTAAAGCCTTTTCTTAGCACAATTATTTGAAAATAATTGATTAAAAAAGCTATTTTAAAATAATTAGTCCATTGAAATTATTTATTTAAAATAATTCTACTGAGCAATTTTTAATTCTTTGAAAATCTTTTAGGTATTTTTTTTTTTTGAAAAGAATAAATCACACGTGTCAATAAAAAGTCACAATTTTTTTTAAACAACATTTATTGCAAAAAAACGATAAAAAGTGGGATAAAAAAGTTAAGCGCGGGAAACTTTCAGCTTCATCTGGATTTCTTCAATAATTGGATCTATTCTTTTAGAAGCTCCTCTGAAAGAATCAACATCAGGCCCAAGCATCTTCATGAGTGCAGGAATCTGAAGAAAAAAAAATCAATACATTTGCACTAATTCAAACGCGAATACATTTCAATCTTCAGTATTTTAGCGTAATAATGAGGAGTAGCACAGTGATTAGCTAAATAATTGTGCTTTGATCTAAGTATATTTATTGATAGTTCAATAAATAAAACAGTATGTATACATTTTCTTCCAACTTCTCTTTTGTATTTTGCCTGCTGTTGTCCCGGAACGCTATTTTATAATATTACTCAAGAATTGTTTGCGCTAGGGTTTTGAAATTTGGACATCGATTACTAGGAGCAATTTTAGCTATACCGATCCGAAAAATCGTTTAAAATTTTTAATAATTCCTTTCGGAAGAAAAGTTCAAAAAAAATTTTTTTTTTCTCGCATTAGTTTAACATTAGCCATCGTTAAAAATATAATTGTGAACGATTCTGTTTAAGATTTTATTGCACGCGCTTTTAATTATTTAGCCATCACCGTAAATTGCACGTGAATCGCTGCTACGTCACCGAATTTGCAATCCTAAAACTATCTGTAACCAAGTTTGTTTTGTTTTTTGTTTGTTGTTTATAGTTACGCTTTTGAAACATCTCGGAAAAAAATAAGATGACTTTTTTTTATGTCTTAATGAGTCGTAAGACTAAAAAGTATGAAATAAAATAATTAACATTTAAAAAAAAAATTCTAAGGATTTGTAGGAAGAAGTAATAAATAAAATAGTGTACATAATTTATGAAAATTGAGTTTTTATAAAATCTTGGTTAATTTTCCACGTAGATGTTCAGTGTATCTACACTTTATCGTAAAATGGGTTGCAAGAATTTCTTATAAATTTAAAAAAAAAAAAGAAAGATGAAAAGTCGGTGGATAACTTTTAGGAATAACTTCTGATGTAATGATCGGATTATCACGTCTGAGATTCATTGTTTCAAGAGGTCTCCTCGAACATGCTAATTAATCAGCGAAATCGAAATTTTCAGTTGCGAAGTCAGTCACAAAAATCTACTCTCTCTGAATAAGCTTAGCTATTTTTCTGCGAATTCGGATTTTCTGACCTGCAAAATGAAAAAGGGTGGCCCCAATGTGGGAAATAGTGTCCCAATAGTTTGGTCAGGTGAACGGTCCTAAGTTTAGACCCATTAACGAACATTTTACTTTTTGCGTACATCACTATATCTCAAGAACTTATTAAGCGATTTGAAAATTTTTGATAACAATTATAAAATTCATTTATGCCCAAAAAATTCACGCAAAAAATAATTTTTTATAGTTAATTATTACTATTTATTACTTTAGTTTAAAATAGTGGGAAAATGTTTAAATTGTAAGGTATAAAGTTTTTTACGTAATTTTAAGAAGGAAAATTTTATATAGAAAAACACAAAACTCGAGTACAATCGGTGGAACAGTTTCTGAGTTTTAAAATTTCAAAAAAGTATATTTCAAGTTTGTTTTTTCAAGATTAATTCGTCCAATTTTATTCAAATTTTGTATCCGATATACAATACAAATATTTGCTGACTATTATGAAATAAAACGATCAAATATAATAAATAATTTTTAAAAACTATTTTTTGCAAAAAATGTTTTGCGTCTTAATTAGAGCTCGCTCACCAGCAAGTTCTAATTAAGAGGCCAGACTTAAAAACGTGCTTATTTTTACACGTAGATTACGTACAAAAGTTTGAAAGTCGACCATTTTCTTCTACCAAAAATATGACGATATTTTCAGAAACGACTAAGTTTCTCTGTGTTTCTTCATGTTTTTAAATAATTTCATGGCTTTATTTAAGTGTATCCTAGTAAAAACAAATCTTTATCGTTGCTTTCACGTAAAAACCACTTAACTTAGCTGCCGTATTATTTTTTTTCCTTGCAAGTCAATTTTCATGGTTTTTATACTTTCGTAATACATCTTTTGCAAAGCATAAGAAATAAGTAAAGCTGGGCATTTTTAAAATGTTATTATTAGATTTTGTAATTATATTTCCCCTCCATCGCTTCATTGCGGCTCCCAGATGTTTATTGTCACTTTTCTTAATCTAAGAAGCATAAAAAAACTAAGACATTGAATTACGAAACTATTTAATTACAAAGTTGCACCGAAGTCTAAAAGTAGTTTGAGTTAAATAGCTGAGTTGAGTTGAGTTACATGAGTAGTTTGATACTTAGATAAAGTAGCGCCACTCTTTTCCTCGCGACTATTCTGCCGCTTTCGCTTTTAAACAACTGTAAACGGTAAACTGCTGACATTTTGTTGACTGCCTTGAACGGCAAAGTATGATTGAGACAGATTTTTATTTTCGCTTTTCTTTTAACTTTCATTGTTTCATACATTTAATACAGTAATAACTGGTTGTTGCGCATTTGGGTGTTCAAATAAAGCAAATTTAGGTTTGAAATTATATTGCTTACCTATTTGAGATTGGGGGGAAAAAAGATGCAAAATATGGCTGCATAGAATTGGCTGAGATATATGGAATCCAAACGATAACAGCAGATTGTAAAAGGTAAATTTGAAATTAATTTATTTATTCATTTGTTACAAACTTTACATGATATTATTTATCAACAAAATGTAGAGCAAATATGTTTAGCTTTTTTTTTCATTTAGAGGTTTAACAAATTCAATTGTATTAACTATATTCACCTGAAAGAAATGAAAATGCACTACCAATATTATTTTTAACTTAAATATCCTTTTCGTTTGAATGATTTAAACATAAATTTTGATAGCCTTTAAATATTTCAGCGTTTAGTTTCCAGGATTAAAAGTAAACTAGCGTAACATATAGTAAATATTTTTCAAAAGAATAAACTTAAAATGTCTACGTTTTAATAAGATGATCTTATTCCTATTTGAACTCTTAGTTTCTTTGTTACTTTTTTAAATATTTCATACATTATAGTAAAATTTTGCAACTGTGCAAAATAAATTTGTTACATTTAATATTCAGAATTTGAAGAATTCTCAAAGATATATTTATTAATTTTTAAACAAATCGGAATTCATCAGTTATTAAATGTGACAAAGCTCCCATTAACTAATTATTGACTATTTTATCAAAAGTCTTAATTTTAAAGTATCTAAAAAAACTGATATTATTTTAATTATATATAACTATATTTAACCCTTTATAACTCATAAAAAACAGACTGAAACAATTTCAAAGAGTTAAAAAAAAGTTATAGCATATTATGAAATTCAAAATGATAAGTTTTAACTAATAGAAAAGGCATTATTTTCCTTGAATGGAATAAAAACAAAATGCATAATTTTAGAAAGAAAAAAATGAATTAAAAGAAAAAATAGCAAATATTTAAGTTATCTTTAAGAATATAAAATTATTAATCAATAGAAAGTTGCGTTTAAGAATAGAAACTCAGTATGTTGAAAGTTGTGGTCGTGAGAGAGTTGCAGTCACCAAAATGGCGGCGTGTCTTTATCTAAGTATCCAGGGCTTTAGTTTGAGTTAGAAAACCCTCTAAACATCAAATTATTATAGAAATTGAAATAAAGTCTGTAAGCCAACTTACCTCATTATAACTAATGAACATGAACCTCAACAATGCTGTGAGACTTTGGAAAACTAGAAGAGAGATATGCAGTCATTATCTTATTTATTATAATATATAGAATATTTTTGTTTACACTTAATATTCTTGTTCTAATCAAAAACTTAAATTTGGTATATTGCGTCATTGACTTTCTTCGAGTCAATTTTTTTTTTTTTTTTTTTTTTTTTTTTTTTTTTTTTTGACCTCGTCTGAGAGGAGAATTAGTAACCACAACAACATGGGGGCGGGGTGGACATATCGTAGGATTTTTTTAAAAACTTATTTTGACTTTTTTTCACATTTTTACTAACCTAACTATTATGATAACTTATTGATTGTTCATACATGATCATAAATTCATGAAATAATAATTTTCTAATTGGCAAAGATATATAGTACTTATAAGAATGTCCTATCTTGTATTTGTGTCTTCCCGTAGATTCCTATAATATATTTTTGCTAATTTATGTAAATTTTGAAAAATATTAATTACCTTAAAGTGTAATGTTCAATAAGGAGAAAAATGTAGTATATTTAATTCATGAAATTTCATGTCGGTAAAATATTATTACATTATCAATAAAAATTCTTTCTTTTTCAAACATTTTACGATTCTTTTTTTATACAGGGTGTTCCGATTATAAATATCAAAATATGAATTAAGGGGAGGTGAAAGGTGACTATTAGAAAAAAACCATCACGTTTCATCAAGCAATCAAACTGGTTTTAGTAAATCATGTATTTAGTTCTGAGCAAGGTTGTTTACTTCATATTTTAAAAGGAAAATAATAATCTATAATTAAATGCAATGATTGCAGAATACACAGTGTGCCCATTATTAATTAGAAAAATATCAATATGCTAATTATCTATTCCACGACAGCAACAAATTTTATTAATGATGCTTAATTATAATTAGTTATTTTAATCATTATAAGATGAATATTGTTTTATACAATTATAAAAAATAAGATAAACTAAACTAACTTTGTATGGAACTAAAAAAAATATGCAAATTAATAATTTCAAGTTAACTGATAGGGAATCGAAATGCTTTCAAGCAATATATATATATATATATATATATATATATATATATATATATATATATATATATATATATATATGGCATTTAAATCTTTTAGATTCAAAAATTATTGTTATTATTTTTTTAATTTTATTAATGGTAGTCAACTCACTTGATAAAGGGAAAAATAAATACACTTTTTACTATGGGTTCATTTTTTAATTATCTGGATTATAGAAAAGAATGAAGATTAAAAAGAATTAATTTCGAAAGTACAAATATAGTAAATATTTGGCATAACTGACATGGAGATCCAGACATTTAACCATGTTATTTGTTTTTTTACCCTATGACTAGTTAGTTTTAAAAGACGAGGAGTAAAAATGTTTATGCTTGATAAATAACTATTACTTAAAACAGATTATTAATAGTTGAAAAGGAAATAATTTGCACTCACGCTTATGTTAATTGCAACACCGTGAAAGAAATATGCAAATTGAACCAAACTTATACGAAACGTATAGTAAGGTTAGGCATGCAAATGATTAGGATTACATAGCGATTGTGCATGTGTGGAACGAGAGTGTGAATTATCAAATAAAGAAAAAGCAGCCCGTTCGCTAAGTAGAATCGGACACAGGTGAAACAAACACGGCGAAAACCTGGCAATGAGGCTCGCAATGGACAATACAGCATCATCTCCTGTGTTAGCACAATAGAGTACGGTTGGTTACGTGAGTTTTTGTTGTCTAGATTTACGGTTCGTCGCCGCCTATGCAGCATCAATTACGTGCTAGGCTTTATCTACGTAGGATTCCTCTGGTGCTGAATCACGGACACATCCGATTTCAATGGGCTCAACATGCATGAAGTACCCTGCAGCAACAAGTTGTTTTTGCTGCAGGGTACTGCTGTTCATCGGTCAACGACTTGCTCGTACAGCTGTTGGGATACACAAAGAGACAGAACTTTGGCATCAAATTATATGCATTGCCATTCCCCAGGATTATATTCACAACCTACATGATTCAATGCCACCTGAATGATTTAGGCTCACATTTCTTAACGTGGCAGATACAAATAATATTTATTTTCGACGTTTTTTTCGTTTTTTTTTATATTGTAAATTTGATCTTTCTTTGTGCCACTGTAGGTATTATATGGAATAAATTACATCAATTTCTGACAATTTCTTCATAGTCTTGCAGTTTTCATAAACATTAGTGTATTTTCATTAATTATGGTAGTAAGTTGCTGATTGTTTGATACATATGTTCATATATAAATTTACTCACGTAGTTCTTCAGGCACTTGCTCTTGGAGAAATTGGAGAACAGCCATAGCTAACTCTGTAGCAATGTCATCGAAAAGCTGAAAGGAAAACAAACAAAAATTTGTGTAAACAAACTAAAAAACTGAATCTTAGCATTTTTAATATACGAATTTAGAGAGCCTTTTTAATTATTTTAAGCTCTATAAATTTTACGACAATACATTTTTAAGATTTCGTACAAGTTTAACTACAAATTTCTTCAGTGTCTGATTAAAATTGCCGTCAAGAGCTCTGATAATGGTGATGGTTTTATCTGGACGACTAAAAATTCTTTATCTCCAGATTAAAAACAATTCCAAGTCAAAATCTTTGATGGTTTTCCATTGATGAACCAACATAATCTTGATGGTAACTATCAATAGTTCCATCATGAACCATTATATTTTTGATGGTAATTAACCATCACCCCAATGTAGGAATTCGGACTGATTTATGATGGTCCAGCATAACAATAGCAACTTGTTTTAATGGTTTTTTCATGTTAAACCATCAAAAATTTCCCTCGTGGTTTCTTAGAAACGATCATGATGAAACTTAGATGTTGGAACAATCATGAACCATCATCACCGCAATTTAGGAATTCGGACAGATATTTGGTGGGCGAACATAAAAAAACAAATTGTTTTGATGTTATATTTCTGTTGAACCAATAATTATTATTAAACTCTCATAGAAATGCATTGTGGTACCGTTATGGACCATCACGAATTTCCATCATAGTATCTAAGAAATAAAATGTTGGAATGACTACGAAAAATTATCATCCCAATGTAGGAATTTGGCCTGATTTATGATGGTCCAACATAAAAAACAAACAAATTGTTTTGATGGTATATTCTTGAGGACCAACAAGCAGTACCGTCTTTACGCATGGGCACACCCGGGCATTGCCCAGGGGCCCCAGACACTTAGGGGGCCCTTGAAAATCTTACTTTTTATAAATTGTATTTAAAAAAGCAACTAAGAATAAACAACTTTGCGTTACATAATTTTTAAAATAAATACCCAGGTAACAAAATAAGGTTTATTTTCCCTCAGCAAAATGTAAATCTAAAAAGGTTGGTTATGCGGCTTCTCACCTTAAAACGAGATCCCTGACAATCTGCTCTTAATTCAAAACCTTAGAAAACAACTTTCTATATAAAAACCTTAAATCGAGGTTGACTTAGGGTTTTCAAGCATGAAAAAATCCTTTAATAAAGCTAGTATCAAGGTGAAAATAATCTTAAATCTAGGTAATTATAAGGTTTCTTTTTCACAAAGTCTTGTATGCTCAGCTACAATCCACATTCTCATGAAATTTTAATGGCAATTTGACCCCATCGTTAGTGTGACGTCAGCTAAAACGCCATTATGGATCTAAGTGGCCATTTTACTTCAGTGGCAACACTTTTTAAAAAAGTTTTAAAAAATAATTTGTAATCCTTTTAGGATGAAAGGATTAAAAACTGCAATATTTTTGCCGTATTGAAAAAAGTTTTTTAGTACAAACATTTTCGTGACAATAAAAAGAAAATTCCAAAGCAAGGTAGCCGTAAGGTTACATGCTTTCTAGGATATATTCTTGTGTAAAAAGTGTTCCTTTTTTTCTAAAAATAGGTATTGATTATCATGCAAACACCAATAGTTTGAATAGTTTATCACCAGAAAAACTTAAAAAAGTCAACCGAAATCTATTTTTCTTCGTTAAAATGTTTTAGGTACTCAACTCTTTAGGTCATAATGTCTCTAAATATGCTTGACAACCAACTCTGTTTAGTATTTATAGTTAATTAAAGTAATAATTGAAAGTGTTTAGAATCACACGACAGCAACTTTTAAACTGGTTATGTCTGATATGCATTGAAAGATGTTTCAATATTAATATTATAATAACTGACTTTTTAATAGTTTGACGAAACAATTCATCCCATTTGAATTTTTTTAATTGTTATACCCTAGCCGCGATGGCTCAGGGGAAAGAACGTTCGTCTTCCAATGAGGTGAACCGGGTTCGAATCCAGAGATGGCTGGTCGATACGAATCCGCACCTGGCTTGTACAGATCACACTACTGACGGATCATGGGTTAGAGTCCCTTTGCCGTTAGGCTTACCGTGGGAGATTCTCGTGGTCTTCCTCTCCATTTAATGCAAATGCGGGTTAGTCCACCAAAAAGTTCTCCACAAAGGCAAAATTTCTCTCGATACTTGATCCAGGAGTTCCCTTGTCTTCTGGATTAGGTTCAAAATTACAAGGCTATACGGAGCTGAGCATTAGTAGTCGTTAACCCAAAAATTGGGTCGGCTGTTTAACGACGGTTATAAAATAAAATTGTTAAACCCTCATGTTTTTTAATTTAATTATTTTAATTAGCTTCTCGGTTTTAGCATCTCATTTAAAAAAAAAAAAAAAAAAATATCTAGTTTAAAAATGCTTTATTTTATGCGCATTGAGTTTTTGGGGCGATAAAAATGTGTTTAAAATTGTTAAAATTATAGCATATCTTAAAAATGCTTTATTTTATGAATGTGAAGTTTTTTAGTTAAATTTTAAACAGTATGAAGTGTAATAGGGGCCCAAAACATTTCTGTGCCCGGGGGCCCTGCTTGCTATTAAGACGGCCCTGCCAACAAGAATTTACATTTAACCATTATGGAAATGTATAGTTGGAACCATCATGGACCATCACGGATCATAATGAATTGTTAGTCCATGAGAATCAAACTTCTCTTAATAGTTAACCATCATAGTAGTAAAGTAATATTTTCCATCATGGAGTGATGGAAATTTGTTGGCATATCAAAACCCATGAATGCAGAATGGAAAATGTTGGATGATGGTGACCATCGTGAATCACACTGAAATCAACATAAACCATCAGAATGTTTTGAGGGTACTATCAAGAATTTTGATTTGGGATTATATAAGAATATAAGCTCCATGAAATATATTAAGCATATTATTTGATTTAATTTGTCCTATTTTATAGTTTTTGTGAACAACTAATATAGATGTGCCCACTTAACTAGTCCAGCTTGTTTAATCAGTTTATGCTGTAGGTGTAGTACTCTCAAAAGTTTTTTTATAATGAATTTTCTATAAACTAATTTAATGTAGAAAGTGACTGTTTAACTAAAATTTTATGTTAAAATCAAATGGAAAAAGTATTTGAACTTCTTTTCGAAACAGTTTTCTATAATTTTTTATTGGTTTAATTACTTATTTGCAAAATGAATGCATTTTCTTTCTATCAAATTTCTGCTAACTTCAATTTATAAAAAGTAGATATTATATTAAATTTTAGATTTTTAATTATGAAGTAAGTTTTTTGTATAAGAAAGTATTTTTGTTAATTCTTGAAGAAAAAGATCTGAACGAGAATATCTTCTTAGATCTTGAAGAGATCTTAGAGATAATCTTTGTCCTTATGAGAAACAAACGGGCAAAAAATGTCATTTACTTCTTTTTTCAGTGCTAGATTATAAACAAGAGCGCATCCCCTTTCTCTAGTTTCTGGTTTTTCTGCGAGTAGTCCATGGACGGCAACTCTGACCGTCACACGGCTGTTGTTGCAAGGTTTTCCTTCTTCATCCCATTCAGATATGTACGTCAACCAATCATAACTGCTGGGATTGGAACACAGATTGCACAACTACAATAAATATAATGTGGAGATAAATTAAAGACAAAAACTGAGTACATTTGATATAATTACTTAAATGTTTTACTGAAAAATGTCAATCATCTTTTTTAAGTTGTTATTTCAAAACATTTAATACATTTTATAACCAATCATAATTAATATTATTCTAAGAACTACTCTCGATTTATTATTTTGGATGTTCCCTAGCGTCTGAAAAAGGTCATTAGAACCTACACCATGGTGGATGCAAAATAATATTTAAGATAGAAAAAAAACTAAGAGCATAATCAAAATTTGACGAATCAGTATCGTGGTTAATCAGAATGAAATTGAAATTAAAATCTCTAAACCATAGGATTCCAATCTTCTCTGGCTTACTGCCCATTTTGCAAGAGGAAAATTCTTCAATGTCTTCCTTAAAAGAATATAACATTTATTAAAAAAAAAACTTTTTAAATTCTTTACTATTTTCGATATGATAGATTTTTAATCACATCTACTGAACATTTCTGCTGACAGATGAATTTATATTTGAACTTCTTTAAAAGTAGTTTTCACGTAAATGCTTGATTATAACTTGTAAAATCTGAAATTACAAATTAAAATACTAAACTACGTGTACATATTTATAAGGTTTAGGATAAAATAATGAATATAATAATGAATATAATAGGATTTGAACTGCCCTGTGTATATGTTTACCGGTACATGCAGTGCAACATCATACATATTTTTGAATCAATTCCAACAGTTATAATTTATAAGCAAACTATAGAAAATTCGAAGTTTATAGAAAAAAAGATTACGCAGAAAGTTGACGCATCTTATAGTAATCTTTTTCTCAATAAATTGATAAATTAAAAATGTGTAATGTATGCAGAGTTAATTATACATTGGAATTTCGATCAAAAGTAATAAAATAAAATCGATAAATAAAATGAAGGAAATAAGAGAAAGCAATTAAATGTTGCCATACAATAAAAAATGAAGCCTCGAATTTCACGAAACTTTCTTTGTTTTTGACAAAACCGTTTCCTGGTATATGTCCCGAGCAAAAATCTCGTCAAAGTGACGAAATAACTATCGTCACTTCTTCAAGAAAACAAATTTCGTCAAAATAAAAAATTTTTTCGTCATTCTGGTTTTTCAAAAAAAAATAATAATAATAAATAAATAAATAAAAAACAGCCTTGTAAGCTTCTAACTTTTCTAATAATCACTTTATCGTATGTACCATATAGGTGGATAAATGTAGCCCAAACAACCCAAGGAGGAAAGATAGAGCAGAGAGATAAATCACACACATGCCCGAAGCGGAATACAAACCCAACATTTTCCATGAACAAGGCAAACTCCTTGACCACTTTCCAGAGGCCGGTTGGCTTGCTTCGTCACTTTATTTTCGATCATCTCGTCTTTCCTCCAGTTTTTTAATTCTAGTTAACAATCTCCCACAATGCACTGCGATGAAGTTTCGAGTTGAGGAAATAGTTTCGTCCTATATTTAAGAGTTTGCCTTTTGTCACAAATAATGTGGTTTTGTGACGAAATAATTCTCAAAATGAACGAAATATTGCTCAAGGCTTACTGAATCGTCAAAAGTTAGAGTTTTATTCGGAAAATGTAGTAAATTAATTTTAATATTAAATTTAAAGGTGTCGAATGGATCGAATTTAAATTTATGTCACAATAAAAGGTTTGAAAATATGTTATCCATTGCAATAAAACACTAAAAAAATTAATTATAAAGCGAGTTATTTGGATGAATAACTGGAACCTATAAAATAATTATGAATATAATTATGAAAATAATATAAAATAATAAAATGTTTGAAAATATGTTATCCATTGCAATAAAACACTAAAAAAAAAATAATTATAAAGCGAGTTATTTGGATGAATAACTGGAACCTATAAAATATGCATGTGCCAAGGATAAAAAAATGTTTTTCATCTTCTATTTTAAGATTAAACATACTGAATCTTTTACTTACCAATCCGCAGGTTTCGGTTTGTTCCTCGACGGGTAAAAATTCGATCCTATTAAAATAACTCATGAGATAATGTTTTTCTCTGTCTTGGTGCAATAGAAGAATGACATCTTCTTTCAATGATGCAGCCTGCATTACTTTTAAGCATAAAATTGGAACTTCAGCTGGAAGAGTTCGGTCATTCAGAAGCCTGCCTAGATTAAAGATAGATTTATGACTAAGATGTTCTATTTTTAAAATATTCAGGGTAATGTTTTGATCAACTAATAAGAAATTGTAGTATCAGAATGATTACATAAAAGTCCCAAAATGTGTCCCATTTTCCGCAGCTCATTTCACCGCATTTTCGTTGTCATTTAGTTACAAATTTTCATTTTTTAAAGAGTCCTTATAATGTAACGACTCATGCAGCTTCATACAAATTGAAACACATAAGACCAGGCTCTTATTTTGTTTCAACTACAAAACATCACCTTCAAATACAATGAAAGTTATTTTTTTAAAATATTGTTAGGCGAAGCTGAACATTTAGGCCCTGGTGATGTTTTTTCCCCTCCCTACTTTATTTTTAGACTTCATGCCTAATTTTTAGACTAGATGTCGAAATTTACGCGTCACCAGCATATAACAAATTAAAATAATTGTTTATTATAATGTATTTCAATATACGTAATGAATGTAATAAAAAAAGTAAGAAATGGAATAGAATTTCAAAATAGATGAATCGAATTAGGAAAAGGCAGAAACGGCCACTCACTAAACACTCACATCACAAGTTATTGAATTATATGCACAAAAAAAAAGTAGAGACACAATTACATTTTTAAAGAGTTTACCTAAATTCAGAATCAACAACTTCTTCATGTAAAAAAATACTACAAAGAATATTACAAATGAATGTGCTAAAATATAAATAAAAATACATTAATATTTTGCAAGTGTTTACTAAATGAATAAACTTCTTTTTACAGAAATAACGTAACACTTAAAGCAAAAATTGCAAGAAGTCTTTTGAAAATTTGAATATATGTTTACCTATTGCTTCTAGATGTGTTGTTCCCAGAGCCCAAGCTCCCCCTTCTGTTGTTAAATATTCCATTATTTCATGGAAATCTTTCACTTCCTGTGGACTAAGCTTACCATCCATAATTTCTAAAAGTTTTTTAAGCAAGCCAGGACCCTACAAGTTTAAAACAAACATTGAATTGACATAAAATGAATTGAAATTGTTTGAAAGGTTTCACAAAACTCGAAAAAAATAATTTTTACATAAAAAAACAACGTACGAAAAATTGTATCGAAAGAATTATTTAGTTTGTAACAAATTTTCCAAAATATTTGCGTGGAGAAAAAAAGTCTGGTAAAATGACAGTACTGTATGGTAATGACATTTCTGGCTATAAAAAAAAGTTATCCTGGTAATTAAAATAAAAATATACCATAATTAATTTCGTAATTTTTCCGTTCAGTTGGTAACAGTTTACCGGAAATTTTGGTTTCCAAAATTATAGTTCTCATTACCATAAATTTAGTAAAAAATACAAAACTGAAGAGTAAATTAAATCGAATAAATGTTTTAAGGTATCATGAAAAAAGGACCTAATTTTATTTCAATTAACAAATCTTATTGCATTTTATAAAAACATATTTTATTATTTATTTATTATTGCCATAATTTATTGCCAGAACTATTACCAAAGCGCTTCGGTAATATGACTGAGCTTATTGATGTTCTGGTAAATTTTACCATATTCCGGTAGTTTTGATCATATTTCTTTTTCTAAGAATTAAAAGAAATTGGGAAAACCCAAGGTTCTCCAATGTCTTCTTCATATTTTTTTTCTTTCTAAATTTCTTTTTTTATATGCAATCAATTTATTTCCTGTTTTAATTTCAATGTAAAAATCAGTTTAACAATCATTAGACATTCACAAAAATTTTAACTTGGGAAAATAGTAAAATTTTTCAATATTTTCTTTCTTTTAACAATAAATTTTTTTTTTGAAACAGCGAATCGAGTTTGTTACAACTATCATTGTTTTGCTACTAGTATTTTTTTTTTCTTTAGAAGTAGCTTCACTATAATATTAAAGGCAATTTGACTGTTTCAGCGAAGCATAAATGCATTTAAATTACTTTAGTAAATCCTTTCACCCCCACGAAGCTACTATTTATTTAAAGGCTAAGAGACTTTCAAACAAAACAGTTATGAAAATTAGAAGTTATTGTTAGAACTGGTTTTATTTTAGTGGTTTTTTAATAAAATTAATTTCATTTTAATTCTTTAGTCCATAAAGGTATTTTCCCTTTTAAAATAAGAATGTGCATAGTAAAAATTCTACTATTTCAATTTTTTTTTTTACTCTAAAATAATGGTCTTGTATTTATAACATTTAAAAAAAGAAGCAGAGCATTTTTACGAAATGAGAGGTTTCAATATTTCCCAAAATATTGAAACGAATTAAAAATTTTATGAATTAAGACATCTTATGACAGTTATCAACGTTGTCATTTGTTTGCTAACTATAAAAGATTATTGAACGTTAAGCTAAATACAAGAAAATATTAAAATATTTTAGGTTTTAAATTATTTTCAATTTTTAAATAAGTAAAAAAAAAAAATTACAAACGTAAATAAAAACATGTTCAAACTAATATGAAATGTTCAGATGCTTTACTGAAACATGGTCTAATAGCAAAATCAAAAATATTTAGGTTAATATGAGTTGCAGTATTATCGTGAAACATATTTTATAACAATCCTGAAAACAATTCAGAAAACAAAGGAACTCCTGAATCAAGTATTGCGATAAATTTACCTTCCTGGTGGACTTTTTGAGGGAACTAACCCGTATTTGCATCACAGGGAGAGGAAAAACCACGAAAACCTTCCATAGTTAGCCTGACGGTAAGGAAACTCTAACCCATGATTTTTCATCAGCACTGTGGTCGGTAATAGCTGGACGTGGAATTCGTTTCGACTAGCCATTGTTGGGATTCGAACCCGGTTCACCTCATTAGTAGGCACTATCCCTGAGCCCCCACGGATCCATTAAACATAGTGTCGCATGCAGAAGTATATACAAGTAAATATCAAACAATCCATCCATATATTCTTACTCTTGCAATAAACTATGGAAATTTACATGAAATGAAAACAACTTCTCTAAAAGATGTCATTTTTCTTTTATGTGGAATGAATAAGTTATAGTTTTTACTGTCACTAAGGGATTTAGCAACTTACTAAGAGATTTTTCAACTTAGTACTTACATCTACATCAGGAAATGTTATTGGGGGATCTTCGTATCTTCGGCTTCTTCTAGGACTGAAAGTAGATGCGGCCCCATCCTCCTCATCATCATCATCCAATCTTCTTGCTGCAGACTCATTAGAAGCTGCATCGTTTACCTACGGATACAGTTATAACCTTGTTTTATTGACATGAGTTTCATATAACTGAGCACTGCTTTGTTATAGGAATGACTGAAATTTTACAGTGTTTTGTAAACTCCATATAGCCTAGACATTTTATATAACTTGAAGAAACGTTCATTACAGGATAAAATGTTTTCAAAGTCATTTTTAGAGGCTATTAATTTTTTTGTATTAGTAAATTAATAATAAGATTTTAAAATGCAAAAAATGTAAATTTGTTTTTGTAAACAAGTTGCACTTATTCAAAACATCTGCTGTAACTTACAATCAGTACTAGTTTTAGTTTTACTAAGAAAAAAAGAATGAATAGCATATGTATTGAGTTAAAATGAAATTTGGGGAAACTATTTAATTCTATTCATTGTTTCGTTTAATATTTACAGTCAGATAGTAATGGGATTAAAAAAATATATTAATTAAGGAACATACTTTTGTTTTAATTTAAAACTATTTTCTTTGCTCTATATTAATAATGGGAAATTTTCTTTTTTAAATCTAAATATCTTTAAATAATTAGTTTTTAAAGAATTTTTGTTTTTAACTTTTGCGATTTAGAATTTTCAAAGAAAAAAAAAAATTCTTTTTCGGGTTCGGCATGACAAAAAGAAGAAATATATTAAGAAGAATTTATGCTTTTAGATTATGTCCACCCATTTATAAAACTCTGTCAACCTTTTTAACGCCGCTCATGCATTACTTCTATTTTTAGTATATTACCAAAAGTAATAACTATCATAAACTATACCTGGTTACCACTTTGAGCTTCACTGGCTGCATTACCATTACTCTGTGAGTCATTGGCGTTGTTTGGCACCGCTTCAACTGGCTCCGGCTGTTTTGGAACTTCGGTTGGAGCTTGTTGAGGTGGTGATTCTTGCTTCTGTGATTTTTGGGATTTTTGCGATGACCCTTCGGCTGCCTCACTCTGTTTCCCATTGACCATCGGCTGCCCAGAAGTCGATTGATCTTGTTTACTTGAAGACATGGCGTTTGATTTTTTTCTTCGTGCACCGTTATGAGGTTTAGGTTCTGGGTTTGAGTGACCGTTTCTTTGTTCTTCAGCGACTCGGCCAGTTAGACCAAAGCTGATACCTCGAGATCCTTCAGCCCTCAAGCTTAGTTTGTGAAAGTATTCCTTGAGAGCACCGCTTAAATTCCTTTAAGAGAGGAAAAAAAAAAAGGAATAATTTGTATTTTTATATGAGACATGTTTGCGTTTAATTTCGAAACAAGGATACAAATAAATATTATTCGAACAATTTGTTTTTATTTGAAAGAAAAAATGCATTAAAATGGTCAAAAAATCACCATTACAATATTGATTCTGGAATAAAGAATTCAGTTCTTTTTATACGAAGATTCGTTGATCACTTCCTCAAAGATTTTGCACGACGAAATAAACCGAGTTTTGATCTCAACAATTTTGTCAACAATTTAGAACAAGTTTGTTTTTCTCTTGTTGTTAAGGCGACAATGAACAAAAACTCGTCGAAAAATTTATTTATCTACTTTTGATATTTTTGAAATCTAGGCATCTGATTAAACATTTTAAAACAAAAATTTTTTGAATCCATGAAAAATCGATTTTTGATTTGATTACGCAGCTTTGTTTACATTTTCTTGTCTGTAGTTAGCTGTATACCGAAATACGTTAATGTTTGTTCTTGAAAAGTGTATTTATTCTTTTAAATTTTAAAGCATCTAATTATTTACCTTGTTCATAAGACCCTATTTATAGCTATTTATGTTTTTTAAAAAAGGAAAAATTTGTTCTAAAGTAGAATTTGCAATAAATAACTGGAAAACCAATTTTTCTCAATATGTCCTTCTTGACAAATTTACGAATTTCAAACTGCTCCAGCAAAATGAAATGTTATTCTATTGAGCTGAAAATTTGATACTATATACTTACGTTATGAACATGTTGTTTTCAAATTTTTTTTTTAAAATTTAGTTAGTAGTATTAAATTTTTTTATGATTAATTTTTATTTTTTACGATCTAATAATACTGGTTCTTGACTACTTTTTTCCCGCTATTTGTTTCTACAGTAAAAAATAGAAAAGGTGCTCCCAAAAAATTTTTATGTCACCTAATATATAATATTTTGAAAGAATTATGTCACTTTAACAAAATTGCAGATGCGAGGAATAATATAAAAAGCAATATATATTCTAATTTATTTATTTATTTATTTTTTAAATTATAAAATATTTTTTTGAAATTTTGTATAAAAAATGTTTTTTGACAATACAAACTTGTACTGAAAATTTCAAGTCAATCCCTTGATAATAAACAGAAACAAACATTTACAAACTCTAAAAAAAAACATTTTAAATGTCGTCTTAATGTGGCGTATGGGGGTAAAGCATTCTCACAAAATTGTGCATTTTTGTTAACGTGAGGGAGTTAATAATAAAGCGTTTTAATTTTTTTTTACATGGTAACTCAGTGTAGAACTGTCAATATAATTGCTAGTTTTACAAGCATATTTTAAAAAGTTGGTTATCTCGAGAAAAATGTGCACATGGATCGTACAACGTAAGTAAAAATAATTTTTCTACGTAATTGTCTGAATCCATCTGTGTAGCATCAAACGAGAAACCATTGAACTAATCACAAGAAATTTTTTTTATTACAATTACCGTAATGAAATTTTTGGTAAAACACGCCTCAATTTTGGTTAATAAAACTAAAATGCACGGTGTTTAAACCATTCATTTGGTAATTTTTCCATTCGTATGGTAATGGGTTTACCGTAAATTCTGTTTTTCACAATTATAGTTCGTATTACCTCATATTTGTTGAAAAATACAAGATTGAAAAGTAAGTTTAACCAAAAAAAATGTTTTTTATGCGATGTTCTAAGGTATGATGATAAAATTACCAAATTTTATCACATGTTATGAAACAATATTTTATTATTAATTTTACCAAAACGCTCCTACAAAAATTACCGAGCTTTTTGTTGTTCTTATAGAGCAAAAAAATTGTCCAATTGTTTATGTAATTTATTTTGGATTTGTTTGTAATGTGGAAAAGCTTATTGCAAAAAATTTAAAACTGAACACTTTGTATAAAATTTGTAAAGTTGGTTTTTAAGAAAGTAAATTTTTGGTCCAAAGCATTAACCAATATGAACTCATAAAAATTTATTTTCTAGAAACTGGCGTTGTATAAAAAGAACGTTTATTATTTTAATTCCTATGAAAAGTAAAGATTACATCAAATCATAGTTTATTCCTCATTATATATAAAAAGAATCAGATAATTATTTCTCATGCACTCTTAGAATAGTTTAACTATAATAATTTAACTAAGTGTTTACTGATGCACTTAGTACTGATAATAAACTAAGAACTGATAATAAATATATGCTGGTGTTTTCATTTGTTAACTGATAATAAATTAAAACTGATAATAAATATATTCTAGAACAATTGTACTTCTTTCAATCGAAGAAAAATTTTAGTTACTTTATCTTAATTAAATATTTTGCTAAAAAGAAAATTATAATATGAAATTAAAACACTAGTTTAAGTCATTTGATGCACTTAAATTTAAAAATAAAATGTATTTCTAAAAGTAATTTGATGAATCAAAAAGTTATTTGAAAACTAACTTTATTTCTGAAGTCTATATCCAAAAGTAATTTGAAAGGTCTATGATGTTTACATCATAGACCTTTCAAATTACTTTTAGAAATACATTAAAAGTACTTACGTATTAATACATAAAAGTATTAATACATAAAAAGTACTTACGTACCACAAAAAGTACTTAATTGGTATCAATTTAAATATATATTTTTTAAACTCTTTTTATATCTTGATATTTGTTATTGAAACATTATTTAGTTTTACTAAAATAACTGCAATTTTATTTATAAAATATTAATTAATGCAAGTAAAAATTAAAATAACAAATGAAAACACCAAGAAAAAAATGAAGGAATCTAAAATTCTTATTGCTTTGGAGGCATTTTAATCACTCGGACTTGCATAATAAAATTTCTGTTTAAAAGTGTTTACTATTTCTCTCCGATTTTAATACATAAAAATAATATAAGAAATCTATGTCTTCTCTTAAATCTTATTTTATCATTTGTAAAAATAAAAAAAACTAAAAAAAAAAAGAAACAAATAAAATAACATGTTTTTGTCTGAATTATGAGATGAAATTCCATAATAAATCAAAAAACATCAAGGTCATATTTATTTTTAAAACTTTTATATCCCGATATTTTTAACTGAGCACAAATGGTTTGTTGAAAAAAAAATGATTTAGACGCCAAAATAAAGTTAAAAATAAATTATTTTGTTTATTTTGATTAAACAATTTTTAAATAGAACTAATAAGTAATAAAATACTTGAAAAAAACGCATTTTTTTATCTTTAAGCAAACGCTTGTTTATTAATGAAATTAGAAATAATTATTAGTAAAATTAAGCAAAGGATTATTAACAAATACATTATAGATCAATAAATGTCAAAGTTATTATTATTTTTCGAAATAATTCAAATTAAATTTATTTTCAAAAAAAGAAAAAAAAAGAAAAGGAATTAGTAAATTATTGAATTGAAACATAAATTTGTTAAACATATAAAATATATTGTATCATTTTCATATTCTTATTTTACGGAAAAAATAGGCTAATTATTTAATTAATTAGTTAATAAAAAATTAATAAAATAAATATACGATGCAAAAAAAGAAAACGATGCAAGATGTGACACGTGTCGCATCTTTCATCGTTTCAGTTGCAGCTTTGTAGTAGTTTTTCAGTTTATTTACATCAACAATATTACAAAAAAAAAATGTTACAAAGGATGAACCAGTTCATAACTGTCAAAAATATATGCATTTTAAAAAAGTTACAAACAATATTTAGTTATTTTGGAATTAAAAAACAATTTAGTTAGCAGTCCAAGAAAACGATAGCCAAATATGGCAACAGTTTTTGGCACTAAAATGTTTTTATGTATATATTTTCACTTTAACATAGTAATAAATTATGTAAGATTATTTGATGACAGCTCTTATTTAAGCCAATTATAAAACTCTTTAAAGAACAAAACTCTTTTTATATAAATATTTTGTTATTCGCTGTCGCAATTTTTTGAAAACAAAGAGACTAAATTCAGCCAGACTTACCTTTAAGCGTACAGGGAGTTTTGTGGAGGCGCAGATGGCGCGTCCAAAAAGCCGAACCTCACCATAAAGTCCTTAAATAACTTTTCTTCTAAGTTTTCTTACACGGGTTAAGCAAAAAAGAAATAACTTCGCCTCAGCGTCAGTCTTCCCATTTAGAATTGTAGAAAAAAGAAGTACAATTGCAAGAGATGAGCACATCCAACATATGTGACACGTGGAAAATTTAAAATAAATTTGAACTTTATTAACTGATGTATCCACCTGGTGATAAACATGTTTTTTGTTGTTGTTTCAAATAAATGTTTCACATCTGCATCGGTCACATTATCTGATATTCAAAACTTCAGAAGTTCCATAAAATTAATTAAAATTTTGCTTGCAATGAATGATGAAAAGATACAATTCAAAACAAGTTTAGAATGAAGAATCGACATCATCTTTCTCAGAATTTTTTTTTTTAGTTGGATAAAAGTAATAAAATTTTACAATAAGTTATGTAACTTTTTAAACTCAGGTGTAATTCAAAATAAGTTTTAAGTATAGAATGGGAGTCATCTTTCCCAGACTTTTTTTAGTTATACAAAAATAACTGAAAGTTTAGAATAAGAGATGTAACTCTTAAAACTCAGGTGTAATTTAAAATAAGTTTAGAGTGAAATATTGGCATCACCGTATCAAGTTTCTTACTTATACTTTGTTTTAATAATCACTAACAAATATGTCCGATTTTTTTTAAACAAAAGAAAATATATAGGGAAGTAAAGTGAAAAAATATGACAAAGGCTGAAAAAAAGTAACAAAAAATTCAAAAAAATGTAACATCTTACTTATCAAGTGTAAACCGGTTTCAGCCGTGTAAAAACAATGAAGCTGTATAGTATCATCTGATAATTAAGATTTTGTATATATATATATATATATATATATATATATATATATATATATATAATAACAGGGCTACATCCCAGTTATCAGTGGTGTATTTAGCTTTAATAATGCAGTCGTAAGCCATGATACACTCCAAAAAGCTTTATTAATGGTAGTAGGCTGGTATCGATAACAATTCACATCCACACTCCGCAAGGGAGGGGGTGGAGACTTTGGACAATTCCGGAACAGCTTATCAGGATCACAACATGATGAAAAAGACATGCGAAAAGCATTGCTCTCACTTTTATACTAACACATTTTGGAGTAAAAAGGCACAGTCTTTGAAATACTTGTATCCTTACGCATTAAGGACAATCATTTCATGCTTCCTTATATGGAAGTGAAAGGGGGAGAGATTCTAAAAATAACTCAATCGTATGTTTATCAGCCTTGAATTCCCAAAATAGAATCTCTCTACGCTTATTCTTTAACAAAGACATTTTATGAAAACGAAAGAGATTTAATTCTTTTATTAATACAAAAGTATTATAATTTTTGAATTACATCCCCCCCAAAAAAAATTTTGGTAAGCCAAAAGAAAAATAATTTGGACTCTTTTTTTTTTTTTTCTTTTGAATTTAAAAAATTTAGGTTGGTACGACTGTTCCTTTTCACTACTACAAATAACATTTTTTCAATTATCTGTAAAAAAAAACAACTATATACAATGATAACAATAAAAACATGATAATACAATTTATCTGTTTAGGCAACTAAACAGAAAGAAAAATAAAACATATTTTTATAACTAATCTACTAAAATTTTCAAAACTTTTTCACACAAAAATATACATAATTTTTATGGAAACGAACTGGACAACAAGTGTCTTTAATCAGAATTTAAGATTCTGTATGGTTAAAGGGGTTATTTACTTTATGAAAATCTGTATTCCCCGTTAAAATGGAGGAAAACAGAATTTCATGAAGCACAGTGATATTGAGAGATCCAGACGGGTCAATCCAAAAATATTTTATAATACTTTTCTCAACTTGTTGAGAAAAAAAGTTCAACTTTCATCGCCCTCACATCCAATTGATGTTGAGGTAAATATCTCCACACGCGATTCGGATCTCCCCAAAAAAATATAGGGTGTACTTCTTCCATTGAAGAAAGTAAAATATTTTGTTTTGTTTTGGACACTATTCATGATTTAATTTCAACATTTGTGGGTTCTTATATTTCCTAAGATTTGATACTTGTACTATTTCAAAATTTTGTTTACTTAAACAATTCTTTTTCTTTATTTTGTAATTATCTTCTGAAATTTTTTGAAGAATTTTATACGGTCCACTAAAAGGAGGTGACAACTTCCTCGTATTAGGATAAGTAAATTCTTCAAACATAACTAATGCGTCAGTTTTAAAGTCTATATCTAAAAATCTAGCATCATAGTAAATTTTATTTCTTTCATGATATTCTTTAGTTCTTTGAATGGCTATTTTTTTAGCTTCCTCAACAGGTGGATAGATTTCTTCATTTAAAGGATTTTCATAGGGGAGTCTACCATGCATGAAGTATGCAGGTGGAAATTTTGTCACAGAATGGGGAGTTAAGTTATAAGTATTAACTATATCTTTTAACAAAGTAGGCCAGGGAATTTTAGTAGGTTTTCATTAATTTTACACTTTAAACGTGTAATTATTGTTTGACCAAGGCGTTCTACCTTGCCATTAGACTGCGGATGATGTGCAGTTGTCAATAATTGTTGAATCTTATTATGTTTCAAAAATTTTTTAAAATGAGAAGACGTAAAGGCGGCGTTTCGATCACTCAACAAGGATTTAGGTATTTGATTTTGAAAAATTTGATGTAAAAAATTAGTATACGTTTCTGAACTAATGGATTTTGACGCAAAAGCCCAAATGTATCTTGTTAGGTGGTCAATAATTAAAGTTAAATATTTTTTTGCTGAATTATAATAATTCAATCCACCAACACTATCTATTGCTATTAAGTCAAAAGACTGATTCACAGGGGGTAAGGATTGTAATAATCCAAATCTTTTCTGTCGCTGTTTTTTTATTTAATTGGCACGTATGACAATGTTTACAAAATTTTTTTTATATCTGATGTTATGTTATTTTAATAATAAACAGGGGTTATTAAGTTAATCATTTTCTGCACTCCTGGATGGTTAAATTTATCATGAGTTATTTGCAGAAGTTTTAATCTCAACGAAAATGGAACAACTATTTTAGTAAAATTTTTCTTACGTACACATAAAACATCATTGATATCAACAAAATTACCTTGTAAGTTATCTTTCCTTTGAGCTTCAATTATTTCATTCAATTTTAACAAATGTGAAACATGAACATTATTTTTACTATTAAATTTGACAAGTGAATGTGTTGCATCTGTTGAAAGCCAATCTGCTTCAAAATTAGTAGAACCTTTTGTGTATTTTATATCATATTCATACATACTTAACAATAATGACCATCTAAACAATCTACCTTTTAAATTTTTAACATTTTTTAGCCAAACCAAAGCAGCATGGTCAGTATGTATGGTGAATTTCTGACCAAACAGGTAATGATGGAATTTATTTAGAGAATTGTCTATAGCAAGACATTCAAGTTCTGTAATTGCATAATTTTTTTCATAGTCTCTTAAGGAACGAGAATGAAAAGCTACAGGATGCAATACACCACATTCATCTGTCTGTTTTAACACAGCTCCAATTCCAATTAACGATGCATCAACAAAAAGATGACATTCCTGAATAGGATAAAAAGTATTCAAAATTGGTTTACAAATAAAAGCATTTTTAAACAGTTCAAAAGATTGTTGACATTTTTCTGACCACACCCATTTTACATCTTTCTTTAACAAGTTGTTTAAAGGATGTCGAATATTTGCATAACCATCAATAAATTTATTGTAAACATTTATTGATCCAAGAAATCTTTGCAATGATTTTACATTTTTAGGGGGCATTAATTTTTTAATCACCTCAATATTAAGGTTATCGGGTGATACAATCCCATTGCTTATTTCATATCCTAAAAATTCTATTTGTTTTTGCAAAAATGAACATTTTGAAAGTTTTAATTTCAAGTTTTCTTGTTTACAAATATCGAAAATCTTTTTAAAATGGGTTAAATGTTCATCATAAGAATTAGAAAATATAATAATATCATCAAAATAGTTTGTAGAAAATTTAATTTTATGTTTATTTAAAATTCTACACTCCAAAAAGCTTTATTAATGGTAGTAGGCTGGTATCGATAACAATTCACATCCACACTCCGCAAGGGAGGGGGTGGAGACTTTGGACAATTCTGGAACAGCTTATCAGGATCACAACATGATGAAAAAGACATGCGCTTTTATACTAACACATTTTGGAGTAAAAAGGCACAGTCTTTGAAATACTTGTATCCTTACGCATTAAGGAAAATCATTTCATGATTCCTTATATGGAAGTGAAAGGGGGAGAGATTCTAAAAATAACTTAATCGTATGTTTATCAGCCTTGAATTCCCAAAATAGAATCTCTCTACGCTTATTCTTTAACAAAGACATTTTATGAAAACGAAAGAGATTTAATTCTTTTATTAATACAAAAGTATTATAATATATATATATATATATATATATATATATATATATATATAACATAATATATATATAATAACATATATATATATATACATGTTATTATATATATATATATATATATATATATATATATATATATATATATATATATATAGAGAGAGAGAGAGAGAGAGAGAGAGAGAGAGAGAGAGAGAGAGAGAAAGAGAGCAATATTTCAGGCCTTCCTGTATCTTCACAATAATTTGCAGTTTTTCGATTGGTGTGAGAACAAATCACCAAGAAAAGTTAAAAAAATTACAAAGACTCTATTTGTGAATACTGTACCAGTATTAAGAGCATAGTGGTTAAGAAAAGGAAATATTGAGAAGATTCGCGGTTTTATATCGGAGGTGGTTTAATGCCCCACCAGCTTCAGATCAACGGGTACCAGCTAATTATTTAGGAAATAAAGGCGGCCTGTTGCTAATGCAATTATGATAGTAACATAATATAAAGGAAATGTCTCAAAATAAAGGAGGTGTTCTTTTGTACTAATGTTAAAAAAGCACAATGTGTAATGGATTCAATGAAACAATATAAATAAAAATCAACCTTTTTCCAATTTAAACTTTTAGTAATAGTATATGTTAAAATGTTCAATTATGATAAGTACACTGTAAAAATTGCGGTGTAGTATAACTCCGAATTTTATGTTGAAAAATCATTAAATCTGTGCGAAGGAACACTTTGTTCAAGTTAACACAAAATCGAACTTACACTAAATGTACAGTGCGCTAAAAAAAAAAAAAAAAAAAAAAAAAAAAAAAAAAAAAAAACCGGAAAAAAGCGGACCAACCTGAATAGCTTCTGAAGTTATATTCGGATCCTCACGTCCTAAGACTAAATCTTAATGCTGGTGGAGTGATCCCAAATAGGCTAATTAATAAGTGCAGACGATATTTTAAATTACGAAATCAGACACAAAAACGTACTTTTTCTGAATGAACGGATCTTTTTTTTTTTTTCCTGACGGATTCGGATTTCTGACCTCCGAAATATAAAGGGGTAATCACAATCTGGGAACCACGGTCCCCATAGTTAGGTCAGGTATAAAGTTTTGGACCCCTTAAATGTTCATTTTACTTTTTACGTATTTCGCTATATCTCGAGAACTATTTAAGCGAATTGAAAAATGTTTGCACACAATTATAAAATTTATTAATCAAAAGATAATTCCATCTCATTATTTTATTGAAGAATGATCGAAAAAATTTGGAATTGTTAGATATAAAATTTTTTGCTCCGTTTTAAAGAAGATAATTTTAGATTGCAAAATGCAAAATTTGAGCTAAATCAGTTGACTAGTTCCTGGAAAATTGAATTTTAAAAAAGTCTGGTCTATAAAATTAGATTTCTCGCGGACTATTCAATCGATTTCGCTCAAATTTTGTATTTTGCCATGCAAAACTATCTTCTTTAAAATGATGTAAAATAGTGTGTAACTTACAGTTCAAAATTTTTTTCGACTATTATATAATAAAATAATAAAAAGTGTTAAATATTTATCAGCATTTATTTTTTGCATTAAATTCTCTTTGGATAGATGAATTTTCAACTCACTTAAAAAAAAAAAAAAATCTGGAGATGTGTCTAAATACATAAAAAGTAAAATTACCATTAAGCAATCCCCATTTTGGATAGCTCTCATCACCTAACTATAGGGAACCTATTTCCCAGATTGCGGCTACCCCTTATATTTTGGGGGTCAAAAATCCAAATCCATTGAAAAAAAAAGGGTATGTTTATTCAAAGAAAGTAAGTTTTTTAGTCCGATTTTGTAATTAATTAAAATATTGCCTGCACTTTTTAATTAGCATATTTGAGGTCACCCCCTCGAACCATTAGGATTGAGTTCTAAAACGTAAAGATCCGATTATTAGATCAAAAGTTATTCAGGGTGGTCCCTTTTCGTTTTTTTTTTTTGTTGAAAAATGTAAAAAACATGACATGGAAAATACAAGAAATTTTCACTAAGATAACTCGCCTTTACACCATATGTTAAATATTTTCGCATCCGAAAACTTCAATGTTGGCGCGTTTTGTTTTCATTTGTATTTTTTTGCAATCGAGAACGAGTTGACGATTGCTTGCTGTTGTTTTTCTTTTTATCAGCAGAAACTGTTCTTCGCCGATTAAAAAATGCGTGTGCATATTTTAGTTGTATAATAAGCTTATTTATATTTTAATTTTTAAGTCTCTATAAACTGTATAACTGTATTAAATAATTTTATAAAGCGTAATTTCTATCCGCTTCTGCTCCATTAAGCCTAATTCGAATTCGTCTTAATATTCTCTCTATTACTTGTATATTTAATTAACAACACATTTTATTTCCAGAATTAGTTTATTCATGCTATCTAAATTAATGATTCTTAATTTATATTGTTTCACGAAAATTACATATATGTGTCTCATGTGTATAATATCTTACTGTAATTATAAACTTATTGTATCTTAATAATGCATACGGTAGCTGGTGGCGGCAACTCTACACCGAATTGTGTATAAGAACATTCTAAATATTTCTCATCACTATAAACTTTCTTTGGGTTTTGGTAAAGAGGAACACCACTGCAGTGTAAAATTGTTGCGACCGTTTCTGATGTTCAGATACTCGAAATTTTTTACAGTGTGTACTGCATCCGTAGTTACAATTTTTAACGAATTTTTCTACAAAAAAGTTTTAGTAACTGGCATTATTAACAAGAAACTTTCAAAGGACGGTTTTTATTTCCAAAATAGCGTATAATACTTTTAATTGCATTTTAAAAACGATTTATTGATGGGGAAAAAAAGAATTCGTTGTTTTTTTAAATTAAAAAGCACTATTTGTACAAAATTCTTATCTATAGTATACTTTTCAATAAATGTTTTTATAGACAAAAAAATTCGCAATAAAAATAAATTCAAAATATTTTCGTTTTCACAAAGTTTGCTTACGTAAATAGTTTTTTTTTTTTTAAATTTTGAAAAAAAAGAAGTTAATTTTGGCAGTGGTTGCAGTTTCACAAGTCGAATGACAGAACACAACACCTACGCAGGTCTCCTTTTAGCTTTGTTATAAGTAAAGAAAAAATGTTGGTACGCAATTTTTGTTATACAGCGCCAGATTTGCTAGATAAATTCATGACACTTTTATTTTTAGAAAAATATTTATCATTATATATTTTTAAATATTATTATTTTTACTATATTATTTTATACTTTAGTATTGCAATATACAGGTTAAAATTTAATAAATAATATATATAATTTTGTAAAAGTTGCTAAGGTTTGTCCCTTCCTGATTAATTTAAAAGAGATTCGAAACTAAGTTTGGAATAAACATTGAAATAAGCAAACGATCAAACAACTTAAATTTAAATTAATTTTATAAAAATAGAAAAAAAAACTGAATAATTACCATTCAATAAATTAAATACTGTGATATTTCATTAGCTGTGCAATTATATTTTAAAATTTTAATCTAATATTTCTTTCATTTTACTAACGATACTAAAATTTAAATTAAAACAATTAAATTAAAAGAAAATATTTTCTAAAGATGATGCATTTATCTCAAATTTTTAGTTAAGAACATAAAACTTTATTTCTTACTTATTTAAATTGTTTTGTGCCTTTTTTTACAGCGAAAGATGTGTATCATGGCACTTAATTCGCTAGTTTATGTACCGAAGGTTGAATGTTTAACTTTCAGTTAGTTCTATTTTTAAGTAATTTTTCTTGGAACACTAAAAATAGACAAATAGAAAATGCACTCAAAGTTTAAAGTTTAATTAAAAGTTAATTAAAAGTTAATTTTTTTGAGCAAAAAAGAAACACTGTGAACTTTCGAATGTTGCAGTCGAACTTTTTTTTCAGTATTCATAAATAGGGGCTCTATTTCGGCAAAGATATATGGGCGAATCTCAGGAATCATTAATCGAATTCGATCTATTTCCTAGGTTGTCCAGACCGTAACCCTGTCAAACCGTAACCTCAGGATTAATTAATTGAATGTAACATAATAAGGGCATCAAAATTTGCGATGTTCACGATTATTTTCTGATATTTTATACATTTTCAAACAATTCTGGAGGTGTAAAAATAGTGTGCCTATTATTTTTTATTATATTTTTTATTATCAAAAGTTAGTAACCTCAGGATTAATTAATTGAATTTAACATAATAAGGGCATCAAAATTTCCAATGTTCACGATTATTTTCTGATATTTTATACATTTTCAAACAATTTTGGAGGTGTAAAAATAGTGTGTCTATTATTTTTTATTATTCTTTTTTATTATCAAAAGTTAGTAACCTAAGGATTATTTCATTGAATTTAACATGATAAGGGCATCAAAATTTTCGATGTTCACGATTATTTTCTGATATTTTATACATTTTCAAACAATTCTGGAGGTGTAAAAATAGTGTGCCTATTATTTATTATTATTTTTTTTTATTATCAAAAGTTAGTAACCTCAGGATTAATTCATTGAATTTAGCATGATAAGGGCATCAAAATTTTCGATGTTCACGATTATTTTCTGATATTTTATACATTTTCAAACAATTCTGGAGGTGTAAAAATAGTGCGCCTATTATTTTTTATTACTTTTTTTTATTATCAAAAGTTAAAGGTTTAAGAGATCTGCACATATACCATACAAAATAAAATTTCGGACTGTTTAACTTATGTAAGGTTATTGGTAGCTATGGTGGAAGAAATGTTCTACTACAAAACTAACACGCAGAAAGATCAAATTGAAGACAATAAGTCGCGACTTAAGTGCGACAACAATTGACGTTGTTCTAAAATTTTTGATTTCATTCAAGTTTATTTTTAAATAAGATTTAGATAAGATGCCTTTCATCTAAAAAAAAAAAAAGATGACTATCTAAAATGTCTGGTGAACTTCTCTAAACAATTACTTCTTAACTTGAAAAAAATTTTTTATTTTAGCTTGTCACTTAAATGAATAACGGCTATTTACATAAGCAGTTGTAGAGTAAAAATCGGATGAATGTTACTTGTGAAATCACAAGACTTCTTTTCTACCTTTAAGATTTTTTAAAACAAAATTTTGCGTGCACTGTCAATTAAAAAAAAATTTTTTTTTAATTATTATTATTATTGTTTGCAAATAAAAAAAAAATTGCCCTATTTCATCTTTTGTAAAAACAATTATTTTTTTCTTCTTTTTGCCACAATTCATTCCTTCTTCTTTTTTTATTAAAATGAATAAAAATTAAAACTAGTTAATTATTTTCATTATTAAAATAAGTTAATAATTAATATTAGCAAAATAAATTAAATTAGTAAAGAAGTAATATAATTTTTTTTTAAAGTCGGTTCCTACTTAGGTCAATTTTTATTTTAATTACTTTTATTAAATAATTACAATTTTTTCTCCCATATAAAACTAAAATTAATTAATTAAATTAATGAATGAATTAATATTTGAAAAAAAACTGTATTAAAATAAATTTGTAAAATAGATTTTCTTATATCTAAATATTTTGATGCACTCAATCGATATATACTTAGTAGAAATTCCATGAAAATAATAAACAGTTTTAATATTTTTTTTAAAAATTTTATTTAGTCAGTTTTTAGAAATTTACTGTTCGTTGTCACAATTTAATATTATTGTTCGGTATATATTTTTTCATATGCTAAAATGTTTTTTTTTTCCCCACGAACATTGCAGTGAAGAGGTGATACGGGGTGAAAGAAGTTATGAATACATGTTTCAGATCTGTGGCGATGTGTTATAATTGTAAATTCATATAAATTGTAAATATATTGTATGATAGTTGTAAAATAAATAAAACTTAATAAATATTATTTGATTTATTATTTATTTCTGTATTTAAAATTGTTAAGTTGACTGCTCTTCTGTATTAAAAATTGTAATTTTACGAACATAAGATTTAGAATAATTTTAATTTTTATAAGTAAACAAATCAAGTGGTAAATTTGGTTAATATTTTTTTTGAATTCGTGTGTGTGTGTAAAAATAAATTTTAGTCAAATTTTTCAAGCTCAAAACTAAAAATTATGCTTTTTTCTTAAAAATAATACACCCAAAAGCATTCTAGAAGAGTAGATAATTTCAAGCAAACAATTTGGAAACATGGACTTAAGGAGAGCAGTAGACTTCTTAATGATTAATTTGAACTAAAAAAACATTTTTTCTCCATAGGGGTTTGGAAAATCATGTAAGTATTGAGTAGTTTTTTCTTCTTCCAATTCTTTATATTACAAACTTTCAGGCATGAAAATTGTAAAAAATTCCTGAAGACACTTGAAAAACCTTTTATTTAGTGTGCCTCCCCGTTATCTCAGAAACATATTTTCCCTGCTTAAATGGGGCTAAATGTTGAAGCTTTTACTTCATATATAAATATAACAATACTTAAAAAAATCCATATTAAATAACGTAAAATTTACGTTAAGAGTATTCCCAATAATATTAATAAGCGTTAAAAACACGTAAATATTCATGGTAAAAAAACGATATTTATATAACGGAAAATAAACGTAAATAGTTTGGTTAAAATTACGTAAAATTCATGTTAAGAGTATTCCCTATAATAAAATTAAGCGTTAAAAACACGTAAATATTCATGGTAAAAAAACGATATTTATATAACGGAAAATAAACGTAAATAGTTTGATTAAAATTACGTAAAATTCATGTTAAGAGTATTCCCTATAATAAAATTAAGCGTTAAAAACACGTAAATATTCATGGTAAAAAAACGATATTTATATAACGGAAAATAAACGTAAATAGTTTGGTTAAAATTACGTAAAATTCATGTTAAGAGTATTCCCTATAATAAAAATAAGCGTTAAAAACACGTAAATATTCATGGTAAAAAAACTATATTTATATAACCGAAAATAAACGTAAATAGTTTGGTTAAAATAACCTAAAAAATACGTTAAAAAAGATACCTGCTTGTTTAAAAGTATGTGAAGAATTGGTTACGAAATTCACCATAGTCAAAATAAGGACAAAAAATGGTCATTTTTACGTTAAAAATAGCCCAAATTTTAACGTTTATTTAACGGACTACCACTTGAAACGGAAATAAAACGTTTGGAAGAAACGTTTTTTTGCTCTTAAATTCGTGGCATTTTAACGTTATTTTAACGTAATTAATACTTTTCTCTGCTGCATGGGAAGTGTCATCCACTAGAAGTTTTAAAAAAATGTATTTGAACTTATATGGATGAATAAAAAGTATTTTATTAACGATAGAAAATTTGGACACGATATATAAATATACAGACCGTGGCCAAATTATTCGACGCACTATTAGATTCTATGTAAGATCGTAATTATCAGGTGATACTATACAGCATTATTGTTTTTACGCGACTGAAACCGGTTTGCACTTGTTTACATTCATGTATCAATTGGTTAAATTAGACGATATATAATGTAAATTATACGATAGGATAAATTATACGATATATTGTATAAATATAGAATATTTATTATATCAGGTATTATATTAGTATATTATGATAATTAGACCAAATTATTAGACGCACTGTAGTATTTTAATAATTATAAGTTTTGCACGAGTTTATATGCAATACTTTTACATTTAAACACACATGGAATGGATTTTTATTTAGGAGATATTTTTTATACTTCCTATTTGCATTAATATATTATTTTTTAACGTATTGCTTTACCATGTTAAATAATTGATACACGAACATAAACCTGTACAAACCGGTTTCAGCCGCGTAAAAACAATAAAGCTGTGTAGCCTGATAATTAAGATTTTACATAGAATCTTAGAGTGCGTCTAATAATATAGCCAGGGACTGTATATAAGGAGAGTGTGAACTATTAGAAGGAATTGAAAGAAGAAAAAAAAAAAAGGCGCGTGGTGTTAGACAACTATGAAAGCATAAATTTGGTAACGTGAACCACGCGTGCTACCTCGTAATGTTCTTTATTGAATTAATCAGACACAGCGAATATAAAATAATTAAATATTTAAATGTGCACAATAAACTATTTTTTTAAACACAGCTATAAGTTAGAAAGTATCACTGATGATATTTTTAAAAAAAATATGTGAAAAACTAAATCAGTTATAATAAAATTTAAAACAATGACTAAAGCTTGACCCATCAGAAAATTCCATTTCCTTTTACTCTCATATATAATTAATTAATGAATTTTTAAAAAAAAAAAAACCTGCACAAACATCAAGTGTCATCCACTATAGGTTTAAAATAAATGTATTTGAACTTGTGTGGATGAATGAAAAGTATTTTATTAACGATTGAAAATTTGAACGAGATATAGGGAGAGTGGGAACTAATAGTAGGATTTGAAAAATATTACCTAATATAAGTACCTAATATTAGTAAAATAAGTTAATTATCCTGACATTTAATTAGAACGTTTGGACAGCTTAATCTTAATTTTATTTTCTGCATTTATTGATATATCTCAAGAAATTTTTAAGCAAATTTAAAAATGTATGCACAAAATTATGAAATTCTTTCATTCAAAGATAATTCCATGCAAAAAATAAATTTCTGTAAATATTTATTATTTTTTATCATTTGATGACTGACATTAATAAATTATTGAGAAGCATGTTCAATGGAAAAGAACAAAGAAAAATAATATGTTATGCTTGTACATCACAGATCTCCAATTAGATTTATAATGAAGTTATTAAATGCAATTAATAACATTCCAACTAAGTTGAATCTCAAACGGAAAAAAATATCTCATTATAAGTTCTGAGCACAAAAACATTTCCAGATTAATTTTAAAGAAACAATAATTAGGATTTGCATTATTTTGTCGTTTTAAATCACCTGCAATTATTAAAACTATTTCCCTCAACTATGAAATCTTTTTAAAATAAATTTCTAAAGAATTAATCTTTAGAAATACTTATTATAGTTTTTAATAATTATTTAATTACATTCTTCAATGAAAATGTATAGCTTTCATTTGAATAACCAAAATAATATTCACCTTTTGAAAAGAACTAAATAAAAAAGTTAGTTTTCATAAGGTTTAACTTAAGTTCAAGTTTTAAAGCTGATTTTACGTTTTTCTTTTTTGTTATTTTAAATCTTGGCACTAATGATTAGAAATATTTCCTTCGGAGATGTCAACTATTTAAATTAAATTGAAATAATTTGTATGGAACAATATTTTAATTATTTTAATTGCTTTAGTCAATTATAGTGTTTTTGAACGGAAGTAAATTAAAAACAAATGTTTTATAAGAACCATATTTAAGATTTGTAAAAGATAATTTTGAAAAAATACTTAGAAAAATTTATTAACGAATTATATTAAGTGTATATTAAAAATAGATCATTTATATAGTATTAAGGTTGAAAAGTATATGAATTAACTATAACTTTAAATTCATTTCAAAAGTTAAGAAAATTCCTTTTTAATTTTGTTAAAAATTAATAGTTCAAAGCTAAGAACTAATTTTTAGGTTCGTAATTAGTTTATCTATTCAAATAAGGATCACTATAATTTTTGCCTTAATTGCAACACTATTTAAGTAAATCACCGCAAAAATAGTTTTTATGGAATACTATTTTAATTTTAAATGAATTTGCCAAATCTTTTTAAATCAAAATGTAGAGAAATTTTTTGAGTAACCATATTTTTTTTGTATAGCAACTTTTTGAAAATAATTTCAATAAAAGTTAAAGTTTAATACTAATTTTAATTAAATTTAATATTATTAAAACTTTAAAATTTATTTTTTATGTTTTACTTTTGCAAAATTATAAACATAATCATAAAAATTATTTTCATCAAAGATAAAATTTACTTAAAAAGAAATTACCGCAAAAGGGTTTTATATAGAGTATTTATTATTATTTTAAATGTATTTGAGAAAAATATTACTTTTCAATTAAACTTTTTATTTGAGCAACTATATTTCATTTAAAGAACGAAATTCTGGACGATATAAAATTACAATTAAAATATGCTCAACTTTCTCTTTCGTTACCTTAAAATGATTGAATAAGAAAATCCAAAATATAAAGAAATTAAATAAACAAAAAGTGTAACTACTTACAGCAATTCGCTTTTCTTACAAATTTTTATTAAAGGTCTGAAATTTGGAATTTTCCATTATAACCCTTCTAAATTCACATTGGAATAGGATATTAAAAATAAAAATGATTAATATGAATAAATAATAATAAAAATAAAATAGAGCATTAACTTCGCGAAAGATTTTATTCCCTTTATCAAAGCTATAAATGTTTTAAGACAATAAAATCGTTTATTCTCGTAAAAAAAAAATGATCTAAACATTTCTTTAGAAAAATTTGAAAAAAAGTAACTAGCTCAATAATTTCAATTAATTAACTTAATAATTTTAACTTTTTCCTAATAAAGGTAAGTTTATAATACGTAAGTTTTTTAATTTGTTTTACCATTGATTAACATTATTTTTTATTTTAAACACTTTATATCGATATATACAATAATCTTAGATTATCAGTGTCAATTTATGAAGTGTTTAAAACTTTAGTAAATTTGTAACCCAAAGCAACTATAGCATGGATCATCCCTATAATATTATAAATTTTGAAACTTGTTGAAACATGTTATCGCTTAAAATTGCTTTATCCTTAACATGGTCTTAAGGTGAACCACGCTGCCGTATTTATTAACTATTAGTAATTTAATTTTATGATTTGATATTGTGATTATTAAACTTACTCTCAACTTAAACGGAAGTACGCATCAGTTCAATAATTTATTTAAATTTCAGAACAATTGAACTGTATTGTCGTTCAATTTGTGACCGATTATTTTACAGTATTAGGTCTCAATGCAAATGTAATATTCACTTTTCATGTAAGTCCAGTGAGTATAATTAGTTTAAATCAAAACGTTTACTACGAAGAAGAGTTGCTTCTGATACATTAACCAGTATACCTTTTGCCTTCTGTGTTGCGTTTAAAATAACAAGGATAAAAAATTAACCAAAAAAAAAAAACAAAAAAAATTCCAGGCATCGACTAAGTGGATCGACTGTTTGTCTTAGCTAAAAACATCAAGATACTACGTGACTGTTAGAGACCGTAAAAATTGCCAAACTATTATTAACGGCAATGATTACTCGTAGAATAATTATATTTATAGGAAAATTACCTATAGAAATCGTGCCTCTTATCACAATTAAGCATCACTCGTTTCAATAATAGTTTGGCATTTCTTTACGCCTCCGTCTGAAACGGGATAGCGTTAACACTATTAAAGAAAACACATAGTAAACTTGTGCAGATTATTTGTTACAGTTTTTAACGAATATTTATTTTGAATTTGCTCTCAAGTAGGACTGAATCGATTTGAATAATTACTTACTTATTTTGAGAAATTTCTTGCGGCAGTTCTCTTATTTCGGATGGAATGGAACAGCCAATCACAAATTGACAAACTTCTTGGCTAAAGGTGTTGCAATTATGCTCCAACAAGTGATAGGATCCGGGCCTAAGAGGAGCATCAAACATTCTGATTACTACCTTATTTTTCCGATTAGAACGAAATATTTGAATTATGAAATGGAGATTGATAAAATATTAAGTGTGAAGAATTAGTAAAAACAATTTTATTAATTTACAACAAAGTAATTCATACCTGTATGTACTTTCTCCCAGTGCAAAAATGTATTCTAGAAACACACTATAAGGCAGCTCAGTTTTCCCTAATGTTAATATTTGATCTGGCTCTCCTAAAATAGTTTCACCCTAAAGAAAAAAAAATCCAGTTAACGTGAGCAATCATGATGCAAATTCCTTAAAGAAATGAAAACACTAATTAAAAGCATAAAATAATTATAGTTCATAATAAAGAACTCTTAGCTGAAACAAATTACTGAAAAAATAGTAACGTTAAAGTTTTTACAAAATATTTTTTTAATCCACTATGTATGGTTTATGCTTATAGTTTTCTTATAATTCAGTAATTGAATTCTGGCTGACGTAAACTGTACAAAAACAACTTATTCGATAATTATAATCCGATTAATTTTAACTTTATTCGAAGATAAAATTGCTTTGTTTGAATTTTTTTTTTTTGCCACTGCAGTTACTTAAATATTTTAACTGAATCAACTGAAATTAGCAGTTTGCTTTTTTATACGCTTGCGTTCAAAACTCAAACAACACTGTTATAACTATTTTTTTTCAATGTTGTAGTTATATATTGTTAACTTTGGCGAAATATTCATAGTTAAATATTGGAATTAAATCTATTGTAAATCATAGTTGGGTCGGGATAGCCTGGTTGGCAGGGCATTGGGCTCATGGCCAAGAGGTCGTAAGTTCGATCACCTCAGGCCGAAGACGCCCCATGCAATAAATGGGGCACGTTTAATGTGTGACTGGTGCACGTTAAATTTGTTGGATCACAAATTCCTCCAAGTTCCCTTGACAAACTAATATTTCAAGGAGTACTTAATTGGTGATTGATTCTGGTCAAAATTGCGATATGTGGACGAATGAATGGATGCATGATTCGGTCCACACTCGAAAACGGGATGTGACGTGTGTGTATGGAGGAAGTCGTATTCTTGGCCATGAATGGCGCCACTGAAAAACAAGAAACCCACGCTTTGCCTTAAATTCGCACGGTTTCACCAAGCAAGCTTGATGGTATAGCAAGTGGCATTAGAAACTACAACAAATCATAGTTTGCATAATTTGTATTTCGTTTTTAACTTTCTTAGAGTTAATGAGTAGGAGGAACAAAAATGGAAAAAGAAAGAAGCTCTTAAATATTTTTCGCTTATAATTATCATAAGAGCAGATTTGTTATTTTATTTTGTAGGCACTCATTGCTGTGTTCCCTTAATAATTATAATTGGACATGTTTCGAGCTATATATTGCTATATATAAAATATCAATATGTAACACCCAAACAAATGAGCTAAGAAGAATTTAATTTATTATCGCATTATATTTAATCTCTTTTTTGTTGAAAAAAAAACAAACAAAAAATAATAAAACCCTCCTAGCTATTCGAAGAGGAGAAAAAAAAATCCTGTTTCAAAATTGTACGAAATTTTATGTCATTTATTTATTTTTCTTTTGTGGAAAAATAAATAAATCAGGCTCATTCAAAAATGTTTTTAAAGATAAAAAATATCCTATATTATCTATTACTTTAAAAAACTATTACCGGCCTACAGCTTTCTATGCCAGTTGAGCAGAAATAGTATTCTCTTCCATAAGCTACTAGTCCAGTATGCCAAATTCCAGGAAGTGGTTTACCTATTAAAAAAAAGGTTACATACAATCACGGACATTGTAAATAATTCCAATTATACATAGTTTAATCAGGAATATTTCAAGACTATAACTAAATAAAATTTCTGAGAAAACTTTTACGAAAAGAGGAAATAATCATTATAAAATAAAATTTAAAAAAATACTTAAAGATTTTAAAAGATAATTAGAATGATACGTAATTATTCTGACGTTACAGATACATCTGATACGTTATTATTAACATTTATTAGGATTTATTATATAAATTGTGTGATTTGAGCAAATATTTAAAACGTAATTAACGTAAGAGATTTTAATTTTTTTAATTTGTAATGAAAACTTGAAAAAATATTACAATTCTTCAGAAACTTAATCAAATTACAAAATAGTTTGACAAGTCATTTTTCAAGTATATTATTAAAATAATAATGTTTAAGAATAAAAAACAAAGATTATAATGTTAATTTGAATAATAATTTAAAAGATTTTTTTTTAAATTTAAACTAAATTTGATTTTCAATACAAAAATACGATAAAGTGCATTAAAAACAATTTTCCCCAAATAGATAGATATATTTTTCAAGTTATCTTTCTTTAATAGCAACAATTTATAATCTTTCAAATAAATTAATAAAAAGTATAAAGATAATATGACTGATTTGAAAACTCACTATGTTTCCCAAGATTATTTATAAAAGTCTTCCTATAATTGTTAAAGTAACATTCAGGGGGCACGTAAAATTTCGTTGATAAATTTACTGGATTTTTCATAATTAAATTTTATTTGATAGATATTTTTTTGAATTGTAATAAAAAAAAATTCGATGAAAATTAGTTTTTGTTTTGAAAATTTAATCAATTTGCAAACTATTTTCCAACCAATTTTCCCAGATATAAACTGAAAATAATATGCACAGCAAAATATAGTTTTGTTGACTTATCCAAAACAGTAGATGTATGTATTAAAAAGCTCCAAAAAAGTTTACAAGTCTTTGAAAACTTGATCAAATTATAAACTAGTTTTATCGAGATTCAATAAATAAAAACAAAAACAGACATATTATAATGAAAACCTACATAATACTGAAGGAGAAGGAAAAAATGATGGAGAGTCAAGAAATAAATTCAAGGATTGAAGCATCAAAGCTGCATCGTTTGTTTACTGCTTGTCGACCGCGTGAGACCCCGTGGGGTCGCTAACCCAGAAATCTATTTTAAAATTACCCCCTTCTACATTCCCTATTCCAGTTTCTATTTGTTGATGTAGTACCGCGAAAGGATTCAATAAACTCTTCGCCAATTTCCTAATCATTCACTTAAGTTTAAAAAGCATTATATCATAATTTATGTTTGACTTTTTCAAAGCTAAGTTCAAGAAACGATTTGGTAGCAAAAAACATGCATATTTACCTAAGTTTAAAAAATAATTTTCGTTCTAAAAGCCAAGAGTCGGTATTTCGGGTGAAGTTTGGCGACTCTCCAAAGGCAACTTTTTGAAAATATGGGAACAGCTATTTCGGGAAGTATCCGGACCCAAGTCTGGCCTCTGTGAGCACGGACAAAGGAGACGCTCAGATTTTTAACGCTACTCATCATCACGCTCTATTTGAAGTCATGAGATTCTTTTAAATGTCTCTCGGAATCGGGAGAGAGACTGACATAATTAACTCTCTTTATAAATAATATCTTTATTCATGAGATCTTTATTCATGAGAACTGTTTTATGGATGTTTTCCCTTTTACAAAAGCAAAGTAGCAGGGAAAAAAATAAAACTTTTTTAAAATTATAAATTAGTTTGCATAAAAATGTTTCAACGATTAAGTTTCAACACTAAATGCTTAAGTTTTAGTTTGTTACTAAAATGTAAAAAAGCTAATGTTACTTAAGATTTAATATTAAAGTTACCGTAACAAATAAGTTTAGCAATAAATTTATTGTTATTAAAAATGCAGCAATAAAAATAATGTTACTAAAACTTTTCAATTCAACATACCGTTACTAACATTGCAGATCTATTGTTAAAAAATGATTACACTATTAAATTTTAAAACTGAATTCTTATTAGTTGTGAACAATGTAAATTTTCTTATTATAATCTTAAGATAAAATTACTGCTCTTAAAAATATAACATTAAAGTAATCCTAACAAAAAATGTAATATTAAAAGTATTATAAATAAAAATATAGCAATAAAAACACAATAACAAAAAATAGTTGATAATTGCTAATTGCTATTAGTTTTTTTATGCGAAATCGTGTAAAAGAATTTTTCGTGAATAGACAATATTCTCCTTTGAAACTGACTAAACATTTTAGATATTTGACGGTTCCTAAAAAAAATTAGATTATTAGTTATTATTATCATTACCAATAGTTAGTATTTATGCTTGTTACTATTATTAAAATGTTATATTTGTTTCTGTTACTTAAAATACGACATTAAAAGTATAGTTTCATTAAAGTTATTATATTCATTTCTGTTACCGAAACGTTATGTTAGTAACTGTTACTAAAATATCATATTCATTATTGTTATAAAAGTGTTATTAAAGTTACACTAGCAAAAAAAAGGTTATCCTGGAAAAAACTTCTTAAAAAGGCCAAGGCCCACCCTGAGCAGTTGAGCCATTGATGATGATGAAAGTGTTTATTACTTACTGTTACTTAATATAGGTCATCTACAATTACTAAGTAAATACTATTAAAGGTACTACAGTTAATATAGCAATGAAGTTATTGTTAGTAGAAATGTGACAATGAAATTTGTTGTTGCTGTTGTTGCACGCCCCCATTGGCCAGCAGTGCTAGACCAGGTCCATGACGTTATACACCCTCAAAAAAATCCAACACCATCAATGGATCATCTGCTAAATCCTGTTTAGTGAGCCCCAGGCACGCGAGTATGTGGTGAGGCGAAGCCTGGTCTGAAGAACAGTTGGTACATATTTCAAAGTTCTTGGATCCTTCCGAAAATTTCATTGATTTAAGGTGACCACTTCGAAAGCGGGCAAGAATAGTTTGTTCCTGTCTATTAAAACCTTGGGCCAGGGAGCCTTCAGGTCGAGAACACCGATACCATGGCAGCTTTGGGGGGGGGACATTCCAAGTGGTCTTGTTTTTGTGTTTTATTTTTGAGAAGATTTCCAAAAAGGTGAGGGGCGCCGACGGTACAGAGGCCACGCAAGCACCAGCTTTAGCCAAAGTGTCCGCAATCTCGTTTCCTTCAAGATCGACGTGGGAAGGAATCCTCTGCAGATGAATCTGATGTGAAATGGAAAGCCGTTTTAACTTCTTGAGTATTGATACTCCAGCAGTATCTCTCACGCTTTGCCAATTGGTCAAGTGCTGTATTGCATTTCTGCTATCAGACAGAACCCATATCTCGTTTCCACGGGGAAGAAACACAAGATAATCAAGGGCTTCATCAATGGCTAAAAGCTCACTGCGAAATACTGAGCAGTAGTCGGGATTTCTCTTCTGAATTTTTAAGTCACGATCTTGCAATTTGATGTAAATTCCACTGCCAGATCGGTTACATTCGTCTCTACTGCCATCCGTGTAAACCCGCACCACATCACCCGGAATCTCTCCAATTCTCTGTAGAGCTAGTTGCCTAAGATAGGCAGGAAGATCTGTCTGTTTGTTCACATGAACTGGCAAGTCAGGATGGAAAAAGACACCGTCAAGACCATCCGATGGGTCAAGACATTGTGCCAGGTGATGAAATTCTACAGCACCATCAACTAGATTACGAGATACCATTTGGCTGAAGGGACTGTTTCTCCTGAGTCTCTGGTTATTACACCAGTCCTTGAAGTACGATTTTGAGAAACCAATCCGCTGAGTTTGCTGTGATATTTTGTTAGGCATGCTTGTCTCCTAAGGTTAAGGGGTTGCAGGTCAGCCTCGAAAAGCACTATTTCCCTGGGACAAGTATTTCTAAGACCAGTGATGATCCGAGCAGCGCTGAGCTGGACCTTTTCAAGTTTCTGAAGATTTGATGCAGAGGCACAACAGTAAATTGGAATGCCATACTCTAGGATTGGTCTGATGAGTGAGACATACGTGTTTCTAAGAGTGCTAGCATCCGCACCCCATTCACGCCCTGAGATATACCTTAAAATGTTGAGTCTTTTTCTTGCCTTCAGTACAAGATGATCAATATGTTTGTTACTCAGTATTTCTGGGTCCAACACAAAACCCAGATATTTTGGATGTTTATCCACTGCCAGTGGTTGATTATTCAATGAGATATTAGGATAGAAATTATATAGCCTTCTATTGGTTGTGAAGAAGCTAACTGAAGACTTAGTTGGGTTAAAGCGTAGTTTGTGGTCTTCAGAGAATTTCCGAATGTCCTCAAGGACAAGATTAATGTCTCTCTCCAACAAAGACAAGTCAGAATCGGACTTCCACAGGACAATATCATCCGCGAAAGCACCGACCTCACATTTCCTCTTGATAATATTCTCAATACCTGACAGGTATAGTGAGAACAGAGTTGGACTCAGTACTGAGCCCTGAGGCACACAGTGAAAGATCCAAAAACTCCTGGAGAAAGAATGATTAAACTTTACATTGATTAGTCTATTTCTCAAAAAATCATAGATCCAGGAAAGGGCTTTTCCGCAAATTCCAAATTTTTTTTAAAGTTTTATTACTAATAAATTGTTCCAGACTCTATCAAAGGCCTTGGATAAGTCCAGGAAAACCACGACAGTGTGGTTATTTGGTATCTTGTTGTGAGCGACTCTTATCCTTTGACAGAAGTAAAGTAGCTGATCAGTAGTGCTATGGCCCTCTCTGAAACCGTACTGCTCCTCCGGGAGAAGATCGTGGGAATATATGTAAAATGTGAGTCTGCTTAGAACCATTTTTTCTATTATTTTGCAGGCTACGCTGGTCAAGGCAATGGGCCGATAACTCTCCGGGGTGCAGTCTGTTTTACCAGGTTTTTTTAAAAGGAATAATGGTCGCTCTCCTCCAGTCCCTAGGTAGCTGTCCCTTGTTCCAGGAACAGTTTATAATGTCCAGGAATCTTTGTCTTCCACACTGGCCTAGATGGTCGATCATTTGACCGTGAATTCCGTCAGGTCCAGGAGATTTGCTTGGGTTAGTATCCCTGATTGCACTCGCGAGTTCATTCATTCCAAATTCCCTACTAAAAATGGAGGTTCCACTTTGGATATTGCTTCGGCAGCCATGGACTATATTACTAGCCCTACTTTTGACAAGTCTGTCCTCTACAGTGAAATTCAGTTTACTGATTTCCTGATAATGCAAACCTAAAATGTTGGCCGCCTGCTCGTCATTTTCAGCCATTATTCCATCTTCGCTCTGAATTGTATTACATTGTTCTACTTGTGGTTGCTCTCTGCCAATATTTTTTACCAGTTTCCACAGTTTTCCATTAGATGTTCTTGAGTCAAGGCTTGAGCACAGTTCGTTCCATTTGTCTCGCTTTTCTTGTGCGTATAATCTTTTTATTTTTGCATTTATTTTATTTAATTCAATTCTTACAAGAATGCCATTGCTTGTGTCCCTATTCTCTAAGATTCTCTTTCGTTCTTCCAGCAGAGGTTGTAGTAAGGGTGATTTACTAGTTAAGTACTGTTTATTTTTCTTCAAATTACCTCTTGGAATAGATTTCTTAGCTGCTCTTATGATCATCTCTTTAAAAGAGCACCAGTTCTTCTCAACACTGGCACAGAGAGGTTTTCTCTTTATCTCGTTACCAACAGTCTCTGCGAAAGAATGCCAGTCCGCTTTCCTAAAGATCCATTGTTTAACTTTACTGGTTGGCACTGTGAGTGTTATTAAAATTATAACATTAAGTTCACTGATTCGATAAATATAAATAGATAATAGCTAGATATTTATTTATGTGAAGATAAGTGAAAGAATTTTTAGTGAAAACACTGTTTTTGAAATAGCCTTTTTTCATTTTTTAAATGTCATTATAATTTTTTATTAAGAAAAACCAAAAATGAACTATAGCTACAGTTGTATTTATTTTGCATCGTCAAATAATTTGATTGAATGTTGCAGCGACACATAGTTTTAACTTAAAGTATTTAAAAAAATGTGTCATTAAAAATAAATTTTAATGAACAAAAAATAAACATAACATGTCTTTCTATTATAAATTTTTAAAGATCTAATAGTAAATATAAGGATAAATGTATATTTAAGGATCAATTAGGGAGTTAATTAGACAAAATTCACGTGACAACTGGAAAGACGTCTTTTAATTATTTAAGAAATAATTGTCATTAACTCTCTTAATTACCTGGAAAGAATTTTCATTTTAATTTGGTTGAATGAAAGAAGAATCTTTAAAATTACAGTTAATATCTTAATTATTTTCTACATTTCTTTTTTAGTGAATACCTTCGTTGTTGTGAAATATTTTTTATTTAATTTATTCAGGAGCAGAGCCTTTGTATAACAAAACTCAAAAACCAATTATTTGAGAGAAAATTAAAATTAAAAGAAAAAAATGAAACATCGTGTTATTTTTTTTTCTTCGCTTTTATTTTTTGCAATATATATATATATATATATATATATATATAGCGAAACTGGTGGACTTCCATCGGTGAATGTTGACAGTCACAGCAGCTTTATATATACTAGGCCTAGTTAAGTGCCCAGGGTATGCTTTACATCAAAGATTTTTAAGGTCAAGTACCAAGTATGCATTTAACTGGTAATGATGTTTCTTCTAATCTATTCTCAACTGATATTAAAATATTGAATAAATATAATAATATAAACGAATAAATTAAAATCAAATCGGATATAACAAATATTTCGGACATTCAGCAAAGCGACTATGTGATTGTTACATTCATGGAAGAAAGTCGAAGAAAGTATATATATATATATATATATATATATATATATATATATATATATATATATATATATATATATATATATATATATATATATATATATATATATATATATATATATATATATATATATATATATATATATATATATATATATATACATATCTGACTTTGCCGAAAACATTTACATAGTAATCCCTGTTTTACCGACAAAAACAGGGATGATAGAGAAAATAATTGTGATCATTCCTTTTGTGAGTCTTTACTACTTAAACGAAGTTGCAAATTAGGAAACAAGAGATTCTCATTACTTTAAGATGAAATAATTTGTTTTTGTTATTTTTACTAAATAGATCAATATATTTCATTTTGTTTGGTCGAGATAAAATAAACGTCGCGAAGTGCACTCCTGTTTGGAAACTCGGAAATCTTTTCTCGCTATTTTAATAACTTTTTCATCTTATAAAATTATCGTGCTCGAAGATGTAATTAGATGATTCAGAGAAAATCGCTATAAATAAATAGATAATGGTTGAGAAATAAGATACGATGGTTTCCGATGGTTTCGGATTTTTGACTTTAAAGTTTGAAAGGTAGGCACAATTCAAAATATGAGCCTATTAGTTTTGTCCAAACAATAATGTAAAAATTGTGTCCATAAAAACGTTTTACATTTTTAAGATTTTTAAAATTTTATTTTTTCAGAGCTACTTAAATGAATTGAAGTTTTTAACGCGCTAATAAAAAACTCATTTGCCCAAAACTTTTTCATGCAAAATATAATTTTTAATAATTATTTATTATTTTTTAAAAATATTTTAGCAGAATAATTAAATGGGTTTCCTAAAGATATTTCATGCAAATATAGTTTTTAATAATTCACTTTTATTTTTTTAAATAATCTAATTTAATGATTACTGAAGAAAATTGGAATTTAAGGCAATATAATTTTCATATCATTTAAAACTTTTGCCATTTTAAATTCCTAAATCCAAATTTTGAAAATAAAAGTTCTAATAGATTCTTAAAAAAATATGACACTTTTGGATATTTATTTGAGCTGAATTCGTTCAAAATTTGAATTTTAACTTTTAAAACGTTATAGCTTTACATAATATAAAAACATAGAGTTCTTATAATTTAAAAATATTTCGGATCATAATTAAACTGAACAACAAAAAATAATATATAATGATTGGAAATTAGTTTTCCCAAAAGGCAATTAAAAACCCAAAAATAGAAAAATTAAACAAAAGACAAAAATATTTATAATGAAATATTAGATAAAAAATTAGAACGTTATTATTATAATGAATATCAAACAAAATTGAATCGAAAATATTATACAATAACAAAATATTTAATAAAATTATCAAAATAGACTATAAAGAAATAAAACTTATGATAATTTATGAAAAAACAAAGCGGGAAGTATTAGAAATGTTAATAAATAAAAATCCTGTATAGAAAGAAAATACGCAAGAATTCTTCGCGAAACAACAGAATTCTATAAACAAACGCATTCATTACAACCATAAAACGAAGAAAGAAAAAACCAGTTGTTTTAAATAAATCACCAACAAAATAAAGTACCAAAGGAAAAAATAAACTAAACCTATTTATTTGAAACGCAATTGAATCTTCGCCATTTGCTCGGAAAATTATTTTTTAGGAAGGAAAAAAAAAATCACTTCACTAAGAAAACATTAACAGCATTTGTAAAATCTCTGAACTATAGTTTAAAAAGAATTCTTATTATTATCAACTAATCAATAAATCAGTATCTGAACAATAACTACAGGGACGCATTAAGGCATAAATATGCATGCATTGACATGCATTTTCATTGACATGTCAATGAGTGTGATAGTTGCAGATCCTTTTTTTTTAAAGTAAATAAAAATTAAAAGTTCCTAAGTAAACATAATTTTTGCATAAATGTATGATATGAACAAAAGAATTTTGCTCTTATAGAATTTTATTTAAGACTAACTGATTACCCGTTTTTCGTACGGGGAAAAAGTAAACAAACAATATATCAGTACTGATATAACAACAGTACGAAATCATGCGCGTAATTGAAGGATATATGCCAACACAATGAATAAATCAAAAAGAGTAAAAAATTTTATTTATTATATTTGTCCTTCCTGGTGACTTTACGTTATTAGATTAAGCAAAACAAGTTTTCAGTAGCTCATCTCATCGAACCATGGATCAACTGCATTCAATATCATTTGGGATTATACCAATTAATAATAGTCAAATTTGAATTGATCCTAAAGAGATTTTCTCCTGTGCTTATTTCGTTCGAGGGGACGCAAATATTAATATTAAAATAAATCTGTACCAATTACTATAATACCATTAGTGCTTATTACTAAAAATAATTAAACATCATTAGCTTCAATAATAGCATGATGATTCAATAATACGTTTAATAATAGACAATTCCAAATTAGCATTAATAGAGTACCAAAATTAGTTCTCCAATAACGATTATAAAAATATAAGTGTCGTTACCAATCATTTTCGACAGTGACAGTTACACTCCATTAATTGATAGAAATTGAAATTAAAAAAAAGTTTCGTATTAAAAAGCTAATTTTAAGAAGATAAAGGTTCTAATTCGTATATGACAACCATAAAAAATTGCCAAAGCGTTGTCGAAACCAATGATGTTTAATTAATTTTGGCGTTAGATACAAATTGAAATATAAGTTTTGTATTAAAAAGTTAATTAAAGTAGAGATGGTATGTCGTCTAAGAGACGCGTAAAAAATATATTATTATTATTGACGTAAATGATGCTCAACTAATTTTGATAATCGGTACTTCTGGTACATCATATTTTATTTTATATCCATCGTTGACCCAAATCTGAGTTTACGACTATAAATGTTCGGCCTTGTAATTTTGTAATTTCAGTAGCCTTGTAATTTTGAACCAAATCCAGAAGACAAGGTAACTTCTGCAACAAACTACTCTTCGTGGAGGACTTTTAGATGGAGCGAACTCGCAGATGCATTGCATGGAGAGGAAACCCACAAGAACATCTTATGGCTAGCCCGACGGCAAAAGGATTCTAACTCAAGACCTTTTTACCACTGAGGATATTTTATGTCAGCACTAAGGTCGGTTCGATCTGGGAGCAGAATTTGAATCGACCAGCCAACGGTGGAATCGTACTTGGGTCAACTCATTGGGAGGCGTGCGCTCTATCCCCTGAGTGGTCATTCATTGATGTTTTTTAATAGGTACCAAACATATTGATATTGGTACTGGGATATATACAACGGATCCTTCGAAAATTGTTTTTTTCGGCCCTCTAAAATTTATTAAGTACGGGGAAAATAGTTTATTGTGGAAATTTTTGACAATCAGGAGTTCACATCGAGCAATAGCATTGTGCCGAAAGTTGATAAATACAATTAATCTTTATTTTGATGGGATGGTCTTTTTGTTCCTTAATCTGGTGACGTAAACCACCAAAAAGAGTAACAAAAAAAAAAAACTTTTAGTTTTATTAATTGTAATGTTTCTGTGCATGATTTTATCGTGTTGATTAACACCGATTTATTGATTATTTATTTTTATTAACCATGAAAGAAAAACGGATATTCTGCTAATTTTGAATGCATTTTAGTATGTTAGATAAAATGATCTCTGAAGCTTTATTTTACAACCAGGAAGTGTTGTTTTTGAGAACTGAAAATCATTTCATGTGACTCTCATCGCATGTATCTTTTCAAGGTCTGAATATTAACTGAATACTAATGTTATATTTTATGCTTTAATACACTTCGATTTTCAGATTTCACTTTCTTTTTGTGTATCGTCAACTGAGGGAGAAGTCTTTTCCTTCCTCACTGCTTGTAAAAATATTTTGTCAAAATGCATCATTAAATTTCTATATTGCTTAGAAAGATGCGTCTTCAATGATCCTAGTTTAACTCATTCATAAATTAATCAATTTCAAAGAACTTATTTTTCAGCCATTCATCGCCTTTACTAGATAAGATTTACTACCCTTTTCCTTATAATATCGTATTTTAGAGAATGATTCCTAAAATATAAGTCTCTTATGGAATCATTTGTTTAAAAAAAATTTCATGAACATTTTAAATCGTTTTCTATAAGAATTTTAGAATAATTCTAAGAAATATGTTAAAATTCGTTTTTAAATTTTGCTCAACGATTACACTAAAAATAATTATTATCCAACTATATATTTTTGTAAAATATCGGAAATAATAAAAGTATTTTGGAAAATTTAAAACTGATTTCTTAAATGAAACATTTATAGAGTCGGTTGCTTCGGTTGAAAAATGAATTTCGTTTTACACTTTGAAATTTAGTTTTTTTTAAACAAAATATCAAACAGATCAAAACAATTTTTGACTAGGAAGAAATTATCTTCTAACAGTAAGTTGTGTACAATTTGAAAGCAGATTTTGATAGAAGTCGCTCTAAGAAAAGAAGTATGGTCATAACTACCAGAATATAGTAAAATATTTTGTTTCTTTTACAATGGGAACAGCTTGTCGAGACTTCGGTAACGATAAAATAAAAAATAAAATATAGTTTTGTAAGATGCGATACCTAAGAACATGGCATAAAAACCATTCTTTCGGTTAAATTTAATTTTCAGTTTTGTATTTTTAACTAAATGCGTTGCAATAAAAACTATAATTTTGAAAACCAAAATTATCATAACCATGTGAATGAAAAAACCACCAAATGAATGGGTATATTTTTGTTTATGTTTTTACTTTTATTTACTTTTTTTTATTACCTGAAATATAATAACCATGCAGTACGGTAATTTATAAAAGTAAATGCAGTGCAGTTATAAAAGTAAATATCTAGTTTTAAGACCATATGATTTGATAGAAAACAAACTAAAAAATTAAATAGCTTTAAGCCACCTCAGTAAATGTACGATACATCGATTTTAGATAAACGGGTACTCTTCCAGATATAGTTAATTCCTTGATATGGCTATCGATATCTGATACCAAACTAATTATTCCAAAAGAACAGAGATAGTAAAAGAAAAGTGTGAATTTTAAAAAATATCATCAAAATATGGTGATATTTTCTGTTTCTGAAAAGCCGATCACATAATCTAATTTTAGAATAGAGTGAAAGTCTTGAAAATTTCAAAAATCTAGTAAGTGGTTTTAATTTTGTTTGGAGCAGCGTTTTTACCCTAAGAACAATTTTGCCTTGGCCACAGTAGGGCTCAATATTGGTCCTACATGAACATCTACCGAGGGACCAATATGAGGAATTTTTAATATTGGTCCTATATAGGGCCGATATCGGCCTACATAGGGCCAATATCGGCTGAATAATGAATCCAAAATATCGGGTGAATCTGAAAGCAGTATATAGGACCGATATTGGTTGTATAGTGGCTGTAAAATATCGGGTGAAACAGACAATTCTATATAAGGCCAATATCGGAAAATAACGGCCCTTTTAACACTTATTGAGCCAAGATTCATGCATATGGGTCAGATGAGGGCCCAAGTTATTTCGCTTCTAAGGCAGTAGTTATAAAACTTTATTTATCTTTAAAAAAATGATAAACAAGAAAAGACTTTTCGCTATTTATTATCTAGCATGCTGGTATAAATATTATATAATTTTCGTTTTTCCACGGAGAAAAAAAATTCTGTTAAATTTACCATACTGTATTGTAATGATATTTCTGGTAAAAAAAAAAAAAATATTTCTGGTAAAGAAAACCAAAATATATGCTATTTAAACCATTCATTTGATCAATTTGTCATTCATTAATTTGTCCGTCAATACGGTAACGGTTTATAGGAAATTATGGTTTTCAAAATTATAATTCTAATAACTACACACATGAAGTAAAAAAATACAAAACTGAAAAGTAAATTTAACCGAATAAATAGTTTTTATGCCATGCTCTAAGGCATCATGATAAAATTACCAAATTTTATCAAATTTTACCACATAGTATAAAAATTGTTAATGTTTAATTATTAATTTTACCAAAATCATTACCAAAGCGCTTCGGTAAAAATTGCCGAACTTTCTGGTGTTACCATAGAGCCAGAAACCACTGTAGATTTAACCATATTCTTGTAGTTTTGACCATACTCTTTTCCTCCTCAGTGCATGATAATATAAATACTTCAAAGCATTTTGTATGTTTGCTTGTTTTTGAAAGTGTTTTTTTTATCATTTTAATTTTTATACTATTCCCCTTGTAGCAAAACCAATCGGAGAAATTTGCAAAAATATAACGTTTATTAATTTTGAAATATACAAAAATATTCTAGCACATCAAAAGTTAATTTTTCTAAGGCTACCTCACAAAAACAATTTTTAGATCACATAAAAAGTACAATAGATTTTTAGGAGAGTAAAAATATTTCTAAAAATTAAATAAAGTCAATTTTGTGAAAATGTAAGATATATTAAAATAACATATTTAAACATGATATTTCAAATTGAACTTCAGCACAGACTACTTTTATTATAAAAGAAAGGCAAAAATAAAAACAGAATTGCAAGTTTAACAAAAATATTTAAAAGAAACGAATTTTTAAAAGAATATTTTACAAGGAGAGTTTATATTTTTTGTAATTCATCAGTTTTTATTTTTCTTATAATTTTTTATTTACATTTATACATTCTCATTTGTTAGTAGTGATTTTTAATTACATTGATTTTTTCTATATATAAAATACAGGTTAATTTTGTTCAAATTTTCTGTAAGAACTTTTAAAGTAGTTTGTAAACGCTAACCATTTGCTTTCCAATGTTTCAGTTTTCAACTTAATGCTTCAAAACTCCTGTTAATAAAATAATGCTTCATTAAAAAAAAAAAAAAATTAAAAAAATTACAAAGATAGAGTTTTGTTTAAAAGAATGTTTTTGTGTAAACAAATGTAAAAATACCCTATTTCCTAAAATTTAATTTTAAAATAAAGCGAAATATTTCAAGGTTATTGGTTATACAAAAGTTGCATGTAGAATTAGGGCCACAATAAAAAGAATTTCGAAGCAATTCTTGCAACAAAAAAAAGTAATGTAGAGTTTCTTTATAGTTCAATATAAGAAAGCAACGAACTAACATTTTTGTGTTAATAAAATATTTGTATATAGGCTTAAACTGATTCTGTTAATGAATTCTTTTGCGGAAACAACCAAAAACCCATTTAATCTTGCATAAACAATTTTATTTATTTATTTAATTTTACTAATATATAAATCACAAAAGCCAGTGACTGAGGACAATTAAAGTTATAAGTTTTAAGAATAAATAGCAATAGAGGTCTAATCAAATCTAAATATCAAACAAAACTTGAATCATCAAATTACATTTAGTACACTAAAATACACAAAAATAAGTTCTGTTTAGTATAAATATTCATACTATCCTGGGTTTATTTAAATGTATTAATTTTATTGAATTAAAACAATGATGTAAATGTATTGAATAGAGAAATTTATAAGAAGAAATATAAGCTTAAAATGGATAATTTTATCGTAGAAAATATTAGTATTATTTGTATTCTGATAAGGTAGAAAAATTCAAAAACAATTTGATTCAAATTAAATTATTTCATAAAACCTTTTGGATTAGTTTTAAAACAAATTTTTTAAAATTTCTGAATTATTTTATTTAAATGTAATGTATTAAGTAGCAGTGGGATTAATTATTACTATGCCAAGTGATCATGATTGGTATACCGTAGTTTTTTCTCAGATTTTAAAATTGTTTGGAACTTGCAGTTTTATCTCGAAAAGAAAAGACGAAGCATTCATTAAGTGTTTGACTCACACTTTAAGTGAACTTAAAAAAAAAAACGGTTAAGGTGAACTTTTTCAAGCCTTGACCCGTTTTTTAGCTGATAAAAACACTCTCTCACTGTTAAGTTTTTTTTTCATTTATTTATTTAGAAATTTTTTTTAAACTTTCAGGTAGGAGAAAATAAAACACCCTTGAACACCCGCATATAAAAATTCCATTCTTTGTAAGTTGTGGTTATTTTATGAGACTAAGCAGCAAAAAGAAATTCTGGGATGTTTATTTTGAGATTTCAAACACAAATGAATAAATTTTTTCAAATCAAATTTATCATACATTTTTTCAAACATGTGTAGTCATTTCAGATACAATTATATAGCACAGACTGAATCTCAATATTAAAGACCAAAGACATCATTAGGAATTGAAATTTGATATGTTTGTATACGTATTCTAAGCAAAATATTTGAAGCCAAAATGGGGAGGAAAAAAAAGTTATACAGAATAAAAAAGTGTTTTTCAAAATTGAGCAAAATAATTCCGAAGCAAATAAAATTGAATTTGCATTCAAAATTGAAATTACTCATTTTAGGGCATAATGCATTGTCTTAAAAGTGATGAGAAGGAAAAAACCTGTGAATGTATTCATTCGGCAGGTTTCGAACTAAAAACCTCCGAGATCGTAGTAGGATACTCTAACCACCACGGTAAAGAACGTCTATAAACTTTACGGTTTGGAAACCGTTTACAATTAGTATGGTTAAGAAAGCACGAATACAAAACTATACGTTTTTTTATCCATTTCAAAACCATAAAAAATAAATTTAAGAGGAAATAATTTATCAGCTTTATGGTGCTGCCATCTATGCGTAAAGAAGTGTATAGTATTATAATAGCCCAGGGTCACAAATTGGGGAGTGCAGGATTCTGGAAACTCTTCCTGTGTTGAAGAGAATGGATGAAATATTGTAGCGTCAACGGTGGGACTCGATCCCGAGTTCTGTCAGTCATGAGATTGACAGATTAGCCCACAAACAACAAGTATTGATTGACAAGTATGTTTTCTTTCCTTATGCCATCACAGTTTGGTTTCTGGACTATTATTGTAAGGTATTATCATTTGTTATTAAATTTTGTTTTAATGAAACAAGATAAAGTTTGTGGGAAACCCTTGATTGTTTTTAATTTTCTTTTATAAAGTACAAAAACTACTTAGAAAATTGCTTAAACTTTTTAAATTTTTAAGATATTCAAATCAAACCTTTTCATTAGTTGCCAAATACGATTCACTACAAAATTAAGAATTTTTTTTAAAAAACTTTTTCTGCACTTGTGCAGTATAAAAGTACTATATTAAGTGCTTATATCTTGCGCAGTTTTTAACGAATTTTTTGAAAATTTTAAATAAATAATTTTGGAATTAGTTTTAAATTGCATCAAAATTTTTTATTTGATTTCATTGAATATTTTTAAAGTCATAGCAAAAAAGCGTAAGGCAAAAAACTAGTTTCTAATAAAAATGTCCATATCTCCATAAATATTAAATATTTACTCTAGATTTGCAGAATTTTATGCAATTATTAAAAATAACAACTAAAGTAATCGATACAGGTTACAAGCTTATTGCTTGATTTTCTGGCATCGGGGGTTCAAAAATACTTGTTTTCTTTAGTAATTTATTGTAGGTCTTCCAAACCTCTGAAAACTTTAGATCTTATTGCTATGTATCAAAAATTTCATATATATATATATATATATATATATATATATATATATATATATAGATAGATAGATAGATAGATAGATAGATAGATAGATAGATGATAGATAGATTGATTGATCTCTGTGGCACGCAGCAAATAATATTAGATATGTATTAGAAACGGATTTTTTTAGATGAAAATATTGATTTCTATTATGTAAATAACTATTAAAAAAGTCAGTCTAAACAGATACCTTTTATGCCGATTGAGTAAAAGTATTCTGTGGTCTATCCTATACAGGGGCGGACTAAGGCCTAGGCAACCTAGGCACGTCCCTAGAGCCCGTAATTTTTGGGGCCCGAAAATAAGGTTTTTAATTTTTATACTCATAATGGTGAAAACTTGTAGAAAATTATTTTAGAATTTTTAAATAATATAGATTTAGACATCACTAACTGTCGGGGACAGAGTTATGATAATGCGTTTAATATGGGATATAATAAGGGTCTCCAATACAGAATAAAAACATATTTTTTCTGCCCATTTTATACCATGCGCAAATCATTCATTAAATTTAATTGGAAACGCTGCTGCCGAAAGTTTCATGGAAATGACCACTTTTTTCTATATCGTTCAGGAATTGTATGTATTTTTTTCAAGTTCTACACATAGGTGGAATGCATTACAAAAATTTTGTAAGAGCAAACACTTGAGTATTAAACCTATTTGTGACACCAGGTGGTCTGCTCGCTCCGATGCTGTGAAATCCTTAAAGGAAAATTATGAAGAAATTAAACATTGTTTATGCCATTTTTCCTCAAACAAAGATGAAAAACCATTAACAAGGTTCGTAGCTGCCGATTTACATAAAAAACTTGATACATTTGAGTATGTACTGATACTTACTTACTATATGGGAAAAGATTTTACAAAGAATAGATGCTTCAAACAAGACTCTTCAACAAAAGGACGAATCCCTAAATACAGCAGTTTTAATATATGATTCATTGATAGGTTTCATACAAACTGTTAGAGATGATTTTGACAATTTAGAAAAAGAAGCAGAAAAAAGTTAAAGATATTGCGTATACAAACGATAAAAAAAACGGCAGAAAATACGAAAACTATTTCATGATGAAATTCCAGAACATGAAGTAAGATTCACTGGCAAAGTAGATTTTAAAGTTAATATTTTTGTTGTTGTATGCGATTCTTTAATTAGCAACATTATAAAAAGATCTGAGGGATATAAAACTATTAACAGTAAATTCAAAAACAATTTCATGTTAGTGATGTGAGTGACTCTTCAATAGAGGAATTAAAATGTTGTGAACAAGATTTGGACCTAACAGAACTGAAAAATGAAGTATTACAATTTAAGACTTTTATAAGTAAAGAAAATATTATTTCGCCTGTATCCATGTGGTCATTTATTCAGGAAAATAATATTATTGCAACATTCCCTAATTTAAACATAATTCTGAGAATTTATTTAACCCTTCCAATAAGTAATACAAGTGGTGAAAGATCATTCTTAGTAATAGCCGGAATAAAAAAAAAATTTAAGATCCACATTAGGCCAACAAAAATTAAATAGTTTATCATTACTTTATATAGAAAAAGAGTTATTAAATAAATTGACGAGTTTGCAGAACTAAAAGTGAAAAAAAAGGCAATATAACTAATCAATCTGGGTATATTTGTTTAAGTATTATTGTTTGTTATAATAAATTATGTTTATTTAATTTTTGTACATGTATATTATTTTTTTTCCTGGAATCCGATAGTTAAATAGAACTACATACGATATGTTTTTTTTTTTAATATTTTATGACCGCCGTTGAACCGTCGAGCCAATTTTTGGGTTTACGACTACTAATGTTCAACGCCGTAGCCTTGTAATTTTCAACCAATCCAGAAGACAGGGAAACTCCTGGATCAGTACCCCCAGAGGTATTGATTTGTTATGGGAACATGGAGGACTTTGAGACCTGACAGATTTAACGACACCATTTACTACACGGGGAGTCTTCGGCCGGCGAGGACCGAACTCACGAACACTTATACGATATGCTTTAAAACCAAACTACCAAACGCAAAGTATGTGTCATGACTGAAAAATAGGCCCGGAATTACAATGCTGCCTAGGGCCCGCATAGTCCGCCAGTGATCCTATCAAATGCTTTAAACATATAGATTTTTGAACAATAATTCTGAATCATCCTGCATATAGACTAATTTCCTTACTGCTAAATTAATCAGAACATAAAAGTTATCTAGAGAAAAATACAACGCAATATCTAGAGAAAAAATAATGGGTTAAGACATTTGATATACGCTAATCAATTGTCAGCGTATGAACGTCATGTACACGTGTTTTAAATCTGACCGTACTACTTTCATATACGAGTTTTTATTTTCAACTTACAATTGACAACTTCTCACTCTGTTAAGTGTTAATTTTTTATGTGTATTTTTTATCAAAACATGTATATAACCATTAAGCCATTATGGCTTCATTAAAAAAAAAAGAACTAAGAAGGATTATTAAAACCTTGTTCAAAATTGACTAAAAAAATTTTTTTGACTCAAGTTTAAAAAAATTATTAGCTGAATAGAAAAAGAAATACAGTTTAATTCATTTAAAAAAAGAGTGCAATAAAAAAAAGTTCAAAAAGTTCATTATCGAAGTTATCTAAATTGTAAAAGAAAGGTTTAATTAAACAAATTATAACGATTTGCATCACGTCCTGAATTGAACTTCATAAATACTAGTTTTTTATGTGTTTAATAGTTCCATCTTGTCTGCTAAAAATATAGTTTGACTACTTTGTTTTGTTGCACCCATTTTCTCCCAGACTCAATGGATGAATATCAATTAGAGCATTCTTTTCTGCAAATGTTTCTTACTCCACGTCTTTCTTTAAATAAAACCCCAAGATTAAATAGGTTGCCTTAACTTATCCTAATTAACCAACCACATCATTCAATGATAATAATTCACAAGTTTTACTTTACTAGATGAAATATTGCATTTTATTCTACCTGAGATTTATATTCTAATTTTATTTTATTCTTCCTTTGATTTATATTCTAATTGCATTTTATTCTTCCTTAGATTTATATTCAAATTGCATTTTATTCTTCCTTAGATTTATATTCAAATTGCATTTTATTCTTCCTTAGAATTATATTCTAATTGCATTTTATTCTTTCTTAGATTTATATTGTAATTGTATTTTATTCTTCTTAAATTTATAATCTAATTGCATTTTATTATTCGTTATGTTTATATTAGATTATCATTTTATTCAGGTTTATATCTCTTAATTTCATTCTTCGTTACATTTAATTTTTTCTCCGTTCAATTTATACTTTTTATTGGATTTTATTTCTTCATTTAGTTTTTATATCTTACTTCACATTATTTTTCCTTATATTTATGCCCTAATTGTAATTTATTCACCCTTATATATATATTCTTAATTTTTCACAAAATAGGTACCTCTCAGAAAAACCTAGACAGACCCCTGTATATATATATATATATATATATATATATATATATATATATATATATAAAGGAGCATTCTATAAACACGTGGCGCAGCATCTGATATTTAGATCTTGTATTATTAACCCTTATTCAATCATCTAGGCTTAACGTGCGTGTTTTAAGCCAAGTATAAAGTGAATGGAGAAGAACAACTACAAAAAAAAAAAAAAAAATTCTAATGCAAGAGTAATAATTTGTGATGATGTTCTTTGCAACTATTTACTTAAACTCGTAAGCATTATTTTGGTTTTCAACATGCTAAACTGGTTTTTCTGATTGAAACTTTGATTTAAAAATCAAAAACGGTTGCAATCATTTCAGTACAAAGGTAATTTTTTTATCAAAAGTAAAAATTTATGCTAGATAGAAACTTCGGAAATTTAATACAGAGATCAATGAAAAACGTGAAATACTTGCTTTACTGCTGTACAAATCAGTTCCTTTAACTTTTTTTCCTGCGCAATTCAAAGAGAAAAATCTGCATGAAGGAAAAAACTACTATACGGATTCATACACTGAATTTCACGAATTCTAAAATAGCGGGTGCAGGATTTTCATCCACCTTAAAACTGACAAAAATTGCACGATTCTTCAATCAAAAGTTAATTTTGGAAAAAAATAGTTATTGCACTTTATTAATTACGTTATTTTACTTATGTTATACAGATTGCAAAATAAGTAAATAAAATAATAATTAAAATAATAAATACTAAAGCCTGGTTCCTTTAAATAATAAATGAAATTTTTAATACAATTTTTAATAATTTATTTAAGCAATTAGTTAAGTTGAATTTAATATAATTTTTTATTTTCTCAGAAACTGCTTTATGTTTTTTTTTCGAACTACCCAAAATTCCAGTTAATAAATTATTCAGGAGGTAGTTATAAAGTAAAAATATTTTACTTTAAGTTTTTTTTCGTCCTAATTTTAATCGCATTGCTTTGTTGATTCAATTTTGATTTAATTTAAATTTGAGCTAATTTTGATAAAATTTTTGAAAATATTAATAAAATGATGAGTGCTTTTAATGAAGCAGATTTTAGTGTGCATTTAAGCTAGTTAAAAAAAATCAACGGAACAATTGAATTAAATAAAAGTGCCAGCATCTGAAAGCAAGTTCAAAATATAATTCAAGTTAACGCAAACGATCGTGAAAGAAGATAAAATGGTTTTTCTTTTGCTTTCAGAAAAGGAAAACTATTCTTTTCTGATAGCAAACTCTAGTTAGAATGGGTTGCAATTGTAATAAGTGTGGACGACTGGAATTATTATGTTTTTTATCACTCAAAATTTCTCCTTAAATCTTTTTCAAACAGGGAAAACTGTGGTACATAGTAAGTTACATAGTTGAACGAAGACGACTTTGATTTTTAAATATAAATTTTTACAATAAAAAAAGGGTTTGTGAATAAAAGTAAATTCTTAATTTACTTTGAAATTGTCACTTTAAACTATTTTATACTTTTACTTATCTTTTGTAATTAATTTGAAATTTACTATATTTATACATTCAAGTTAGTCTATGCACCATCCAAAATTAAATTGAAAGTTCAAGTTTTAATAATAAAAATACTATACGTATTCAAACTGATGAATAGTAAACTTTTTTGACAAATGTATAAAATTTGTTCAATTTTATGAATAAATTTTTCTTCTCTCCTCTTCAGTATAGTATTTCTCACTAGTATTTCTGTTCAGATATTTTTTTCATGATTTTGCATTCAGTTTTTAAGCAATCTATTTTTAAGCATTGACCCTGCAAAGCAATAAATTAAATAGCAATAATAATTTAAGAAATGAGTTATATGATATTTGTTCGTGCTGTACCCACAACTAAAACAAATATTTAGAACAAAAGTAAAACTACAGAAAATATTGATGTCTATTTAAAAAATATGTTCTAGAAGAAACTAACTAGAAAGCATTAACTACGGATAAATATAACAAAACATTCTGTAGAGTCTCAGAATATGTGATTTAAGTTTAATATTTTCATTAAGTTTAATATTTAATATTTTAAATTTTTTTTTTTGCAAAGCATTCTTTCAGATTATGCAGTAAAAGAAAAATTAATTTAAAACAAACACTCACAGATAACAACAACAATAGAAAGCTTAAAAGTAACAATTTGATAATTACCTTATTGGGTAAACCGAAGAAAGTAATTAAAGTTTATATTTTAAAGCTTTTTTTATTGCCTAAATTCTTGATTTGCAGTTTAAATTTATTTTAACTGCCATAGTTTAAATTAAGAAATAAATTCACGCAGACAGAAATTAATTAGAAGAAATAAAAAATTAAATTTCTTTTTTAAAAAGATGCTAAATTAATCCTTTTCCAATATCTATTAAAATACTAATAAAATAATTCGAGAAACTACCTAAATATTTAAAAATAATGTGCTACGCATTCAAAAAGTATTAAAAAGTAAAGCTTTCAGCTGATTGTGGCAGGGACACATGGAGTTTTAAACTGTTCAATTTCATGACCAATGATATAAGGGTCATTAGGGTCAATAAGAAAATCTACAGATAAGGTGGACTGATCCGAAACTAACAAAGCTTAAAGCTACCACTGAGGATGGAACCCAGTTGCTTTACAGTGACAACAGAGGGAGACACGGTGGCTCAGGAGATAGAGCACTCGCCTCTCAATGGGATGACACAGGTCGATACGAATTCTGCACCTAGCTCGCACCGACCACAGTGCTAACGTAAAATATCTTCAGTGGTAGTCGGTTCATAGGTTAAGATCCACTTATCGTCAGGCTAACCGTGGGTGGTTTTCCTCACCATGTAACATAAATGCGACTTAGTTCCATCAGAAAATCTTCCACGAAAGCATGTTTTCCCCAATATTTCATCCAGGAGATTTCTTTTCTTCTGGAATGAGTTCAAAATTGGAAGGAACATTGATATTCGTGAAGTAAGTCAAAATTTGGTCGGCTGTTCAACGACGGTTAAAAAATAAAATAATAACTGAGTTCTTTAACGGCTGTGCCACCAGCAGTGTTTTAACCTATAATTTCTCGCAATAAATATAATTTTGTCTCCCACTATGGAATAAACTGAAACTCAGCAATCAATAGTTTCTTCAATTGTTTGGCAATGTATTGCCAGCTGCAAATAGAATATTGAAGGAAAAATTATGTGTCAAAAAAAAAAAAAAAAAAAAAGATTTCTATACATAGAAGTGTTCTGAAATTATATTATCTGACATGCCTGGGTCTTGCAAATACTCAGATTGGGCATGTATTTTTGTTACACGCCTGGTTGGGCGTATAAATATGTCATTTTAAATGCTCTAAAACACCGATTATCACTAGATGCATCCAAATACTTTGGTTAACTAAGCATAAAAAAAAGATGTTTGAGTTTCATTCAGGCATGCATTTTGTTGACTAATGTGCCCGCAGTGGTATGTTAAAAATTTTAAGATTTTTTTGAACTATGATACATAACTATGTATAAAACGTTTTGGCTGTATGATTCCGGACCCCAGAGGAAGAAAAAAAATAACTGACTAAAATAATTTTGAATGGGTATGAATGGAACTAAAATGGTTAAATAGAGAACCCGCAGAAGTTTAGTCCAATTTCATTAATATACCAAATTCAATCAACAAAAGTCAACACATTTCAGAAAGATAATGTTTTTTTAAGCCACTGTGATAGTTAAGAGTGCGAGCATGATTATTATCTACCTTTATAATGCAACAGACTGTACTTTGTCATTCTCTTGTAAACAAAGGAGCTCACCATGTGACTATTATACCCCCCCCCCCCCCCATAAAGATTTTTTTTTTCCGTCTGGAATTTCGGTAACATAATACTAATGAGCACAATCATAATGAATTACCTTTAAGTATTTTTTTGAAAGACTTGGCGAGTTCTTTGGACAGGTCGTATATATAAAGCAGGACGTCAAAGCTCGTTTCCGCCACCAAGTCCGGACGATCCAGTTCTCCAGCGTTGTCCATGATGATTCTGATTCTAGCAAATCATTACCGGCGTCAAAACTCCTGATTTTCGCCACGGGACGACGCCCTCTTGTGGAAGAGGTATCTTCATCCTTCTTCCCATCCGAAAACAAGAAGCGACGATGTGAACAAGGATGGAGAAAAAAAATAGAGAAGTGTTCTTTTTAAAAAAAAACAGAAAAATAGGTATTTTTGGAAGTTGTTGGGGGAGGAAGACGGAGAATAGAATGTAAACATTTAGTTGCTCTTCCTATAATAATGGAGCCAGGACAAACTTTGACAAAAGGGGCTTATAGTTCTTTCACTCTGCGATATTTTCTATCATGGCTCACAAATCATATGTATCATTAGCAGGTTACACTATACTACGAAGGACACAAAATAAATATAATTTTTATTTCATCCGATCCAAATATAGTAGAACAAAACCTCGACGCAACAAATTGATACAACAATGTTTTGCGCTTCTGATGTTTTGACCGATTATCATATTTTATGAAATAATTTAGGATAAAATTTATCTTATAAACAGTGAGATTTGCTGATGGTGTAGCGATGGATGAGTATACAATAGAATCTCATTATTTTCGAACTAATGGGTTGTGTTGTCTTCCAATCGTGTCTTCTCGCAAAACATATTTTATTTTATAACCCAATTTTGGGTTTGCGACTACCAATGTTAAACTCTGTAATCTTGTCATTTTGAATCCGATCTGAAAGACAAAGAAACTCCTGAATCAAGTATTGGACGAAATTTGCCTTCGTGAAGGACTTTTGGATGGAATTAACCCGCATTTGCGTTACATGGAGAGGAAAACCACCCACTGTTAGACTGGCGGAAAGAGGACACTAACACATGATCCATCTACCACTGAGAATATTTTATGTCAGCACTGTGGTAGATGCGAGCCGGATGCGGAATTCGTAACGACCAGCCATCGCTGGGATTTGAACCCGTTTCACCGCATTGGAAGACGAGCGCTCTATCCCCTGAGCCATCACGGCTCTTCCAAATTAATAGGGGTTGGATTTGCAGCTTTAAATTCTCACACATTTATACCACATTTTTGTTAATAAGTTTCTAATTAAACTTAGAAATTCGCATTGAAAACTGACTGAGCATTTTGCATTCACGCAAAATTTTCTGCTCTAAAAAGAACTTTAACATTGAATAAAAAGGAAGAAAAACATTTCACCTTTTATTTTCTGCAAGAAAGGCAGCATCGCAAAAGTTTAGTTGGTAAAATAATTTCGTTTCCACGAGAATTTGACTTTATTTAAGATCTATTATACTGTAAAGCAAACATATTTCGTGCAATGTGGGCTGATATCACTTAAGTAATTTTAAAACTTTTCTAGCGTACAAAACACCACGTATAAAGTTTAATAATGGTTTTTGCCAATTAAATGAATGAGAAAGGTAATCCGTCGTCCATGTCTACTTATTTCGCTTGCATGGATACAGCCAACACTATGACTTATCACATGTATTTCAATTTACAGTGTTTTTTTTTCTTTAAATCTTAATTTTTTTTAATATCTATTTAAAAACGAAAAAAAGAAGAGGTATCAATGCTAAATTTGCAAAAAATTGTATCAAAGTTTTAATATAATAAAAATTTATTACAGAATAATCAGTGAGAAATTAAAAGAAATGTATGTCTGGCTGAATATTACATTTAATGACCAAACACATATTTCATAGAATGGTCAAAGCAATGAAATCAAGCAGTGTTTCTCATGCAAAAATAAAAGGAATATATATATATATATATATGGGCAATTCCATGTGTGACGGAATGACATTTCAACTTGCAAAATAATAAGTAATTGAAGTTTCGATGCATCTAATTTCAAATAAACATAGTTTTTTCTCATGTAAATCATTAATATTGGCTTAATGCGATTCATAAACTAAAAAAGAAGGATTTTCAATTTTTTTTATTCTTAATTTTATGAACTTTTCATTTGTGTGACGGAATGACATTTTGGCAACCAAGCTTTTGACACGCAGCTTAGAGGTGCTAGTTTCTGTGAATTTTGCAGCTATTACTTTTCTGAACTATTTTTTACTTTTAGTATAATGTGTAAGCAATGTAAAATGTGAATTTGGAAAATTAACTCCTGGTTGGCTAGCAGTTATTAACATAAATGTGCTATGACGGAATGACAAAAAGTTTAATAGAAAAAAGTCTTCATTTAAAAAGTGTTTTAATAATTTGTAAGTGATAAACAGAATGCAACAGATAAGCAGGATTAATACGTATATAACCAATAAACAGAATTAGTAAATTTTTCAACAATTTGAAAATTAGGTTGTCTCTTAAGATGTTTTATATCTAACTTTCCAATGACACATCTATCTTTTTTCTCAGAAAATATATACATAAATTAATTTTCGTCCCATCTGAGAACTTAATAACATCTAAATCGTCTTTGGCTATCAAAGTAATTTGCGCCACATATTCCTTCTTTTTTCCGCAATATGGGACAATGATTAAAGAGCCGACCCCATACTCCTCTGTCATGTTTTCCATTTCCTCTTCAAAAAAGTGTCTTTCTTTCAAATTATACACTTAATTTTGGTTATGGTTAAAAACATTCTAATTTCGATTATAACTTATAAGCTCATAATTTAGACTCTTGACGATAACTCATAATTTTGATCTCATCTACATGAATCTAGTGCACGTCTCTTGTCCTTGGAAATGCTGCTGTAACAAGTGACCAGCTGAACAAAAACAAAACTTCAATGATTTGTTGCTTTGACTTTATGAAATCATAAAATTTTTTTTGCATATTAGGTGTCGTTTTAAAGCAGCCAACGTCTTGTTTAGCTTTTTAGAACAAAATCACATTTACGTGGTATTTACAAGTGCATGTATTGTGAGGTATTTATGAAATACACTTACCAAAAATGAAAATAAGAACAAAAAGAGTTTGTATGACTGGATCCCTCATACCTGAGGGCATGTAACTAATATCATCTTGACAGTAAATTTTTTTAACCAAAATAAACAGCTCATTGACAGTATTTTTCTCTTAAATTATTTTCTTTTGAGTTTGATGTTAAATACTTCTCACGTAAAGATTGAATTTTTTTTTTTTCTTCCCTTTATTGGTGATTTTGGAAATGAGTGCACAACTTTTTTTACAGCTTTACCAAGACTCTGTCTGCATTTGTAAGGGAAATTTAAATTATTTGTATGTGAAGATGTTGGTAGAATTTGATTTTATCTTTGGTTATACAATCTCTGCACAACAGCGTTTACACATCTAAATTCTTTTAAGTTCAGCTTTTGTTGAGGAGGTTTTCGCCTCTGCCTTCCTTTCTCTGTCTTTTTTTTTTCTTTCATCATATCATGGGGATCTTGTTCCTTTCCAACATTCTACCTGTCTTTCAACAGCTGTTTTAGCCATTAGGTTAATTGAAAAAGAAATAATTCTTTAATTTTTGAATAAGCTTTTCAAGGACTCGTTTTGTCATTCCATCACAGAAGATTTGTCATTCCGTCACACTAATTATTGGAAGTTAATAATCACGCGCATAAAATTTTATAATCTCTCATTGATTGTTATGCCACATCTGCTTTAAATATATACTGCCAAAATATATACATTTTCATTTTAAAATGCAGTTTTTATTTAAAAAATAGTACTAAAACATGTGACGGAATGACACAAAAAAAGCTACTTTTATTTTATGTATGAAACTTAAATTAACTTAAAGACTACGTTTTAAATGCTTTAATATTGCACTATATGCATAATTTTATCAAAATATTGCAAAAGAAAGATGCATTTCTTTTATTTTACAAGTGTTTTTCAAGAAAACAATTTCAGCTCAAATGTGAACAATTTACTTGTCAGCTATGTGATTACTTTAGAATGCTGGCAGATTCAAAAAACTTAAAATAATCAAAAATAAAACAAGAATGTATAAACTTTGGCTATTTTTGAAATCAAAATATGCAATTCATAAAAAAATATTTTTTACTTAAAAGTTGACACTTTCATGGAATTGCCCATCTATAATATATATATATAAAATTTTTATCTGTGGATGATGGTGTGTAGATGTGTCCTCCCTGTAAAACGGGATGTGACGTATGTTTGTTGTTTCCACATCATCCTCAGGAATGTTTCCCAGACCGTCGCCTATAGCCCAATATGCAGCTCTAGTATGACGTAAATAAAAGCACTGTACCTGATCAACCAATCTTTCAATCATAAGATTCAAAACTATTTTCATCATGTCATTTCAGTTTTACATAATTTATAATATATGTAAAGATTAATTTTCCTACCATGACTTTTATTTATTTATTTATTTTGTACTATTTCAAAGAAAGAAAAATCATTAAAAAAGTCTGTATCAATATCATTATTTAATAACTTTTTGAAATCCATGGTTGAATTTTTTTGTTCCTTGTCATGTATGAAAATTTACATAAAAAAACAATTTTAATTAGATATGTGATTACTAGACAGCGGATAATATGCAATTGCATATTTTAGCACTTTTTGCCATTTGTGCATATAAATGCATAAAAAGGTATATTTGCTCTTATAAATGCATATTTTCAGCATTTTATGGCATTTCCCTCCTAAAACCATATCACTATTCTTTTTATGTTAGCATAAGGAACGTTTAAAATTTTGTTTTGTCGTTCTTTATCACCTGAAAGGGTCAGCTGGATTGATGTAGCTGGGGGTGATTGCAATCACGTGAAAAAGATGTAGAAATGAGGTGTGTGAAATGAAGTGAACTACCTTCAACCGATATATAACGAAGTACTGGATGATATTCGACGAGATATTGGAGATGGCCCTATATGGATTGAAGTCGATGAGACGACAGATAAGTGCGGTCGCTATATTGCTCATTTTATTTGTGGAAAAATGGATAATATTCCTAGTCGACCACATCTTCTAGCAAGCAAAGCCCTTGAAAAAGTCAATCATTCAACCATAGGTTTGTCAATGATTCTATCAGATTATTATGGCCTGATAGAGATGGTTCTGAAGATGTTTTGATTTTTGTCAGTGATGCCGCTCCGTATATGGTCAAATCTGCAGCAGCACTGGGAATTTTTATCCCAGAATGCTTCATATTACATGTTTGGCTCATGCTGTTCACAGACTGGCTGAGACTGTTCGAGAAGTATTCTCCTCTGTGAATGATTTAATTTTTAGTATCAAGGAAGTTTTTCTCAAGGCACCTGTGCGCATAAAATTGTATAAGGAAATTTATCCTGATTTGCCCTTACCTCCACAGCCTGTGATAACTAGTTGGGGTACATGGATTGAAGCTGCACGTTTTTACGCTAATAATTTAGATGCAATAAAGTCAGTTGTAGATGCAATTGACAGTTCCTGTGCTTCTTCAGTTTATGTCACAAAAGAATTACTACAGGATATCTCTTTGCAGAAGGACTTGGCCATAATTGACACTCACTTTGATTTCTTAAGTGGAGCAATAACAAAGCTCGAAACACGAGGTCTTCCCCTGGCTGAGGCCATATCCGAAATTGAAAAAATTCAACAGTGCATCAATGCTCTTCCAGACTCAGTTGGGAAGAAAGTAAAAGAAAAATGGTGTTTCGTTCAAAACAAAAATTCGGGTTTTGCAGCAGTGAAGAAGATAAATGATTTTCTTAATGGAAATGGAACTGAACTTCCAGAGAAAGTAAAACCAATGAGTACGAAATTGTACCAGTTTTGTCCAATAACATCGGTTGACGTTGAGAGGTCATTTTCTGCTTTCAAAATGATCTTTGATGACCGACGACATAAATTCACCCTTGAAAATTTGGAAAAACACTTAGTTGTGTATTGCAACAAAAATTATTCAGTTTAATAAAATCTTTCCGGAAAATGCGATGTTTTTCTTCTCTCATTTATCATACTTCAGTTTTAGGCTTTTTCTTCAGAAATGTGTAGATTCAAGTAAGAAATATTTTGATTTTCTTCCTTTTAACAAAAAAAATGTTTTAGCTGTGTTTGTTGGAAAAAATAAGTAGTAGTATTTAAATAAGTTGAACTTTTAATTTCTATTTTAAATGCATATTTCTAGTTTTAAGAGCATATATTCAAGTTTTTTAGTGCATATTTTGTCCGTTTTTTAGTGCATATAATCCGCTGTCTAGTGATTACTTTATTCAAATCTGAATTAATCTTATTAATTACAAAATAAGCATAATTGATAAGCAAAACATAAATAACAAAATATACACACTAAAAAATTAATAAATTCCTTATTTATAAACCTCATTACACAATAAAAATTCTGAGGGCGTAATTTAAAAAGATTCCAACCTCAAATCACTTTACGATGAAACAAACATTGTTTTAACAGCTAAAAACTGGAAATATTCCAGATGTTAATAAATCGAAAATTATATTTTGTCAGATATATTTTAGAAATATACATAATTGAATGTCTGCATGAAATTTAAAAAAATAAAAGGTTTATAAGTAAAATGCGTTGCCTATTATTTTTGGTGTAAAATCAATTATTAAGCATGCATTTTTTTTCCTGTGTAGGGGAATTAATTTAACAAACTTACATGTCAGCACAGCTAAGCATCATTTTTTTAAATTTATATTTCTTTAGCAATGGTATATCAACTGATAGGTGAGAATGTCTGCTCGAAACCAATCTGATACAAAATAGCATATTATATTATGAATGGAAACTAAATAAATATTTTAGTTGAAGCACAGAATCAGACAGAGTATGGGGCCCAAAGGGAACATTTGAATAACGGGAGGGGTTGCACTTAAAAATTAAACTACGATCAATTTCACAGGAATGGGGAAAAACAGTTCTTCTTCGTTAATCAGTAATTGATAATCAATAGTTTATTATAAAATTTTAATTTTCTTTAACAAGTTAAATATTTTATTTCATTTTTTCAATAGATATAGTGGCCAGGATAGCCAAGTTGGTATGGTGCTGGACTCACATTTTTGAGAACGGGAGTACGAATCCAGCCAGCCAAAAGCTCCTCGTGTAGTAATTGGTGACTAGTGCACGTTAAATCTGTTAGGTCACAAATTCCTACAGGTTCCCATAACAAATTATACCTCTGGTAGTACTTGATAGGTGCTTAATCGTTGACTGGTACAGATCAAAATTACGATCTGTGGATGAATAAATGGGTTGGCCCTTTAAAACGGGCTGTGACACCTGGGTGGGGCAGAAGTTAATTTTTGGCCATAGATAGCGCCACAAGAAAAAAAGAACAATCGCACCCCCAGTACCTTAATGGCCTATGACAACAACAACAATTGATATAGAAAGTGTCCTATTCTAGAACATTGAATTTGTTGTTATAAATAATAAAATTATTTTTTTTAATCCATAACATCTTTAAAATACATAAGAAGAAACAAGTAATTTTGTTTTATAATTTGTAAATATAAAGTTCGAGCATCAGTTCCCTTTGAAATATTCTTTTTCCACTTTTTGAAGCCACATGTTTGAAATGGTTCAGGCAAATCCCCATTTTCATTCTAAATTATGGGCTATGAAGGGTTATTTTTCTTTTATCTATTATATTAGATACATGGATGTCTCAGCAAATAAAACTTGGGAGGTTTTTTTAATGCACAGCACCCTTTTTAGGTAGAGAATGTAGGAAAAGTTTCTTTGAGTAACACTGTTTGAAAACAATAAAAAAATAAGTTATTTTTAAACTTTCTACATACAGAACCGCTCTTGGGGGGACTGGATTGGAGTTTGATCATGCTCTGGTTTGGTGACGTGTGAATGTTGTCTCCGAATCATTCTCAGGGATGTTTGCCAGACTGTCGCCAATAGCCCATTATGCAGCTCTAGTGTGACATAAATAAAAGTACCGTAACTTATAATGGATTAACCAATTTTTTAATCGTAAGATTCAAAACTATTTTCATCAGGCCTTTCAGTTTTACATAATGCAATAGGGTTGAAGAATTCAATAATTTTATAATTAAATTAGATCTCATTTATTATTATTAATTAATAACAATTATTCCTAATAATATATTAATAATAAGAATTAATTAATAATTGAAATATATTGATCGTGTTTAATAAAACATACAGCGAATGAGAAATAAAATATCGGTATATTACAATCTAACTATGATGTATGCTTCAAAACCTAGAAAATGAACCACTAAAATGGTCTTTAACTACACATCATAAGCATTTCTTTTAGTATTTAATAATACTTTAAGACAAATATTAAATAGATCATACAAAAGACAGGGTGCCAAATATTTTGTAAATAAGTGTATTTTGAGATGAAATTTGCATATTCAGGTATGGGGAGATAAAATAAGAATGAAAGCACAGGACCATTAAAAGGAAATCTTCCCCGAAATCTGCGAAGGATATTGGACGTCTTAAAGAATTAATTATAAAAATTAAATAAAGCTTACAAACATATTAATAAGTTGTTTATCATTTACAATAGTTTCACAAAATTTATTTACAACATAGTATAAATCAAAAATTTGTAACTATGTTCATTAAAGAAATATATCACAAAGTAGAATGCTCTCTTCTGAATACTGGAAAATACAAATTATAATTATTTCTTAAGCTTACAACATGTTTTATTTTTTTGTTATGCTTGGAAAAAGAAAAGATAATGCTTTATTTAAAATATTACTTAAGAGCAAAAAAAAAAAAAAAGAAAAAAAAAAAAACTAATTATAATATATATATTTATAAAGAGAAAGCATATGACAAAATGGGTAAGTACTTGACACAGGCATTTTATATTTGCTTTGAAATTACGACAATACTATAGTGCAGGGATGGTGAACCAATGGCACGCGTGCCATTTATGGCACGCCACACAATATTTTGGGCACGCCACGGATCACAAAGTTCACTATGAAACATATTAACAATTAAAATAAAATTTAAAAAAACAAACAAAAGAAAAAAATTATTAACAAAACAATTAACAATTAATGCACAAAAAAAAAACAATTAACTACCATCAGAAACAAGCTAACAATAAATGACTAGCAAAAAAAATTTAAAAAAATTAACAGTCCTGCTTAAACTAACATCTTACAAACTTATATAAGTTATTTGTCATCTAATCTGCAACAACAGAAGTTACACTGATGTTACTTTTAGTTGAGTTACGCGTATAACTGAGACATTGCAAAATTTATTTTTTCCATAGTAAATAAAGAGTTGTGAGTTGATACTATTTTGTATTATTATTTTCCCAATAATCACGAAGTCAAAATTATTTGACGGCACGTCTATGACTTCATTAAACAATTTTTTAGAAAAAATGGCACGTTGGTGCAAAAACGTTCGCCACCCCTGCTATAGTGAATAGTTGAATAATAAATATATCATTTCTTTCATGTTTTCATTCATGCTATTGTTCAAACATCTGTTTAACGATAATAATGTTTAAAATTGAAAAAAAAAAAAGCTTATATAATGTGGTATTTATTAGGCACTTTATAATATATTTTCAATACACTATACAATCCAATACAATATTGAACATACTTTCACTTATAATTTCACTTATCATTTAACGAAACAAAGATTCAGGAGACTAGAAACTTAAAAAAATCAAATAATCTAGGTGCAATGCACAAAAACAGTTCAAAAACTATATTTTATATAACATTGTATTTGTGTACATATAACTGCACGATTCACTTTACAAAAAGGAATAACAAAATATGAAGCATGGCAGAGAGATCTGTGAAAAAGAGATTATTATAAGCACAATGAGAGTTAGTGAGTAACATTGCCATTCTGAACATGTTTAGTTGTTTTTTCAACAGACATAGTGCTATAACATGCATCCAAATAGGCCCAAGTAATTTCAGACACTAAAGAACGGTCAGGAATTTGCTGTGCCATGCCATATATAGCAGCCTACAAAGAAACACATTAATGAATAACATTTAAAAAAGTTCATTTACAAAGGCGATAATACCAATTTAAGTCTAAAATGACACAGAAAAAATCCATAAAATAGTAATAAACTTTTATTTTTTAATTAATATTGAAATATGAGATCAGAGATGATTATTGTCATCATGACTTTCTGAATAAATTCTTTTCAGTAATATCTTGGAAATCATTATTATTTTAACAAAAACATAACTATGTAGTATAGGAGCATAGCAATAGCCAGTTTTTTGTTGTTACGCTTAAATACGTGCAATTACCAAATTATGAACATACTGTTTAATAATGTACTGTAAAGCAGATAAACGATAGATACTGTGAATACTTCTTATTTCATATTTTATTTATTTCAGTTTTTTCTTTTTTGAACTCAATTTATTGGAGTTATTTTGAGTTCAGTTAAACATTTTTAATGTTTCAACATTGTATCGTTAAAACAGAAAAATGTGACTTCTACAAGACCTAACTATCGATTGAAAACTAGATTGCAAACCCAAATGCACAACGCTCTAGCAAAAATATATCTCCCCTATTTACCATAAACATGTATCACATGCTCATTTTAAGGAGCCATCATAAAGCATGCGTTTTCAAAACATTTCTTCCTCCTTATGTTTATATAGTGAAACCTTTAGGAAAGACCACCTCTATTTACGATCATTTTTGGGAGGCACAGAATTTTACCATAGACTTTGTGTTGAGGAAAACCTTTTGGAGGGACCATTAAAACCTCTCCCAGGAACTGGGTAAACATCTGCACCAAATACGGGAAAGATCAATTAAGGAAACACAAAAAAATTTCGAAACAAAACATTTGGGTGAGGCTTTAATTTAGAGAGCTCCTTTTGACGATACAAACTTATGTTGCAGTCAAAGTGCACTAAAGACGATGTTATCCATGATTTATTTTTAGAGTTTAAAGTTAAAGCAGAAAAAAAGTTAGTTATTTTAGAAAAAACAAGCCTCTCAAACCTCTTCACATTTCTTTAAGTTAACTAATTTCGATGATATAAAATTAAATTCACACGTAAACAAAAAACATATTTGTTTATTTATTTAAAACAGCTTTATGATTCACAAATGGTAAATTTGTTTTACACATAATTACATCAGTTGGAATCATTTTTCATAAACGCTACATTTTATTGAACAATCTGCCATGACGCAAACAGAGGAGGCATTTCCGCACCAAAAAACTGACTAAAATTAAAATCGTTTGCGAAAAACCATGTACCTTCGATAAGAATTAAGTCAATGAAGGTCAAGTCTAAGAACAACCCACCTCCATCAATCACTGTTTTACTGTGGAACGGAGATTGGTTGCTCTCGAGAGGTTTCACTATATATTCAAAAATCACATGCGATTCATAAGGCTCTCATTTTGATTGAAAAGTCTAATCTACATATCTTTTGAATCTTATGGACACACAATGCCGAATTTTGTGCCGAAATTATAGTTTTAAAAATGTTCCAGAACAATACTTCAGATACGTTAGCAGGGGGTGAACGAGAAAGCGCATAAACGCTCTTCATGCTGGTGTGAGAGTAGGTGCAAAAGGGCTAAGGACTGAATGGTCAAATATCTATTTAGTACTCACTCTTCCAGAGGTAGGAACACCAGGGGTCTTCAATATATCTTTAGTGCATTCTTCCACATCAGACAAAAATCTATCAGCCACTCCTTCATAGGTATGTTGCATTGTGAGGCATATATGAAATGCTGATGGGTACTGGAGGACATTTAAGTTCCAACCTCTCTCTGTTAAAGAGCTTGTCAAACGGTAGACATCAAAGTGTTCAGATCCAATTGCTATGACAGACACGTCTGGTTTACCAACAATGTGTATTCCTTCTATTTTTCTTAACCTAGACATTTTATTTCCAAGAAAAACATAAAAAATCAGTCAATATTATTGAAGTGACAAAATTTAATGAATATAAGAAATTGAACTAAAGAAAAATCATTTGAGTTAAAAGTGTATAACCACTAAACAGATTTCATTTTTTTACTTCAGTGGTTTACGCTTTTAACTCCATGATAATATTTCAAAAGAAACTTATATGAAGATTAAAGGAGGAAATAAAAGTTGTTTAAGTGTACATTATTAAAGAAATTAAGTTAAAAATTTATATAACACTTATAAGGAATGATAACTCATAGTAGCGAAATTTAATCTTTGACAACTAAAGACTTGTTGATATTTGATAGTACAATTTTGAAACAGGATTTGAATCAATTCAAGTAGAAAAACATCATTTAATCAGAGAATGAAGAAACAAATTTAAAAAATACAGGATTTTTTTTAAGAAAAAATAGAAGACAACTAAAAATATTACTTTATGTAATATAATCATAATCATTAAATAATTAAAAACTCACCTTAATTAACATCTTACCACAAGTATTAACTTTATCAATAAAATTACCAAGGTTTTAATAATATAATACTAATATTAAAATAAAATGTTTAATTTTTTTTCAATATTAGAAAAAAAATTATATTATAACTAGTTAAATAAACAATTAAATCTTTTGGCAATTTTTAACTTTATGTGGCTAGAGTGTAGTTGTGTGAGCTTGAGCTGCTTCTATTTCTTACACGAATTTTTGTTCAATTTCAGTAATGAAACAATGGCTGTCTTCATTAACTGAGCACTTTGATACTCTTTCCCTCTGGGTAGAAAGTTTGTCAGGTTTTACATGGGTACATTTTCTTTTCATTTCAAAGTTTTTAGAACTTCATATTTAGCATATGCATCCTTATAAAATATAAAATCATTCCTTCTGTCAATGTCTTTTGAAAGGCAATTTCTCTAATAGAAATGTAAAATGTTTTACATAGGGAAAAAACTGTTGATTAAGAGTTCAAAAATCATAAATTGGATACTAGAAGAAGACCCAAAAATATATGGATAAATAATATCACAAAAGATCTAACTATAATAAAAATTTCAAATTTGTAAATCCAAAGCTAAAAACAGAGAAGTTTAAAATAACATAGTTCAGCAAAGTAAGGGCCAATATAGGCTGCATGAAAGGTGTTGCCATAAAAGGAGAGAATACTTTTTAAAATATCAAACATATAAATATTTTATTAATAGCAATCGAATCTCGCAATTCATATTGATATGTTAGATAAGAAATTTTATTACAATAAGGCCTAAAAATAAAATAATACTAAGGCCTAAAAATAAAATAATACTTTCAAATCAGTGACAGGGTGTTCTAAAAATTATTAATGATTTGAAAAATTGATCAAGAAAAATGGAAAGATATAAAATTGTACGGTTTGATGCATTCCGTTTAGAAAACTAACTATTTATTCTTTTTTAATTTTAAAATTACCTACTAATTACATCAGAAGATGGCATTGCCATTTAAGAAAAACTTTAAAACTAGCAATGATTTCAAAATAACAACCATTAGCGAATAACATGGCACACTCTAAGCATAAAACCAATATATATTCATGTAACATTTCTAGTTAGAATGGTCTGAAATTGAGCGGAAAATGTTGTTTTGTAGTTCTTCCCATTCACTAACATTATTTGTTGGGTTAAAAAATATTTGTACATAAGAATGAAACATGGTCAGGATAACTCCTGGTTATCTAAACAAAATGCAACAAATCGTATATTTCTATACTTTTTAATTTTTATTAAATTGATTTTTCAAATCATTGACCATATTTGAGAAATTCAGTATTATGAATTAAATTAATCGTATAAACTAAGAATTTTCACCAGATGAATCACAATACAATTTCAAATTTTCCAATTTCACCAAATTCAAAACACCTATAAACAATCAAAAGTATATATATATATATTATTGTGAATGACTGAAACTGGTGATTATTGTATATACAAACTTCCACTGTTATACTTCCAATATATATACTTTATGTACTTCCACCACTTCCAATATATACTTTCAGTGGTGAATGTTGACAATCACATAGTCGCTTTGGTAAATGTCTAAAATATATACTAGGTATAGTTAAGTGCCACTACCCGGAAAGCATTTTCCGAGTACTCCGAACACTGATGTTTCTCCTAATCTATCCTCAGCAGATATTAAAATAACGAATAACTATAATAAGATCAACGAATAAATTAATATCAAAACAGATATAATAAATATTTCGGACATTCACCAAAGCGACTATGTGATTGTTGACATTCACGTGTGAAAGTCGACAATCACCAATTTCGGTCATTCAAGGTAAAATATACACTGATTATACTTGGTTCTTCTTCAAAAATCAAATAAAAGAGATAGTTAAATAATAAAATTTAGGATTTATGCAACATTAATTTCTGAGAAAAACTTGCATTTAACATTCCAGTTTTTAAAGCATATTTGTTGAAAACCAAAAATAGGTGAAAATGTTTTTCAAACATTAGAAAAAAAAAAATACATGATACAGTGTTTTATAAACAAAAGAACTAGATTTTAACCACAATTATGCATTCGAATGACAATCAAAAGTAAATAAATAAATGCATAATCGAAATCTGCTCTAGAAAACAATTTTTCTAAGATATTTTGAATGTTATAATGATGCTCTAAAAAATTATAATTTAGTTTTGAAGTTCTTTTTTTTAAAGAACCGATGCTAATTTGAAAACAACTAAACAGAGTAAAGAGTAAACAAATACCCTTTTTCAATGTATTTAGCAACAGATATTATCTTCCTCGTGCATTCAATGTAATTTTCTTCTCCATGATATAAAAGAGATGCCCAGCATGTTGCGATTAGTCCACCTGAACGGCTTCCTGCAAAATATTTTTACAAATTACTTTTGCGTCGTTTTCCAAAATAAGAAGCATTAGTTAATGCATAAAGTTTTAAGATTTTTTTAGAATTTATATTTTTATGAAATAAAAAGATTAAATTTATCTTATATTTTTTTAATTTCAATTAATTAAATTAATAAATAATTAAATTTATTTATATTTTTTTAATTTCAATTAAAATTGCTTAATTTTTTTCATCATTATTTTGCGATGCCTCATTGATAAACATTTTTATAAATCCAAAGGATATAAAATATTCAGCATTAAAAATATCAAAATCATATTATTTTACTGACATATTTAAAGTTAAATTATTTAATAAAAAAGGATCCAGCTATCATGTTATGTGTTTTGTTAAATCTGTTTACAAAAGAAATTTTTGTTTAGCTGATATAAACTTTTGGTACATAAATTTAAAAGTAAGCTGGGACCAAATTTTCAAAAAAATGGGGCATGCAGAAAAAAAATTGACAGTAATATTTTTTTTTAATTTCAAAGTCAAAAATTATATTGTTGCATGATTCTTGCATTATGAAAAATTGTGCATGTCCTAATTACTTCATATTAAAGAATCAAAATTTTAAAAACTGCCATAGTTGGGTACCATAAATTCCATTTACAGCATCATGTATGGTTAAATACTACGAATATTGTGGCACACAGAAAGTATCAGTTCTACCCGCTTTCTTTTCTATATATCTTTTTTTCCTTCATATTGTTTGATAGGAAAACAGTGTATCAGGAAGGAATTTTTTTTTTTTAAATTTGCAGGGTTGGAAGTCCAGAATATAAAAATTAAGGACTAAATTGCCTCCAAATTTAAGAACAATTTAAGGATACTGATTCTCTAATAGGAACAATTTTTACGAGACCAACATGGATTCGCAGATATATAATTGGTAATTGTTTCAATAGTTCCTGCACTTAAGTAAAAAAAGAAACAATTTAAAGAAAACTAAGATTTTTTTTAAAAAAAGTTACATATTTTTTTTTTACATATACATAAAAAAAGTGTGAAAAATAACATAAATACGGAAAATTATTACGTAGTAGCAAAGTTCGAGGATTCTCTTGTAAAAATCAATGGAGTGTGATGGAGGGAGAAAAGAGAGCTTTCTATATATTTCTCTCACATTGAATGTTCTATACCATCAAGTTAAGGGCAATTTTCTCTAACAATGGAAGTAAATTAATACCATACTTGACATGCTAATATTAGATAAAACCTTAGACGTTCATTTTGTTATATACTTTATTTCATGGCATATAACAAAATTTCCGAATTTGAAATTTCTTCAATTTTTTTTAAAATGGATAATATTTATTCTTGCTGTTAACTTGGAATACTAATAACAAAAATTTGAAAAATACGAAAACATCAGGACATTTATTGAAATTTTTAATAATTAAGGATATTTAAGGAAACTTTTTTTATAAGGAAATTAAGGACAACTTTGAGCCCTGAATTAATTTGATAGCAAAACCACTAGAAGATTAAACTTGGTTTTGGCAGACACAATTTTCAAAACTCAAACAGTACTAATACTAATAAGAATAAAAAACAGAAACAAGTACCTGATAAGTTAGGTGTGCCATAAATTCCACCAGGCCAATTAGGTTGCACAGAGAATTGATGGTGTCTATATTTCTTTTCTTTGTAAAGAATAACAGAAGTACCTTTAGGAGCATAGCCATACTGAAATAAGTAATGAAGGCATAAATTTCTAATGGCATGCTATAAAACAATTAAAAATTAAGTAACAATCATAATAAAAAATGAGAGATATGGCAACAGTATGTCTATAAACTCAGGGCAGACACACAGTACTGCAGTGCAAAAGAAAAATCAACCTATGCGACAACAATTTCAAAACCGAAATTTTTATATATTTGGCATTTCTATATAAGCTACTCATTGCAAAGGATTTTTTAAAATTTAATATTGTTTATCAGTTTTTTAAATTTCTATTTCAGTGTTCACAGCATTAGTTATAGAAAGAAAATAGTTGTCAAGTCACTTTTCTCGAAATCTACTGTGAGGTATTTACGCTGTTTTTTCATTTGCACGGCAGAGATGTCCCCTCCAAATTCAAAATATGAGGAAGAGCTGGGCAAGTTCATTAGATGTCTATATCTTTCTTAAGAGCTGCGGTGGCTCAGAGGATAGAGCGTTCGCCTTCCAATGAGGTGAACCGGGTTCAAATCAAAGCTATGGCTGGTCGATACGAATTCCACCCCCGGCTCGCAAAGACCACAGTGCTGACGTAAAACATCCTCAGTGGTAGACGGATCATGGGTTACAGCCCTTTTGTCATTAGGCTAACTGTGGAAGGTTTTACTCTCCCTGTAACACAAATGTGGGTTGGTTCCATCAGAAAAGTCTTTCGTGAAGGCAAATTTTTCTCAATACTTTATCCAGGAGTTCTCTTGTCTTCTGGATTAGGTTAAAAATTACAAGGCTACAGAGGTGAGCATTTTTAGTCGTAAACTCAAAATTGGGTCAGCTGTTCAACGACGGTTTTATTATATTATATCTACCTTAAGAAGCAAAGAGAGCCAGGAGTGACATTAATGCTTTAGAGATGCTTACATAGGCAGTCATGGGTAAATATAAAACTGAACATTACGACAGATTTCTTTTCATTTCTCACTGTGAGTTCTTGGAAAGTGGAGTATTTGAGGACTTTTCTGAAAATTAACTTCACTGAATATTAGAAGGTCCCTTTTTAGTCAAGAAATCTATGACCTAAGCATTACTCTGTATTCAACAGTGGGCAGGAACCCATTGAGTTACTTATCATGGTTTAAGAAAAGATGGAGCATGAAATAGCACTTTGCAAGCCAATAGATCGAAGGGTGGCTTTGAAATCTGATAAGAAAATAACTTTTGTAAACATGCCCAGTAATTGTAGCAGTGCTCAGTGAATGACCGTCATCTCCTGTCAAAAGCAGTTACAAGGGAGCGAATGGGTGTTTAGTAAAAAAAATCTACAGTGCTCATTGAATTACCTGTTCTGGGACCATCAGTATATAAAAAGTAGTAACAACTGTTCACAAATGTATGCCAAAATAGAAAAAATAAAGATTTATGTATTTTCACTTATACTTAAATACATAAGTTAAATACATACTTAAATACATAAGTTAAAACATATGAATGAAATTTTAATGATGAGTAAATTTTAATAATAAAGACAAGTTAAGTTTACAAATTTTATTAGTTTTTTTAATAACATTATGGTTTAAATCTAATCAAAAAGAATAATTGAACTTTTTAACTATCTGGAAAAAAAATAATAATAATAAACTGTACAAATTTTGCTCCAGATCATTTTCTTCCTTATTTAAACAATCTAAATTTGTTAATAACGATTTTTTTAAAAGGAACTACTAATGTAGAAAACAAATTATTTAAATCACTCTTCAGGAAAAAAACTACATTTTTGAAACTAATACAGATTATTTATCCAAAAAACTTTATCATCTAGAAGCATAGTAATATAAAATATGTGAAAATGACAAAGCTGTTTGTCATAAATTAGTTACCATGTAGCCCAGCAAAATCCAAAATTTTGAAGAGTTGACAATGCTATAGTGTCAACACTTCTTCTCAGGAAACAATGTGTCGTAGTCAGAACCCATTACTTTTTAGTAATTGAGTGATGGGGAATGTTTGGAAGGTACCTCATTTTACGTAGCCTTCCATGTCCTGTAGGAACCTCTGATCTTAACACAGGGTGATTTCTTCCTTTGGGAACATCTTAAAAGCAATGCGCACCTCTCCTGCAACTATCCATAAATTAAGCTATAAGATTGAGCACTGTAATTCACTAATGTGTGTTGCATCAAGCATTTGGAAGTTTTTATAACAGACAAATGATAATACCAAGAGGGAGCTCATCTTCCTAAATGCTTTCTGTACAAAGCAAAGAAACAGAGTTGGTTATATTCTGTAATAAAAACATAAAATACATACTACCTCAAAAAAAAAAAAATTCTGTTTTTATTTGTGAAAATTGTGTTACTTCAAATTTTCCCATTATCCTCCAACATTCTGTAATTATGTAATCCAATGCATACCATCTAAGTGTTTATTTCAGTTGCATCACATAAGAGATAAGTAAAAAAATTATTTATATTATCTTATCAAAATTCAAATGGTGAATACTTATCAGATAGCCTAAAATTAATAACAATGAATACAAATAAGAAACAAATTAGTTGCACAGATTCAAAAATAAATAACATACTAGTTATAAGGATGATAAATATTACATAAGTTTGACACAAGTATATTACTTTATGCGTATCACAGGAAATGCTTGTAACTCCATGAACAGAGAAGTCAAAGGGAGGTATTTTAAAACCTGCTTGTTCCATAAAAGGTATTAAAAATCCTCCTAAACAAGCATCCACATGAACAGGAATTGATTTCTTGTAACCTAACTAAAAAATAATCACACCAAACTAAATTAAATAGCTCTATAAACATATCAAATAAAATAATAAACATTTATCAAACATTTTTTTTTCTTAAATAAGAAAACACATGAAGAAAAAGTGGGAAGAATGGTATATGTACATGAAAGCTGATTCCAAGAAAAGCTTGCAGACAGGAACTGTTTTTGAAAGAGCACAGCTAATCTTGGCTGTAATAACTCTGGGAGAGAACGGATTTTCCACATTATTGACTACTGAAACTTAGTAATAATCAAATCAAATCCAACAGATGGCGATCCAATTGTCATTTTTTGGAAAATGGACATAAATCGTTCTTCTCGCCTGGATCTCCATATATTATAACAACGGTATTCGATATCTCAAAGTTTGAAGGGACTCTAAACTTCAAGATAGCAAGTTTTCGAGATAACAAGTTCAGAACTAAATATGTTCTAAAAAGTAGAAAAATATGTTCCAAAATATTACTCTAAAAAGTAAAGTCATGAATAACTAGTATTAAATATGTATGTAATGATAGTTGACTACATGTCTAAATACAACAATGATAATTTTATTTTTAAAAGTAAGACAAAAATAATAATGCATTAAATAGAAAATAATTGGTTTATAATAAACTTACATTGCGATTTTTGTGAGAAAATTTATTTTCTATCTCGAAAAAAAAAAAAAAAAAAAAAACTCAAAATAGCAAGGCTTTGAGAAGAAACCTTTTGACATTGGAATTCAAATTAACATTGGGTGGATGTGTAATGCAAAGGAGAAAAATATTTTTTTGACATAACAAGGTTTTCCAGCTATTGAAGTTCAAGATATCGAAAGTATACTATATTTTTTAGTACAGTTTGATGATAATAAAAATTTCAACAAGGTAGGATTCAAGCCATTTTCAAACTATTTAAAAACTATGACAAGTCATTTATTTTTTAGTTTTTTGCAATAATTTGCTTATTTTTTTAACTTTAAAAATTTTAAGCAAAAACTAAAAAATACTAAACAAAATTCTTAACAATTCAAACATTATTCAATTTCTTTTTAAATGCCATAAATAAAAATAATAAAAGAGTGAAGAAATGAAATGGATGACTTTACCTGTCCAATAGCTTCAATAGGATCTATGCTTCCATGAGGAAAAGCGGGAGCTGATCCAACAAGCTTTAAAATTGAAAACAATAAATTAATATGAGAAATAATCAGAATTCATTTATATTAGAGCTTTAGTCTAATTTACGGAAACACAGCGCATGTAATTTAAGATATCTAATTTTCAGAAATAGAGAGCACAAAATAGAAACAGAACCCTTTTATAACTGCTGATTAAGTGATAATCAGATTTTCATCTACCAATGTAATCTCAATGGTGCAAAGATATTATCTTAAATGTGATAATTAATGACAACGATAATATTTTAGGCTACAAAATTAGGTACAGTTCTTGATCATCTGGAAAATATTATCTCAAATGTTTAGTTAGGAAAGCGGTTGAAAGTTTGAATCCCATATAATGTTAATTTTACTTTTTATATACCTCTCTATTTTTGGAATTAAAAAAAAAGTGCATTCAATTGTGAAACTTATTTATCAAAAGATAATTTCATACAATATTGTACAATTATATTGCATAATTGTGGGACTAAAATTTTTTTGTTCACTATAAAATCAAATAATGAAAGAGAGCAATTAATTAAAAAACTCATGTTTTACATGGAGTTACCAGTTTTACAACTAAGTGCAGCTTTATATATGTTTTAAAATAACTAGCTTTATAATTGTGGGAAAAATTTATTATTTGCTTGAATTATTCAAAATAAACAGCAAAATGCACTAATAGTAAAATTAGAAATAAGAAGTTCAAAATTTTAACAACCACTCTTGGCATCTAACTTTCATCTTACCAAGAACCCATCAAAAGAAGGTATCTTTATTCAGAGCATTTACAATTTTGTGGCTTTTTTCTATAACTCTATAGGCTGAGCACATTTGAGATGAGCTCCTCAACAATTGAGATTGCATCTTTAGTAGGCAACAATCCAATGACTAGATCAAAGGTCATTAAAGTGTTCCTTATGTATATGAAAATAATGACAGTGGTTAATAGGTGTAAAATAAATAACAGTGCATAATATAAAGAAATAAAAATAGGTTTCAGTTTGAAGTATTTAATAAACTTCTAATCAGTAAACTGTTATCTAACTTAATTTCTGATTTAGTCAATTTCCTTATGTTGAAAGTTTACAAAATGTCTTATATTAAAAAAATAACACAAGAGTTTGGCAGCATGAATACAAAATTGCATTTCCGTCAGCATACTATTTAACCCACTGGCGATTTAGCAAATGGGCGAAATTGGGAAAATGTTTCTCCCCAATACACCACTTTTCTATCTAATAGCCAAGGGAAACCGGTTTTGCTGTGCGGAGAAAACTGCAGGTTAAAATACAACTGTTTACGTGCAGAACCGTCAGTGGGTTAACCTGGTGTTTATCATATGTGCATGGTTGATATCAAAAAAATTTAAATAAAAAATTATGAATAACACAGGCCTGCGATGAAAAAAATACAAAGGGTCTGATAGCTGAACTTAATGTATTTTTTGGTGCTGAAACAGAAAATAATAATGAAAAATTTCTATCACGTCACGTTTTTTAGAAAAACTCAATTTTACTGGAATTTTTATGAACATTTACCATAGAAAAATAAAGTTTTTGAATTTCTTCCCTTCTTGACTGACCAACATTCTACTAAGGTTAAATCTACAAAAGTACCCATCTATTACTACTTCCTGTCACCGTCCCTCTCTCTGTCACAATCTCCCTCTACCAATAGCGTCGCGAGAATCCTTATCTAGGTTCGCTGACCTCTCAGAAACACTAGCAAGCGTAATAGGGAGTCATTTTAAAGTCTGCTTTTTTCGTTGCGTTTCGTGAAACATGGCTTCGAGTTCGAGACATCGTGAAAATTTTCCAGATGACTTTTATTATATATGCGGCGAATATTATGTTGTTAAAAATCGCATGACGAGCATTACAGACTATGTAAGACAACTTTCTCTCGCATGAAACTCGGTAATCAGGACAAATCTTGAGCACCTCATAAAGTTTGTGTGCAGTGTCTCAATGATCTACGCTTATGGCATCAAGGAAAGAAGACTGCTTTACGATTTGGAATTCCTATGACGTGGAGGAACCCCCAAACCACTTTGATGTTTGTTATTTTTGTTCCTGCCATGTTCATGGGTATAACCGGAAAAATCAAAGACTAATATCTTATCCTGATAACATTCCATCGGCCGTTCCTCATGGACCTGATGTGCCTGTGCCCTTGCCTTCAACTGAATTGCCAATCATCTCTTCAGAGTCTTCAGATTCGGAACATCCAGAAGTTCAAGGCTCCGATATCGAATATAAGCCTTCTGCAGTCGGTTCTCCTCAGCCCTTCTCTCAGGTTGAGCTTAATGATCTGACTAGAGATCTTGGCCTTTCGAAAGAGGCAGCTGAATTGTTAGGCTCCAGACTGAAAGACAAAAACTTATTGGCCAAAGGAACATCTTTTTATTGGTACAGGAATCGTGAAAAGGAATTTCTTAAGTACTTTGATGAAGAGAAGAACTTGGTCTATTGTTTTGATATTCCTGGATTGATGAGCAAGTTTAATGTCATCTACGATAAAGATGAGTGGAGGCTGTTTATAGATTCATCTAAAAGAAGCCTCAAAGCTGTTCTTCTTTATAATGGGAGCCAGTACGCATTATTACCAGTTGGACACTCAGTATATTTAAAAGAATGCTACGAAAACTTGGCTCCCATCATGAACAAAACCAAATATATCGACCACAGTTGGACTATTTGCGGACTATTTGAAAGTTATCTCTATGCTTCTTGGTCAACAAGGGGGATTTACAAAGTACCCATGTTTCATTTGTGAGGGGGATAGCCGTGACAAGACTCAACATTTGGTCAAAAAGAATGGACAAAAAGACAAAATCTTGACCCAGGCACAAAGAACGTTATTAGAAACAGCTTAGTTGATCCGAAAAAAAGTATTGTTACCTCCTCTACATATAAAATTAGGAGTAATAAAGCAGTTTGTCAAGGCTGTTCCGATAGATGGCAATTGTTTCAAATATCTGTGCAAAAAGTTTCCAGGTTTATTTCAAGCTAAGTTGAAAGAAGAAATATTTGTTGGTCCAGATATCCGCAAACTCATGTAGGATAAAGAATTGGAGACTAACATGACAAAAACGGAAAAAGAAGCTTGGGTTGCTTTCAAAGATGTCGTCAGTAAATTTCTGGGTAACTACAAGGATCCTGATTACAAGGAAATTGTAACGAAAATGCTGGACAAATTTAAAACGTTGGGTTGCTCCATGAATGTAAAAATGCATTTCCTTCACTGACGTGTGGACTTTTTCCCTGAAAATTAAAGGAGCAGTCAGCGAAGAACAAGGGGAAAGGTTCCATCAAGATATCAGAGATATGGAGTGTAAATATCAAGGAAGATGGGACAAAAACATGCACGCTGACTACTGTTGGATGATAGTTCGGGATAAACCTGAGATTAAGCATAAAAGAAGATCATCAAAAATAAGTTTCAGAGGAAAACGAGTATGTACTTAAATAGAAACTTTTCTCTTTTGTTTTTTGCTTGTTTTGTTTTTTGTTTGTTTTGTTTTTTGTTTCAAACTTTCATATACACATACGCAATAGTTGTTATTCTTGGTCAATTGTCAATTTTACGTAAGTTATCTCAATAAAAACAAATTAAAATGGTATGTTGGTGATTTTCTTCTGGAAACTGGTGTAAAAAGTTTGAACACAAAGAACTTATTGTTTTTCTCTCGACCAGAGGTGACTTGTGCGGGCGGTCTGGTAACAGTATTTTTTATTCATTTTAACCTATAAAAAATTAGCTGATAGCTCAAAAATCAATTTTCGTTCACAAGATTAAATTTTACAAACATCAAAATGAATGAAGAGAACAGTTACTGGATAGTACATGCAAATTGTTTGAGAGAATTCCTTTCCAAATAGGATTTTAGTAAAAACATTAATATCGATTTTATGAAAAATCCTGATGTGATTGAGAAAAATGAAGGTCATTTTTGAAATCACACATCAAATAACATATAAATCAACAATAACTTCTCTTGTATTTTTCAAAAAGTTCAATTTCGCAGGCTTGTGTAATTTTAAAACTTAATTATTAATATGAAATTGAAGGTATATTAATTATTAATGAAGTAATGTGACAGATATAGCAGCTTCTTTTTTGATTGGAAAAAAAGTATAGCACAGAACCATCTAATACTTAAAAGGTTAAAAAAATCTATACATCAACAGCCATGCTTTAACTATTGCATCAAAAAAGTAAAACATAAGTTAAAGTATTACGATAGAATGAAAATCAATTTAAATTTAACTCTTGATTTCGTACCATAATTGTGTTTTTATCTATTGCTTTTTTCATAGCCTTCATGTTAACTTTGGTTGTTTCAGGATCAAATGGAACATGCCTCACTTTGATTTTCAGCATATGAGCAGCCTGCAATCACAAATAAAATATTAAATTTCTAGTTAGAGATTTCAGTAGAAACTTATTAAAAATTACTACATTGAAATCTGTATTGTTTCATTAAAAAAATTAATAAATAAAAGATTATAAATATATCAATAACTTATAGTGAAAAAAAAAGTTTTAAGCAATAAATTAGTCTTGTTTGTAATAAATGCCATTCACTTGAATAGACAATAGAGTTACATTTCTAAAAAAAATTTATTTTCAATATTTAAAAATGAAATAATATTTAAACATATTTATTAAACAGAAAAAGGGAAATGTTTTGTTTGTAGTTTAAAAAATATTTGGCATGTTGTTACATTGCTCTTAAATGTTCTTTGGGATTTCTTTTTATTTATATTCTAAATTTAATTTCAAAGGACAAAAATGATAAAATTACTCACTAAAAATAAAGAAAAAATATATAAAGTTAACTTCAAGATGTACAATATCAAGATATTTTTTGTTATATACATGTAACATAAAAAGCTTCAATTAATCTTTTTATGTTAGTTCTTTTCTGAATATCCTTTTATTTTATTTTATTATTCGAATCGAAATACTTTCTCACACTTTTAAAAGCCATATCCTGTTCTTAAATCTATTTTTGGCTCAACTATGCATTAATTAAAAGCAGGACATTTTCCCATTTAACTTCGTGGGAATCACTCAACCTATTTCATAAACCAATAGTAATTTCTAAGATTTCCCTCTTTCCCAAAATTGAAACATTTTATGGATTTTACTTTGCACGATTTTCCCTAACATATAATGAAGAAACACAACTTTTTATACACACACTTTCATGACTGCTCTGTCTAATAATTAATAAATAAATTTTGTACCCTCCTTCCCGGCCTAAGACCTGTTTTAATCTTTCCACTCGGCAACGACGTTACATACATAATATGTATAAAATGCGTACAGGAAAAAAAATTAACAATGCATCTTAATTACATATTTGGACTTCTGCAATATAGTTTAAAACATGCTTCACAAATCTTCAAAAAAAATAAATAAACAAAAACAATTAATAAAATATAAAAACTATTTATACACAATGCGCAATAACATTATATAACTTATTTGAAAGTTTGTAATCATATATAGCTTGGTAAAAAAAAGTATAATTTTAGAAAAACCAACTACCAATAATTTAATATTGGTCATAAACCCTACAATTTCAATATTATTAAATCAGTTAAATTAAAAATAAATAAATATAGCTGAATCAAAAAAAAATTATTATAATTAAATAAAAAAAACTGTAAAGTTAATTTAGATATCAAATATGAGGTTCAATGCAACTGATCTTAATTATTTTATAACACCACTAAAAAATAACAAAACTAAAAAATAATGCTATCAGAAATAATTTTAAACGAAACAAAGCAGAAAGTCTATATTAAAAGGTAAAATTTAGTTCAATCAATTTCTGTAATTTTAAACCTTTCATAGCATAACCATAACAAAAATTAGTTTAAACACTGTACAATTTATACTGAGAAAATAGTTGCAAATTCAGAGTAAACAACCCCCATGTACACTAAAAAAAAATTATACTATAAGCTGAATAATATAGTCACATTGTATTACTAGACATTGGATAAATGCAAATATATATAATACCTCAGAATAAATAAAAGTTTAATGAAAAAAATATTCATTTTTAAAAATTTAACTGTACCTTATCAAAGCCTGCATGAGCTGTGATGGGTATAACCCTATAAAGACATAAATATGAGATTCAAAATTTAATAATAAAAAATAAAAAAACAGATAAATTTATACTTAAATTTAATAAACAAAATGAAAGAAAATGTCATTAAAAGAGGATAGAGGAGTTGCTTAGATAACACTAAGGATATTTTAGACAATAATGAAAAAAAAAAATTTAATTCACTGAAAAAATCACAACATAACTTTGAGAAAAATTAAAGAAAAATGATCAAAATATATCTAATTTCTTCTTAAAAGTTAAGAAATAAAAGGAAAAATGGAAATTACTTAATTCTAAGTTCAATTATTCATTACAATATACATAAATTAAGATATCATTTATGGATCAATTATATAGCTAAAATGTAAGCAAGAACATATATATACAGCTAAGAAAGTTTAAAAAAAGGAGTAAAAATACAAATGTAATAAATAACTTTTAACTTATAAACTTTTTTAAAAAATAAGACAATTTAGTACACAGCAAATTATTTACCTACATAACAATATTTTTGTTTTGCTGCTTCATGAGGTAAAGTGTATCAAATTTAATACTACATAATGATAATTATTTGCATAAGCAAATTTGTGCAGCTTTAAACAAGGAAATTTATAAATAATATCACTAATAAATCAACAGGTCAGAAAGTATACATTTGAAAAATGTTTCATTATCATGGAATAAAAGAGTGCTAGTAACATAAAGCTGCAATCGAACAGAGATGTAATCAAACATAACATAAAGATGTAATCAAAATCTTACTTTTTCATACATGCTCAAGTAATAACAAACAAATTAAGCAACTAGAGCATTTTATCACTGTCAACATTAAAACAAAATGCTTAGATTAAGATTCAAATTAAAATAACTTACATATTTGGATCTCGTATGCCTTTTTCAAATTTAGCATAATCTCTGTAAGCTTTGCAAACTAGAAAAATACTTTCTGTTCCTCCACTTGTAACCTAAGGAAATAAAATATAGTTATAAAACAGTTCAAATTACAGAACATCATTTCAAAAAAATCATTTAATAAAAACAAATGAAAAAAACAACAACAGTTTATTGTCTTTAGAAATAAATAACTTTTACCTAACCCTAGTACTAAATAATACATAATAGTAATAATAATAAAAAAGTTAAATAAATAAAAACTAAATGTTTTTAATTTACTCACTGTTCCAACAGATTCAGTAGCTTTGAAGAGAGATGATACCATCTGAACAACTTCAGCTTCCATGATTCGAGAACCAGGGAATACATCAGGGTGTAGAGGGTTAGTATATGCAGTTAAACCATAAACATCTTTCATCAGAGTTCCTAGTTTAGCATCATTTCCCAAATAAACTGTCCCTGATACATAGCCATCTTTAAATGAATAATGTCCATACGATGTATATTTCTTAATTGTATCAATAATAGCTTCCTATAATGCACAAAGAAAAATATATTAACACAATAAGGTAATAAATTACAACTCAAATAGCACAAATTTTATTTTTACATGTATGTAGTTTCTCAGTAACATAATATTAGGATAATTTTTTTTTAACACAAAATAAATATAATAGAATCATTTGTTTTGCCTTGAAAAATTCATTACATGCCTGACCTCTTTAATAGTTATTGAATCTTTCTCTACATTTACTTGACAACTACAATCACAACTGCTCTAGCCCCTGGCTCATCGCCTTTGCATTAAATAACAAAGCTGGTGTAAAAGATTGGTAAAAATCATGATTTCTTAAAAAAAAAAAATTAAATCTGATTTTATTTTTTACAATTATTAACCAAATTGTTTCATTAAATATATATACATATATAATATATTTAATATTATTTAAAAACAATGTCATAGCTAAAATAGGTTGGTAAATTGTTGAAATTCTCATTAAGTATTAAAAATGACTAAATAAATAAAGTTATAATTAATTTTGTTGAAATTCATTACTCTAATGAATTTTAAAGACAGGGGAATCAATTTGTGAATTAGATATCCAATGAAGAGCAAATTGGTTTGGATTATAAAACATTATTAAAAAAATATTTTAAGTTACTCTAAATTGAACCAATATACAGTTACCAATTACAATTGAATTTTTCTTCATTATTGATATCAGCTAACCACACATAAAGTGTCAAAAGCATTCTATTTTTTTCAATAAAAATAAAAGGCTATATTTGGAATATGTTTATTACCTACAAATTATTTTACGCACATCTAATGAAAGATTATAATTTAAAAGTTTAATGACACTCTTATCCACTTTTAGTCTTATTTTTTAATTTTTAATCTATTTTGATTTTTAAAAATTTACATTCCCCTTTTTCTTTAAATTAAACAATGAAAAAAAAATCATGTCTTAAAGAAAATTTATTTTAACCATATTATGTAAAAAATATTTTAGAATTTATTTTAAATCAGTTGCTTAGAATACTGATTATTATTTAAATAAATAAATAAATAAAGTGATTTAAGTAACAATTTTAATAGATCAAATTATATTAAATAGGCATTATGATTTGACTAAAGTGATTTAAATCATGGTGCTTATTTGATTTTATTTAAAAAGTTATTCCTTCTATTTTTGCTTGATTCCTTTCATTAAACTTAAAATACTGGCTAAATGCCAAGTTATTTTATATGGTTATGTTATTATTTGCCAAACTGTTTATTTTATTTTTAACATTTGCTTAAAAAAATATTTATAGACGGGATGAACTTTCATGAAATAATTTAGCAATGAAATCTAAAGAAAGCATGTTAAATTATATTCAATTTTTAATTATTTTTAAAAACAAAATGAAAATATTTAAAAAAAAAAAAACTATATAAATAAAACTATGCATAGTTAGCTCACAAAATTGCATAAATTTTACTTAAATTGTAATACAGTCGAACCCTACTATAGTGAACCTTAAAGGGACCGAAATTTTGGTTCACTATAACCGGGACTTCACAACATCCGTTCCGTAAGCAATTTTATCCAATGGTTCCAAACTCCTCCCTTTTATTACACAGTATTTAAATAAATGACCAATAAAATGAAATATAAAAATGACTCTAAAATAATAACAACAAAAAATGTAGTAACAAAAAATTTGTCAACTTTTATTTTTATCACTCTTTGTCTTGCTTAAAAAAAGTAATTTTTAGCTGATGAGCAAACCTTAATATCAGATATAGAAACACTTCCCGACTCTCAAATAATTTTTCCTAAATTTATGTTATTCCGCTTTTTAAACCTGTCTAACCAGCCATTCGAGCACATAAAAGTAGTCTCACCAAATCACTTAGCAAAATCATCGGCTTTGACTCGAAGCATTTGTTCAGGTACTGGAAGATTGCGGCTTCTTTGAATGCTGAACTAGAACCAATTCAATTATGATGCTATTCAATAATGAAGCTAACACGAAAAAATGCTTAAATGCTACATTCCATGCTTTGGATGGTTTTAAAAATCAGTCTATGTATTTATTTTGAAGTAGAAATTTCAAACTTATTACAAAAAAATGAAGAAAATAAATCAGTCGAACACAGAAAAAAGTTCATACTTCTTCTCTTTTTTTGGTTCACTATATCCACAAAAAATATCATTCTGCGTGTGTAGCAAGGCACAGGAGCAAACATTTTGTTCATTATATCTGGGAGTTCATTATAAACCGTGCTCTCTCTAGCCGAGTTTGACTGTATTTCAACTGCAATATTGCTTAAATTGTAATAATGCACTGATCTAAAATAAGTCAATTTGTAATAATTACTGTTTCTTGTGATACAAACAATGCTAGAAATCAAAATGAATGATTAATTTTGTGAAAATGTTTCAAATACTTACTGGTTTATAGGATTGTTTAGGCAACTTTTGGTGATAAACAACATCTATGCCAGCTTGCACCTGTTTTTCAATTTCATCTGTTGTTTCTTTCAATTTTTTTGCAACACCTTGCTTAATGATTGGCAAATGTCTTACAAAATATAAAACTTGTTGTTTCAGCCCCTCCTCTAAAAAATTATAGAAGGAATTTAAAAAAAATTAATAATAAGAAAAGTAAATGGTTAGTTAGATCATAATGAAGGGAAGATTTCTCTACATTTGTACTTCCACCAAAATTTAAACAAAATAAATCAGCGGCAAGAAATTAAACAAGTATGGTAAATTTAAGTGCCTTGCTATTTCAGTATGCACACATAAGTAAAAGTATTTAAATATCCCATACTCAGAATATCTAAATAAAAATTCAGTTTGATACTATATAACAAGCCATCAAGCAGAGAAATCAGGAAAAGTTTCCAACAATCAATATAACTATATACATATATAAAAATATAGCATACCGTATAAACGTCTACACAAATTTCTGAAGTAGACAAACAAAAATGTAGCTACAGCAGTACTGAAGATCAGAAACCATGGCTCCATATCAACACAAGCATCATTTATGAGGTTTTTAAAACAAGTTAGTTTCTGAACAACAACTATAAACACCTTCTCTAAGACTAATTGAAGATACTCAACATCCATTTTTCTGTAAACAAAGAAAAAGATTTATTTTTACTTCAAAAAACAAATGTAATGACGAAACGTAACAGTTATATAAATACGAAGATTAAAATTATGTAGGCTGAATAAAATATTTATGGTAGAAATTGAATTTAAATGAATTAGTCAATATTATTAAAATATTTTTGAAAAACAAGAAAAAGCAAAATTATGCATAAAAAATTAGAAGATTAACGAATGAAATACAAAGAATTACTAGAAATAATTATTCAAAAAGTACCAGTCATTCACAAACAAGCAGGAAAGAAGAAAAAGGATTTTTTTTTCTTTCTTTAGATCATAATCAATAAATCTTTATAATGAGATAATAATCAATAAATCTATCCAATGGTAGTTGCTTTACTGACAGATACACAGAATTTTAATAAACATCAGCAGTTGTTTATTTTCTATTAAGTGCAATCGAACCAAGATTTCACATCGATTGATCAAGGAAAAGTTGCGAAATATTTTCTCGTCTGCTAAAAAGTTACAGAAACATCACAGTTAGAATTAGTAATTGATAAAACGCGTTGAAACAGTATCAGAAGTTTGAATTTTCGAACAAGCAATAATTTCTATTAGAAGAAATCAGCTGCCTGTCAGCTTTTATCTCAAATGATGTAAAATTTAATTACAACACTGAAATAAAAAGTTATGATTAATAAATTAATGCATTTATTATAAAAAAGGATATTCTATTTTTAGTTTCAAATATTTTTTTTTGAGAAACAAAAACAAAATGGATTTATTTTTGCATAGCAACAGTTTTTTGTTCCGACCGTAACTTTTTGTTTTTTCATCGTCTGCTCGTTTTCCAAATTTTGAAGTTCCAGTTATTTATTTTTTTTCCATCAATAATTTAAAACTCTTTGAAGAAAAGTACTCCTACCGCTTTCTGTAATTTCTTTTTCTTGAAAGGCCTAAATCTGGGAATTTTAAATGAAATTCACCTGTACATTCTTGTAATTCACTTCTATTTGTATTTGCACTTTTTTTGTTACTAACTTATTTGTCATGTAAAATTGCTTTTTTATAAAATCTATCTTATTAAATTGTTTTAATCATGCATGATACCAATCATTATAACTTGTGTATTTTTTTGAGCATCCTTGTAATAGTTGATGTAAATGCCAAGAATTATCTTCTTCTTACACTTTCTTAAAATGATGAGCAACTACTGTGTTTGGCTGCCCTGTATTTCTTTATCTTTATTATCTCATTTATTTTAAATATTTACAAATTATAGTACATTGCTTATATGTCTTAAAAAGCGATTGTTTAATGTTAATTTAGATTGTGTAACAAATGTTTTAAATATTTGATTATTTTTAATGTATCCTGCTTGATCCACAGCAAATTTTAATTAATTTCAGATCAAAAAATAATTGTTGCAAGTTTTTCGAATCAATGTTTTTTGATCTAAATTTTTGGCTAGATTAAAAATTGATTTAACAGAATTGTCAGAAATATCTGTTTTGAAAATTATGTTACACCTGTTATATTAATCATCATTGCTAAATTCGAAGGGAAGTATTTCAAAGTCTAAATTAACTGTTCTAACAAAAGTTTTTGTGCTAATATAAAAGCGCAGTGGATATAAGACAAAATAGACAAAGTTTTTGTAAATACAAAAAATTTGTCAAACTAAAAATCTTGTGATATTCTCATAACCAATGTTGTGTGGTTATTTATTTTTAATTCTGTGAAAAAATTTCAAAAGAACATTTTTTTTAAGTGTTTGTGTGGTAAACATGTTAAGAAATTTAATCATTATTATGAGATAAATTTATTTAAGTGAAGAGAATTTTAAAAAAAAATTGGTCTCATCTTGAAATACTTTAGTTCTATTCAACAGATTTTCAAGATCTTAAGTGCCAATTGTGATAGTTCAAGTATTCTATATAATTTGTACTGACCATGAATTAAGTGTATTATTAGACTCAAAAGTGTGCTTACTTTAAATAAATTTACCTTTTTTTTTAAATTCTGGAATTTAGCTCATCAAGATAATAGGAATAATGCATTAAATATAAAAACAATTGTTTTGTTAAAAGAGCGGTTCCTCTTAATAATAATTTCACTTTTTGTGTGTTTTGCCTTCTTGTTAATTTTTTTAAAGAATACTCTTGCAGCAGTTGTAAAATTTACTTAGCTAAAGTTAATTCCATGCAAAAATCAAATAATTTTTATTTTAATATTTGACTTGAAAATAGTAAAAAAAAAATTGAACTGTAAGGCATACACATTTTTATATAATTTTATACTATGTAATTTTAAATTGTAAAACACAAAATTTGAGTGAAATTGATTGAAAGTGTCTGAGTTATAAAATTTCAAACAAGTCTTATTTTTAAATTTTCCTTTCTCTAAAACTATTAAACTGATTTTCATCCAATTTTATATTTTTTTAAAATTCAAAATAAAGTTACAAAATTTTTTTTAAAATTATTTATTAAAAATTATCTATAGGTTATTAAAAATCTATTGGCTATTCTTATATAAGCAAGTTTTATAATTATATGCAAAAATGTTTCAATTATGTACTTTCAAAAATGTCAGAAATATAAGATAATTGTAAATTGTGCAAAGTGTTAAAAAGGCCAAATGTTTAACCATTTTCCTGACTAAAATATAGGGCCATATTTTCTAGAATAATTGCTAACCACCCAAATTTTTATAGTCGAGAGTTTGTCGTGAAAAAGGAGTGTTTATTCAGAGAAAGTTCACTTTTTTGTCTGATTAATAAATAGTTATCCCTAATTAATTTAATGTTACCTTTGAACGACAAAGATTTCTACTTAATATTTGAAAACATGGATTGTTAAAAATAAGCATTAAAATTTTACAATTTATAGTTATTTGAATTGATTGATATTTAAATTTATCTGAAAAAAATTATAAAATACATTGTAAAATGTTCTTTTTTAAATTATTCAATTCATTTTCTAGATAACTAATGGAAAGTAGTTAACAAATTTTTAGTGTTTTCTTTCTAATTTATTGTTATTTTTCCAAGGGAAAAATTTTCTGTCCATATTTTGGCAATTCTATATTATAAAGGCTTCAAAAATGTTGCCTAATATCCACATGGTTATAAAATATAACTTATAATTGAATTATTTAACTGAATTTATGAAGCAAATATCTACATATGAATTATTTTTTAATCAATAAATTAATGTTTAATTAAATGAAAAAATGTCAATGATTTCAATTAATATATGTTTAATTAGTAAAATATATTATAATAAATTAAATGTTAACAATAATATAATGGTTATTTATAAGAATATATTATAACCAAGTAAATTACAGTATAGTTCTATTAGAAAGGAAAAAAAACTTTATTGATATAATATAGCAGAAATTAGTTAATGTTTAATTAATTGTGAAGATGCTAATTATTTTAATTATAATATGTTATTTCCGTTTATTAGTTATGTTTAATTAGTAAAACATAATAAATTAAAGTTAACAATAAGATAATAGAATTATGGTTATTTATCAAAAGATATTATAAACAATTAAATGACAATAAAATTGTATTAGAAGAGGAACTTTTATTGATTTGATAGCAAAACTATTCTATTCTAGTGTTACCAAGCAGAAATACTCATGTTTACGTTATTATGCTGCTATAATCTAATAGTGAAAACGTATTTTTATGAAATTCATCTAAAGTAACTTTATGTTTTTCTCTAAAATTATAGACTAAATGTAAGGGTTGTTCAAATAAGACTTGAGCATTTGTGATTTCTTTAGCAACATAGTAGCGTCACCATTTAATTATAAAGTTAGGTAGTTAGTTTTATATTTTTGTTGTATTTTCAATGTTTCTTTACTCATTTGGTTATCCTAGACATTATTTGCTGTAAGCGAGGGCTCGAAAAAACTCAGAAATTTTACCCGCCCCTGAGGACGGCTTGTCCAGCAATGTACCTGTCCTTCTTTGAAACTAACTCGTAGCTTCTAAATAAATAAAAATATAATTTTCTCTTATCTATTACAAACATTTATATAAATTGCACAATGAATCAGTAGTTACTAGGATTACATTATACAGTAATAAAAGAAATACTAGGTTACTAATAGTAACCTAGTATTTATTTTATGAAATAATTTATTTCTTTTATGAAATTATTTAATTGACAAAGGTCAAGTTATCTGGAATGTCAATTTATCCGGGGGTACTGCGTTTTTTTAATGAATCAAATATGACATTTGTCAGTTCTACAATCAAGCCAATGATTTACTGAAGTTTCTGCACAGAAATCTGAAAAGGGTTTTCCATTTAGGTAGATGTTCATAATTGCATTTAACGCTTCTTGTTTATGACCAGTACCGATTACGTGAGCATGCGTGTTTGCTCTGACGAAGGAATTAACGGGATTTCTAGATTAGAGGGTCATTTTAAAAGTGTGGCGCTAGACTCTTGTAAGATAACAAAAATTGAAAATGTATCACGAACATTAACGGGAAAATTGCCGTCCGTGCGGATGTCAGATTCGAAAAATTCGTTTCCGCGGGGATCTTTTGACCTCCCAGGACGGGTGGACTGGCTGTTTTTCGAGCCCTGCTATAAGCATTTACCATTTTGGTATGTATGGTTACATTAGATTCTTTTCTGGCTCTAAAAATTGCTCTACTAATTATGGTTCTGTTTTGAACACATCTATCTTTTGTAAGATTTAACATTTATTTTAAATACTCTCATGATAACTTGTTAATTAGTTATAGGCAAATTGTTGTGCACTTGTCCTATTTTCCTATAGTTAGTGACTTTGGTAACGGTGGGTCCTTAGGATCAAGGACTTCCATATTTCTGGGTCCTATTTTAATAAAATCAATTCTCTACCTCCTTATCCATCTATTAATATTAACATTCATAATGTTTTTGTTTATTGTTAAACTAAACAAAGAATTATGAAACAAGAAGACATTTGATCAATTAAGGTTCAACAAACACCTGAATCAAGTAAAAGGAACAATAACAAAATTAGAATAATTGTTAGTATCAAATAACAAAATTTGATATTAAAAATTAATCTAATTTTCTCCTTCAGCTTCAGTTATCCAACTACTCTGAGGGGGAAATTAAATTTAGTATCTGTAACTCTGACTTTTGTTCAGTTTTTAGGTCAGAAATTATTGCTATTGAGTTTTCCTTTACTACTCATTATAGTAGTATTTGGATTTTGACTGTCAGGAAAAGTGCCATCCATTATCTAAACTTTGGCCAAAAATGTATGATAAACCTGACCAGGATTTTCTAGTACTTCTCTCTGAGCTTGGCCATAGGAAATCAGTATGCCTCCAGTGGATTCCTTTGCATGTTGAAGTGTAAGGTAATAAGAGTGCTGATACTCAGTATTGAAACGGTTGTGATCTTCCTATCACCAACTCTGTTGAGCTAACTCCTTTGGAAATCCACTCGCTCCACAAAAGTAATTTACTTTTAACTTGGTGCCTCCCACCAGTTCATAACTGGTATGCTACAAAGGGCTTGTCTCTGTTAAGCAGCGGCCTCACGATTCACTTGAAGTGCATAAAATTTCTACTATCCACTCACTACTATCCATAAATTCCACTAGTCCTGCTCACCTTCTTAATTGTTTTGGGCTCTTCCTGGAGGCACCTGTTGACTGAGCAGGAAAGATTTTTGATGTTCTTGGGTGATGGAGTCTTTTAGACCTGGTGTAGGCTTTCCTACACTTGCGGGATATATAACAAGAACAAAGTTCAGTTATAATTTTGCCTGCATAAATCTACTGGCTAGCTATATTTTTTTTTTTTTTCAGAAATGGAGAATTAGCATTATAGCTTAACTTTTGCAGCCCCCTCCCTAAGATTTTCAACATGTTGTAGGATGGCATCATTGATGGCTATGAATGGTCACTGCCAATGCTACTTCACATGTCCAATTTTCATTTGGGCAATGTCTAACTAAATTACTTATTTGACTAAAACTTTGATTTTGTAAAGAACTAATAAATGCTTAAATTCTAATTTTTATTTGTTTTTCAAATTTTGTAGATGGTAATGAAATGGCAGTTCCAGTTATTAGGCGTAAAATTATTGATATTGGTGCAAATCTGACAGGTAATTTTATTATTTATATGAAAACTTCTCTGTTTTAGTGTTTTTTTAAAAGATTAATTCTATATAAAAGTGTACCATGACTGGATCTTAATATTCTGCTTCTTTATTGTGATACACTTGTGCTAACGCACAAAAGTTAAAAATGTGCATTTATCATTTGTAAAAAATTTGTTTTTCTTCCCTATCACCCTTTTAAAATTATAAAACAGAATTTTTTCTCTTAATTTAATTTTTAAAATTCAGTTTAGTATTTACTATTTTATAAAACCCTTAAAAAAATTTAAAAAAAAAGTCTCATGTGCCTACTTAGAAAATTATTTAAAATATTAATGTAATAATTATCTGTACAGAATTTTCTCTATCAACCACATTTTTCATTGTAAGTATGTCATTCCTCTGTAACGTTTTTCTTGACTTTAGCTATTGAGTAATTTCTTAGACATATATTAATTATATTATTATGTCTTATATTTTATTACTTGCCAGCAGTAGTAGCAATTCATTTTATTTAAGACATATAAATTTTATTATCTTATCTTTGCAATTTAAAAAAAGTTGATCATGGTAGAGAAAGCCGGATTAAACTTGGTAGTCTATAAAGTGTGAGGGGAGTATTTATTTAAAATTAATGTTAAGTATTTATTTCAGATCCCATGTTCAGAGGAGTATACAATGGCACTAGGAAACATGTTGACGATTTACATGAAGTTTTGAGGAGGGCTGTTGCTAATGGAGTCGAAAAGGTTGCATTCAGTTTCAGATAGTAAAATTTAAGACACCTTTTTTAAAGATAATAGCAAATGGTTAATAGCAAAAACTTTTTTAATGACATTTAATGATCTAAAAACTTTATTAGTCAAATCTAATATCACATTATTGGTTACTTTATCCACCTTAACATGGTGCAGTGGTTTTAATGTGTTGTCAATCCTGAGAGCTATCCAGGAAGTAGCTTAGCACCTAAGTCGGAACAGCTCTAGGGTAAACACCAGACAAGCAGAAGCAACTTGGCCTGCCAGGTTGGGGGTTGAACGTAGAGAGCTAACAACCCTACCTCATAAAAATCTGTTCGAAAAATCACAAATTATCATGTGGATTCAATGGAAAATACCAGGCAGACGAATTAAGGACCTGAGCTTTGGTACATGGAAGTTGTAGTAGTGCTAAAGGACATTCAAAACTTTGATATTAAAATGGATTTAAAACAATAAGGGTATTCAACTGGCAAGATCTGGCAATGACGAAAATTGCAAGGAAATATGCTTTAGAGAAGGCAAGGGCCTACCCCAGGCTGTCATGCCAATTATGATGGTTACTATAATGTTATATAAAGCTGAAATTTATATTCAGCACCAAAAGAAAACTTAACTCGAAAGTAGGATAAAAGTCTAAAGCGTCCTCTAGAAACCTCATAAAAATCTACCTCATAAAAATTTGTTTCGAAAACTCACAAATTATGATGTGGATTCAATGGAAAATACCAGGCAGACGAATTAAGGACCTGAGCTTTGGTAGATGGAAGTAGTAATAGTGCTAAAGAAGATTGAAAACTTAGATATTAAAATGGAACCCTTATTGTTTTCCGAAACAATAAGGGTATTAAACTGCAAGATCTAGTAACAAAGAAAATTACAAGGAGATATGCTTTAGAGATGGCAAGAGCCCACCCTGAGCCGTCATACCGATAATAATTTTTTATATACAAAAAATTTTTTTTTTCTTATTCTGTTCTTTTTAATTTAAAATAGATGTGAATGGGGTAGCTAAAACTTTTCCCTTTCTTATCTGTATTAAAAAGTGTTAAAGTTGGATCATAGAATGAGTGATAAAAGAATAGAGCCACTATTAGTTTTATTTATTGTTGAAAGTCAATATTTCACTTATGCAATTTTTTTAGGTTTTGAATCATAGTAAATCTTGTTATACTGTCAATTCTGATTGCTTACACTGTTTTACTCTGTCTCTTGAAATTTTTTTACAAATTTATTTACACAACATATTTCTAATCTTTAGATATTTATTACTGGTGGAAGTTTAGATGACTGCAGAGCAGCACTGGAAATCTCAAAATCATGTGGTATATACTTTCTCTATCTTTTTTATGCGTCATAAACTTTAATAAAATGCATTTTCCTTATCTAAATTGATTGCTGAAAATTTTGTCAAAAAATTTCAAAGCATGACTAAAGAAATATTTTTTATTCATCAATGATCTGCGTCCAGATGAAAATTCAGCACGTAGTTTATTTTGATGTGCAGTGAGCAAAATGAAAAAATAAACATCCTGAATTTAAGGCTTTGAGCTTACAGTATTTTAAAAGTTAATGGTTCAAATGCCTAACATAAAATATGCAAATTAATTAGTGCAGATGATATTTTAAGTTTCAAAATCAAATACAAGAATGTACTTTCCCCAGGAAAAGATCCCCAAATTAAGATCCCCAAATAAAGATCCCCAAATTAAGATTTTATAAACAGATCTCAATAGTTTGGTCAAGAAGGTGATCAAAAATTTCGGACCCCTTAATGTTAATTTCACTTTGAGAAATATTTAAGTGAATCAAATTGTTGCCTTCAATTAGGAAATTCGTTTATTGAAAAATTTCTGAGTAAAAAATTATTTTCAATAATTATTTTTTATTTTTAAATATTTTTTTAATAATAGGCAAAAAAGTTTGATTTTTAAGATGTACATAAAAGTTATACCATTTAAAATTATATTTTTTAATGGTTCCAAATGTTTACACAAATACATGAACAGGTATAAAAAAAGTCTGTCTATTTATAGAATAACAAATCTCTGCTAAAATATGATTAATGAGAATGTGTTTAATTTATTGATAATGAACTATAAATTTAATTATTAAATTTTTACTATTTTTCTACTTATACCTGTGTTATATCTATTTTGATATACTATGGATGATGTTTTATTTCATATAAACTAAAAAAACTCTCTATTTTGTGTGTTGTTTCAGATATGTTGTACAGTACAGTAGGCTGTCATCCTACTCGTTGTTTAGAATTTGAAGCATGTGGCGATCCAGGCGGATATTTGCAACAGTTAAAACTCCTTGCACTTGAAAACCGAATAAAAGTTGTTGCTGTTGGTGAATGTGGCCTTGGTACTCATATTTTTCTACTATATTTTATTTAGGTTATAAAGATTATGCTTCTTTTTACACTTATTTAGAAGTAGAACAATAGCATTTTGTACCACAACTTTCTTAATCACCTTTAAAGATGCATTTATTTGCAGATATCACTAGTTCTAAATTTATTTTGGGTGTTTTATGTTATAATTTGTTTTGAATTTTCTTAAGGCAATTATAATTAAATCAAATTATTGTTTCATTTACTTTGTTTAACATCTGAAAATTTGTTATCATAATCTTAAAATTTATTCTTAAATTTTATTTTGGGAAATATTTGCTTTAATAATTTTATGTTTTATTTGATATTTATTGATATTTAGTTGTTTTTTGCATTTTTTAAAAGATTTAATAATGCTATGATATTCTTCTAAGTTTATTCTTCTATTTCAGACTATGATCGGTTAGAATTTTGTCCAAAAGAAACACAACTGAGGTCAGTCTTCTAGTTTATATTTTTCGGTGTGCTTTTACATTGATAAGAAATAATTCAAATGAAATATTTTTCTTCAGGTACTTTGAATGTCAATTTGACATTGCAGAAGCTACAAGACTGCCAATGTTTCTTCATTGTCGGAATGCTTGCAATGATTTGCTTACTATAGTTCGACGAAATCGTGACCGTTTTACTACAGGTGTGGTGAGTAAAATCGTAAATTTTCAGTTGAAGAATATTGATTTAGCTTCATTGTATACATTTTAAGAAAGTGGTACAGTTTCAGCATCAAATAAACTTTTGTTAAAGTAAAGATGTTATAGAATTGATATGAATTAGAAAATCAATTTATATCTAAAGTCAAAGTATCTGTTAAATTAAATAGCACAATAAGAAAACATGCCCATAAAATTCAAACTTGGCGGTTGTTAAAAATATAAACTTGTAGTTAAATTATATAAGGATGAGGAAGGTAATAATAACTTTTGTTCTTAGAAAACAAAAAAAATGTCCACCCTTACAAAAAGATTAAAGTATTTTTGTGGTTCACAGAAGTAAAAAAATACACTTGAGGTAAAAAGTGAGGTTATGTTTTACACCAAAAATAACCTCATTAATCAGCAATACCTTTAGATGAGATTGGGGAAAATTATTCACATCTCAAATATACTCCCTCGCTTGCAGTGTAGAAAAAATAGCCTGTACAACTCAAAAATAACCTCTCTAAGCTGGTTGCTCTAAAGTAGATTTTTAACGACCTCAAGTGAGAATAAAGCAACTTCATACACTTTGATTATACATCTGGAGAAGTTGATCTTTTACGGTTGTTTTTAAAGTCAACTTCCTAAATCAACCTTGACATCTCAAAAGCACCTTGAATTTTTGTAAGGGCAAGAGCTTTAAATATTGGAATTTGTATTTTTTTCCCAAAGAACAGATACTAAATGATTTTATGTAAAACAAATTTTAGCAAAATACGGATTTAGTTAACAGAGAATTTGCAACTGCAATGAGCAAGAAATTTTTCAAGGTAGCACATTATTCTCAGTTATTATGATTTCTCTACTCATCAAGTATAACCCTTAAAAATTTAAAAAATACTGGAGTTGTGAAATTCATTAAAGATACCTTTTAAAGCCAAAACATTGCAGTAAATTTTTACAATATTCTCAATATTTGTGTAAATGGATTAGCAGTCCAGGTAGGATTGTTTGTAAATAGAGCTGATGATTGCCACTGAAATGTGAATGGCTTTAATAAATACATTTATTGATGAAAGGATTACATAAAATATAAATTTAATTATTAATTGGTTGGAAATATACTAGGCTTACTTTGACATTAAACTTTAATAAGTTTTGTTTATTATTGTTTAAAAATTTTGGAAAGGATTGTTGCAAGTTCTGCTGAAGTTTTAGCTAGAATTTTTTTTTGTTTTTTTTTGTGAAGAGCATTTCAAATATAATTATTATTAATTTTATCACGCCAACTCTAAAATTATTGGATTTAAACCAAATCATTAACAGATAGTTAAATACATGAATAAATAAAATAATTCAACAAAACCTAAACGGTTTTCAAAAGAATTAAAAAATAATATTTTTAAAATAAATTATTATATTTTATTATGTTAATTAATATGTCTTCCCTTCGAAAATCCCTCCAAATTTCTGCTTTCCAAAATTTGAATGATTTGGACTCACTGACTGTAAAATTGAGAAATTTTCTTTGATAACAAATAAGAACATTTGGTTTCAGAATTGTGTTGGAAAGTTTTAACCTGCTACATTTTCTACTTTTTTCATATAGGTTCATTCTTTTGATGGAACAAAAGAAGATGCTAAATCTATTCTTGATTTAGGATTGTACATAGGTATTAATGGATGGTATGATTTATTATTACTTTGCATTTTATTTTATATTAGTTTGATCATATAAATTTATAATTATAGGTTTTAAGCATGAACTAGCTTTAAGAACATATGTTACAACAGCATATGTTCTAAAGTTGTTTTGTTTTTTTACCCTGATTTATGTAGAACCATCTATATTGAAAATGAAACATGTTGAAACTGTTTACTTTGATAAAAAAAACTTATTTTTAACATGTTTTCTTTTTTTGTTTTAAAGTTCCTTCTCATTTAATTCTGCTGTGTATTGTTCTACAAGCAGAATAGAGAAAATATATGTGGTAACAGTAAAACGAAATCGATATTGATTATTCTAAAAGTTTAAATAAACTAATGGTGTCAAGCAGATAAATATGCATTGTATTCAACATGTAAATAAATTAGGAACAAGAAAAACAGTTAAGGTTTAAAATATTGAAATCAAATTTTCATTTACATTAAGTACTAAAGAAAAATTATCTGTGTACTGAATAAAATAAAAATGAAACAATAGCAATACTTAGTATGATTTCTTAAAAATAATTATTTAATTATACTTAGAGTACCTGTTTCTTATATATGCTTTCTTGTACATGGCAATCAATTTATTATATGTTTCATAAATTTATTTACAGTTGAACTTTTATACGCAATTTTTTTTCCTTTTTATCTCTTTATTCTAAACGAAATAAATTTATATATGTTAACCATGATTCTGAGAAAGTCAATAACTACTAATATCAAGATGAAACATACAGGGCGAAAGGTAAAAAAGTGCAATAATTTTTATCTATTCAACAGATTTATCAAACTACCAAGGCTCAATTTTTATAAACTCATTTAAATTAAAATGATGATTAAAGTGATACACTCATTTTATCAGTATTATACAATCTTAACTTTTAAAAATGCAATCAATATTTTATTTACAATATACTTTAAATTCAGTGTGAGCTATGTAACATGACCATTTATCAGACTAGACAATATATGTTCTGGCTTAGATTTAATTAATAATTTTTTTAACTTTCTATATTTAGTTCCCTCAAGACAAGAGAGAATTTAGATGTTGTTGCTAGTCTTCCAATTGATAGGCTTATGATTGAAACAGGCTAGTAGTTTAATTTGTTTTCAAATTCTTCATCACTTTAATTTTTTAGAAAACTAATCTAATGTAGAAATTAATTTATTGCGTATGTTTTTGTTTTATAGTACCCTGATGTTATATTTTTTATTATTATCCTTATGTTATGTTTTTGAAATAATATTTACATGCTTATCTCAGAAAGTTGCAAGCACCAATTTTGTTGAATATTTTTTCAGATACATTTTTCCTAAATTCTTTTATAAGCAAAAGATTTCAAAATAGATTCATTATTCTTAATTTTTTATTGTAATTTTTAATAATAAAGAAACACATTAATTTTTGTAATGATTCAAAAATTGATCTTTTGGACTTCTGTAAAATATGATTTAAAAGTGATGAAAGTTAGAACCCTGGAAGCATTTTTTAAAGTTCTGTTTGTTTAATTTAAAAAATTGCATCAGTTATTGCAAGTGAAAAAATTGTAATTGCAAGATATAAGTTTTTTTTATTCTTCAAAAATACCACATTTCTGTTTTAATTTTAAAATTAATTGAAAATTAAATTCTTTACTGTTTTAACTGTGGTGACTCCTTAATAAACAGTTAAGGTTTATTTTTTTTAAAAAACACTTATCTTTTATTTCAGAGACTTGTTTTCAATAGCTTAATAACTATATACTCTAAATGTCTTATCTTCTTCCCACAGTATTAATTATTTAAATATTATAATTTTAAATATTCTTTTTAAAAGAATGCATTTTTAATATTATGTTTCATAATAAATTTAATAAATAACTAAAAAAATTTAATCACTGACTAAATTTGCATTTAAATACTAATTCCATTTGAAATTTGCAGAGTGGTCTGTAGTCACTGCCCTTAATGTATATATTTTAAAGTTCTTGTAAAAAATTAACAAAATGTGCAAAAGAGAAACAATAAGCGCTATCAAAATTTTTCGAATCATTAAATAAGGTAGAATAGAAAACATCAAAACCAATTTGATTGTCTGATGAAACTTGGTTTTTCTTAGTTTCTTCTTGTAATTCACCAAGTTTTATAATTATCATTTACATTTTCTATAGTTAAAATTTTTACTCTTAAACATATATTTCTGATCCTTAATGCTTAGTTTTTACGATTTTGACAACGATTCTACTAATTGCGTTTATAATTAAACACCTTGTATACATTTATATTTTTTGATACATTCAGATTGAAATTCTTTTGTTTGTTCTCTGCATTAGATTCCCCTTGGTGTGAAATTCGCACAACACATGCTGGTGCCAAATTAGTAAAGACTACATTTCCATGCAAGAAAAAAGAAAGATTTGAATTTGGTTTTCAAGTTAAAAGTCGAAATGAACCTGCCAACATTGTGTAAGTTTAATAAAAATTTATTTTTTAAATTTTGACAATTTAAAATTTAATAATAACAAAACAATTAATGTGTATTATTGTGATCTTGAATCTTTTATTGTTCTTGAATCCTTTTTTTCTTTCGAATTTTTTAACATCATGGTCTTTCCAAACAGAAACAAAAACTGAACTTGCCAGATTTCTTGATAATTTCTTTTAAAGGCTTTGAATTAAATAAGTTTTATTTTATCATGTAGGACAAGTATTAAATAAAATTGTCTAATTTTTATCTCAAATGGTCATAACTTTTTTTTGTACTATCGTTTAGATAAATTTGAAAGGATTTGTAACTAGATTAAAATAATAAGTTTTTAGAATCTCTTATAAAGCTTTTATAGAACATTTTAGGTTAATTTTTTTTAATAAAAGTAATTTGTTGATTATAAAAAGGGAAGAATGTAATTTGCTATAACGTTTCATCTCTTAAAAAATTCCTTTTGTCTTAAACCTTTCTGTTGACCATACAAAGTAGTACATTGATAAATTAGCATGAACTGTTGCACAGAATGCACTATTTATTAAAACTTGTCTATGTCTCTCTCCAAAATATATTTGTGTATTAAATAACAGGGATATCCTCTCTGACCCAAAAGATAACTATTGTACTACTCAAGACAGTCCCCCCCCCTAAGAACACACCTCTTATTAATGATGGTCAGTCGCAGAGAGGGAGGAAGAACTCAGAGAAAGCTAATGAGTTACACAATGAGATTGGCATTGGCGTATTTTTGTACCTTCGAATCCCGCTAAAATTTTTGAAGATTAGAAACTCGCCAATTCTCTCAAAAGAAGTTGTATACTAGTATATTAGAAGTATTTTAAACGAAGCTATGCACTAGGTATTTTTCATATTATTACTGAAATTAACTTTTTATGGACTTCGTTTTAAAGGAAAGTATCTCAGTAATTCAGTATTTTTTTATGTTCTGAAAGTATTAATACAAAAAAGTCACTATAAACGAATTGAAATGGAAAAAATGTAAAAGTTAAGAATGTTTTTTTTTATTATTTTTTTTTATTGAGGTGGTAGCATACACATATATTTGCGAGAATTAAACTTTTATCAATCTGAATTTTTGGAACATTCGTTAACTACAAAGAAAGTAGTTACCAAAAATTAAAATAAATACCAAAATATTGCTTCTTTAATATATATATATATATATTGGGATTAAATAAAAATAAGAATATGAATCTAATTTACACAAAGTAGAAAAACACACCCACAGAAAATTTGAAATTCATATTAATTTTTATAAGTTATACTGTTTAGTTTCTGTACGCTTCTTGCGGTCAATGGTAACTAGCGTAATCATTCTTAATGATTTGATTCTCGATTTAATCAATGTGACTTAATGTTCACTCGCGAGTTTTCTCGTTCACGACGCATAAATGTTTTCAAAAGAGAGTAGATAACCATTTAGTCACGTTTTTTAGGTAATGTCAAAATTAGACAGATGTCTGAGAAATAAAATTGGTAATTATGAAAATTCATTTCCGGGTAGTAAGTATGTAATGAGGAGAAATTTCTGCATTAATAATGAAAAAAAAATCTATTTACTGAACATTAAAAAAAAAGTTTTCTAAAGACTATTTATGAATTTTCTTTTTAAATTATTTCCACGTGTATTTTGAAAGAAAAATAAATAAATACTGATATCATGAAATTTTTTTTTTTAATTTACTTTTCGGAGGAATGGATTATTAGTAAATTTTAAAAAAAGGGGACTGCATTTTCTTGCAAAAATTGGAAAAATATTTTTTAAATTATTTATTTATTATTAAATTAGTTCAAAGGACTTGGTACGTATTTCTCCTAAAATATTTAAAAAATGTTTTATTCAGGAAGCTGATTTGAAATTGTTCAAAAAACAAAAAAAAAAAAAAGAAATTTAATAAACAGTTTTTTAAACTACTTGATAAACAGATCTATAAGACCAATGATTAAAAAAAAGAGGAAAAAGAAAATATATTCTTTCGTTGCTGTTATTTTCTTTCTTACATACTAATATTTTTTTTCTTTGCAATGAAACAAAAATTTTCAAAAAAACTAAAGTTTTAATTCCTGCTTTTGTAAAATATATCATAACTGTTTTTAAAACTACCGTTACATTCATGTAAACATTTTTTATAATAAATTGCTATAGATAGAAATATTTTTACTTATTTTATTTAATTTTATAAATTCTTAAATTAAAACTAAACAAGAGTAGGATTTAAATTATTCAAGTAGTCTTTTAATTCTTAAATTAAAATGTCTGTGTGTATGAATGAAATTTAAGACAAATATCGAATTTTCAAAGTACCAAAAAATAAAAATTTATCAAATTTTAGGATTTTTTTCCTCTTCTAGACGGTTTAGTGTATATGGTATATATTTATTGAAAAGTATATCAGTATAAAGGTTATATCCAGTATAATAAAAAAATTCCCCTACACGAGGAATTGTCTATCGGAAATCTAGCTTAATAGCATTGAATTAAATATAAACTTACGTTTTCTTATCATATCATAGGCAATACCTCAATCAAAAGAATTTTTCACTATTTCAAGATCGAGTACAATTGAATTGAAGGTAATGTAAATGTAGAACATGCACTGCCCTAATTTGAGGATTATTTTGTAACTGCTTTTTGCTAAAGCTTAAAAATATTGAATGAAATTAAATAAAAGTTTTGAAGCAATTTTTAATTACAAGACAATGATTTTAAAATTGAACAGAAAATAAATCGTTAAAATTGTGCAATATATGAGCGTATAAAGTATTTTTTTCATATTGCACATGACCGTACAAAAAACGAAAAAAAGAAAAAAAAATTTTTTTCAAAATTTTGTTGGGAATTGTAGTTAGCAACTCGTGAAAAAAAAAAAACGATTTGAATATCTTCAAAATTTTATACTGCAAAATTAGGAAAAAAAAATTTTCTGTGCATGTGGGAAAGAACTACTTTAAAAACGTATTTTAAAGGATTTTTTTTTCTGTCTAATTTTAAAATGCTTGTAGTTAATGAAAAATTGCTCCTAAAGCTTTTATTTTAGTGAATATTTTTGTTGTTCTAGGAAAAAAAGCGTAGGACAAATAAAAGTTTTTATTTATTTATTTATTCTATAAAAATGTCCATATTTTCATAATATGTAAGCAAAGCTTACGAAATTTCATGCAATTCTTGCAATTAATAACAAAGTGTCCTTTGAGTTAATAAATTTATTGTTACATTTTCTGAAATAAGATGTTATGATACTTGTTTTCGCTCATAATTTATTGCCGGCCCCTTAGACCACTTCTGAAGTTTTTAAAATTTATTACACTCTTGAAATTTATAAAATAATCTTCTAGGTATTTTTTGAGAAATTCAAAAAAAAAAAAAATGGTCAAAAACTTATAGTGTCTTATCTATTATTGCTCGGTAGTGTAAATTTAAATTTCCTTAGTTTTATTTCATAGCTGTTTTATTTCTTATAAACTGTTAGTGCCTTGATGAACACAACTGTTTCATCTATATTTTAGAAACATTCATAAAAATTTTTTTTCATAAGCACCACTGTTCGCTAGTTTTAAAATTTTTGTCAAAAGGTAAATATTTAAGAAGGTAATTAAGATTCATAAAAGATTATCCTGATTAATCATAGCAGAATTAAATAATTAATATACAATTTTATTATTGCAAGTGAAAAATGGTATGGAACGAAAAGCGAACACTTTTAAAATGTGTTAAAAAGGAATTGCTTTTAAATATTTATGCTACATTTACTGTAATTAATGGATTGCGTTAATCTTTAATAATTTTCTTTTTTAAATTGTTACTTTAAGACTACCTATGTGTAGTTTTTCTACCTTATCTAGAATTCTAAAAAAAAAAATTTCGATCTCGCAATTATGGAACAACCTATTTACAATTAAATTGCTAATAAATTAATATTAAAAAATGAGTGACAAAAAGAATGCTGTTCCTCGTCCTGTTTAGTTCCTAGCATGTGGCTGCATTAAATAACACTAATTTACTAATATTGCTGTAAATAATCAATAAATAAATTTTAATAATAAACACACTAAAAAGATGTCTAAAGAAATTTCATATTTAATTTACTTTATGTTTTATAAAATGCTGTGCGCTAAAGAGATTAATAATATTACGAAATAAGTCTACAATACTGATATTTTAATTATAATAAAAAAATTTTAAAAAATAATCTCGCTGAAAAGAAAGCAGTCTTTAAAAATTCCGAATTTTTTCTTCTTGTTTTATAAAATCATTGCATTTTGCAATTAATAAATATTAACGAAAACAATAAATAAACTTTTAAGCGAATTACAATAAATAAATTTTTAAGAATAATCTCGCGAAAAAGAAAGCAGTCTTTAAAAATTCCGAATTTTGTTCTTTTTGTTTCGTAAAATCATAACATTTTGTAAATAATAAATATTAACGAATCGAAATTAACGAAATGGCACCAATCAGAGATAAATGCATCATGACTATCAACCTCTATGGAAAGAAAGATTATGTCAAGTACGATGAATTAGCGTCGACTCCAAACCTGTGATTGTAAAAGAAAGGGGGGAAACTTTGAGCGATGAACACCTGTGATTTTGGGTCGGAAAGGATTCTCCCTTAAATAACAACTAACTTTAATAATTATGCTTGATAATTATTATTATTATATTTTTTAGTCAAGTTTTAGAAGTAATGGCAGCTATTAGAGGAGAAGATATAAATGAATTATCTGATTCACTGTATGAAAATACATGTAATGTATTTTTCTCTGCTAGAAAGTGACTTCTTAGAAAGAAATTTATTGTTGATTGTATCTTTAGAACAGTGTTTCTCTCCCGAAGTGCCATTTATGAGTATTCTCAACTGTTTTGTGCTAATATAAAATTATTAAATTCTTGAGCATATTTTAGATGTTAAAAACTGTTTAATGTTGTTTTTTTAAGGTTATTATTGTGAGAAAAATTGAGCTATTGCCATGTTATCAAAATGTTAAAATCTTTTGAAGCAAACTCCATATTCTGAATAAGGAGCTAGTTTGGACACTTTTTTAAGTTAAAGTTTAAGCTTTTAATTTATTTTGAATTAATCATAAAATAATTTGATCAAAATTATTAAATTTTTTAGTATAGCTTAAATGTTAAACTGTTTAAGGTTTTATTTAAAAAAAGGTTGTTATTGTGAAAAAAAAATAAAGCTATTGCCATGTTATCAAATTGTTAATCATCACTGAAAATCTTATGACGCAAACTCTATATTGTTAGTTTGTAGGGCTAGGTGGCTAGTTAGGACACTTTTTTAAATTAAATTTTAAGCTTTTATCTTTATTTAGAATTAATCATAAAATAATTTGATCTTATTCTCCTTTAATAATAATTTTTGTGCGCATTAATCCTGTGATATGGTGTTAATCTGTTATAATAAAAGCAAATAATATTAAAATATAATTAATTTAACTTAAAAGTATATTCATGAATTATTGCTCTAAGCAATGTTTATCTTATTCAACATTAGGCTTCATTAATATTAATTTACAATTAAGAACTCTACTTAATTCCAACAGTATAAAATAATTCTATTAAAAAAAAAGTAGCCAGAAATTATTTTTGTCCTTATTTATAACAAAAGAAAACAATTTTATTAATTACGTGTAATTTGACATTTATTTCATACAATAATTTAACAGATCAATACTTAACTTTTAACTGAGAGGCAAATCTTATTATTTGTTAAAAGAAATCATTAAAAGAATATGAAAAGTACCATTTTAAAAATTGTTATAAAAGTAACTCAATTTCATAAATAATAACCATTTTGAGTGAATATTTTTTTTAAATGAATTAAACTACTAGTGTTTCCAGTATTTTTTCATGTACTAAACTATAAATTACAATGCATAAAAAATTATAAACAAATTATTTTCTTTACAAAATCTATCTACTTTAGTAAAAAATAACCCTAATAAGTTATGAGCTTCCGTAAGCTAAATTATCTTAAGAAACTTAACATCAACTATTTAACTAGCGCTCACAACTTTCTGAAGTCAGTCATTCATTTAGGTCTATGATTAGTTATGAAAAGTAAATACTATTTAGAACTGTAATAAGCATATTAATATATCTTCTATAATTTGAAACAATAGGTAAAAGTAGCAGCTGCAAGACCATAAAAAAACCTTTTTTTTTTATAGTTTGTTTGTTAACAAGCAAGTATGCTGATGCACAACTGCATATAAAAGAGTCAACAATATTTTCTCAAACTTTTAATGATGAATTCTCAAACATTTATAATCAGTCTTCTTTTTTAGATGACTTCTGATCTGAGGTCTTATAAATCTGTATTTTTTGTATGAATGTTATTTTATTATCCAATCAACAGAATTTTTTGTATAATTTAATCTATGATGTCTCTATTACACTATGAAAAAAATATTTTACTAATATTTTTCATTCTGTTGTTTGCTGTTCCAAACTATATGGATGGTGTTTTCAGTATAAATGTAAACAGAAACATAACTTTTTACATTTGCCTACTGCCGCTTATTGTGCAAAGCGATATTTTCAAACAGATAATTTTGTTTTCAATAAAAGAAATAAATAATATAATTTCTGAGCATAAATCTGCAGCATTTTACTACGCATTAATGTTATAAAGTAATTCTTATGAATTTCAAGTGAAAATTTGTTTTAGGTATTTATAGATATATTGTTGAAAAGGCAACATGGTTGCTATATTATAAAAAAAAATTCCTTATTTAATTTAAAAGTTTTTTTTAAGTGAAACATTTTGATGTTCATAAGAATTTCATTTTTTAAATTAATTGTAATTTTTTTTAAATATTTTGATATTTTTATTACTTTTATCTCATTTATATTTTCTTTAAAAAAATTGGAGACCAGTATGTTTAGTTAATTTAATTTTAAAATGTTTAATTTTATGTATTTTATATTTCAATATTATTATTGAATTGTATTATGTATTTCAATTTTAGTCATCAAACATGTTAAGTTTATCATTCTGTGACCACTTTTATTGAATAAAAAAAATTTTTTACGAATAAATATATTAACCAACACCTTTACGGATCACCTTTAATGACTTGTTTGTTTAAAGTTACATAAGTCATTGCTCAACTTTGTTTTTTGTGTGTGTTTTATTTTTTGATTTACATCTTCAACTGTTTCATATTATACATTATTTTAAGTTGTTTATACAATATTTTTTAGGAATTGTATCTTTCTTTTTTACCATTACAAATGTAATAAACGCCTATTATTTTTGGGAATTAAATCAATGATATTAATTTACAATGAATGTTTTGTTTCATTGACTTTGTAAATTTTTTATAAAACTTAAAAGCATTTCTTGCAGATAAATGTCTAAAGTCTAATATATTTGTGTTTATTTGATTTTTGTTTTGACATCAATTTAAGATTTTATAAACATCTTTTTGTTTTGTTTATCATTCAATTATACTAGATTATGAAAATTTTGTCTAAATATATTATTTAAAAAAATTATGAAATTATATTCCCAACAGAGAAATATTTTTTAAGGATTTATTTTAAGATAATTTTTGTCTCTATTCATTAATGTTTTTTTTTTTTTAAACAACTTGCATGAATATTAGGATTTTCAGCTTAACTCAAACTCAGTGGCGCTGCAGTCCGAGGAGTAACATACCCATACCATTTCTCTCAACCTTTGGCTCTCGGATGCAGATTTTCTAGTTGGATGATTAGCCTGATGCGGAACTCTGAGTGTTTAGTCTTTACTTAACCTGAGTCTAATTACTAAAACCTAGGACTAGGAATCCAGGCTCTGATTTCTTAGGGCCCACATGGGCGTCTAAATAATCGAAGTAAAAGTAATTTTTTTAATTTAAAAAAAAAAAAAAAAAAATCGCTTTTCAATGTTTAAAAATATTTTCTAAGAATCATTAAAAATGTATTTTACATTTTAAAAGCAAATTTTGGGAGAAAAAAAAATTTCAAAACTAAGTAACTTTTGTTGCATTACTTTCTGAAAACAATCGATTCTTTAAAACACAATGTAGTGCTTCCCTCTAGGCTGAAAATCGGGGAGTGGGAGGAAATGTCACTGTTGCCCTCTCTCAAATCTGTTTCTATTTTTATCTATTTTTTATTTTATTTATTTATTTTTTTGCTTGTTCCTCGCTACAATACTAATTTGAAACTCCTAAAACGCAAACTTTTTTGAGCAGGATTCAAATAATGTATACATATTAAAAGTGATTGCAAAATATCCTACATAAATGAGTAATGAGTCCGTTCTATTCGTTAATTTTGAATCAGAGGTTCTTTTTCAATGAAATATAATAAAGATGTGTATAAAGAGAAACACTGTACTAAAGTATGGTTGTGTATAGACTATGCATATGTAATTTTTTTAAGGAATAAAATATGTTGACTAGTTTTTAGACAATGATTTGCTTCATTTATCATCAAAACTACAAGACTCATTTGTCTGCATTTTGTTTTTATTATATTTTAAAAGATGAAAAAAAAAAGTTTTTTTAGAAGCAGGATTTTTGAAAATTGTTACACAAGTTTATTGATAAACTTTTCTTACCTGAGAAAAAAATAACTGTAATTTTTTGGTAAGCATTTAAATTATAGCAATGCATTGATGAACACATTTTCTAGAACTAAAAACCTAATGTCTTTTTAATAATACAAGAGGCCGCTTTAGTGTCGCAAAATCGTGTCTGATTTAGTTTAAAGGGTCAATAGCCATTTTATTCCACAAGGAGCCCAAACACAAAAAAAAAAAAAATTACAAAAACTTTCCAATAAAAAGACTGCACATCGAAAACAATGAGTTTGTATAAATCTGTAATAAAAAAAAAGAAAGACTTAATTTAAAATGTATTCTAATCAAAAAAAAGTTTTAGAAGTTTTTTTTTTTTTTAATTAGTTTTTATATGAGTATTTTTTTTTAAACTAAAATTGATTTTTGAAAAAAATAATTACGTTTACTTAACTAATATTTAAAATAAGATAAAACTAATTTTCTAAACTTTTATTTTGTCGAATTAAAGATCTTGGAACTTAAAACTTAGCAAATTCGTAGCGATAACCCCCGAAAAACCGATGAAAAAACTACATTGAATCAGATTTGACGCGTTAAAAACTTAAATACGCGCAGTTCAACATTTCTGATATTTTTTATTTTCTAAAAAAAATTATTATTGTTTTTTTTTTTTATGTTCAGGTGCCTCCGCGGGCGGCATATCAAAAGAAGATTGTACACTACACCTCGGGGGGGGGTTGCAGGGGTGTTATTTACGACACTGGTTGCATGTTTTGTTTATGAGAGCTGAAAAGATCAAAAACCCATTTTTACCCTTCTCAATTAATTTAAAACTTTGGCTTCAAATATTGTTTTATTATAAACATCACGTTAATGCAGAGCTTCGTAAGCAGTTGTACAATATATGAGCGAAAACTTAATACATTTTTGACACCTTACAATTTAGCTCCTTTTGCGACTTTATACATTGTAAGCCGAATTTAGTTCTTTCCATTTCTGTCATCCGGTTGCTTAGCAACATCTTGAACATATGAGGGCAGAAATCTCTAGTTATCAGCTGGAAGTAACCGGTCATTTTTATTCTATCACTCCAAATTAGTGTGTTTTGTTCATCTAAATGATTATATACTATCAGGCCCGTCGTCAACGGGGGGGGGGGTGTCTCCCCCCCCCCCAGAGATATCATCCAATCGGCAAATTCAGGTTGAGTCGGCATTTTTTTTTTTTTTTTTAAGCCGAAATCCTTTGCCGAAATTCTCTCATTGTCGGATTTTTCATTGGCGATGAGATTTAAACGGATTTCCATGTTATCTGAGTTTCATCCATTTCGGGGTCCCATCAGACCCGACTCGGCAAATCTTGTCGTGAAATGTGTTATTAAATTTAGTTTTTTTTTTTCCTCCTCCAAGAGTAACCATTTATGATAATTCAAAGCAAGATGACCGATAATACAAGCCAAAATCCCGACTTTGCCGAAATTCTTTCATTGTCGAATATTTCATTGGTGATGAGATTTAAACGGATTTCAATGTTATCTGAGTTTCATCCATTTCGGGATCCCATCAGACCCGACTCGGCAAATCTTGTCGTGAAATGTGTTATTAAATTTAGTTTTTTTTCTCCTCCAAGAGTAACCATTTATGATAATTCAAAGCAAGATGACCGATAATACAAGCCAAAATCCCGACTTTGCCGAAATTCTTTCATTGTCGAATATTTCATTGGTGATGAGATTTAAACGGATTTCAATGTTATCTGAGTTTCATCCATTTCGGGATCCCATCAGACCCGACTCGGCAAATCTTGTCGTGAAATGTGTTATTAAATTTAGTTTTTTTTTCTCCTCCAAGAGTAACCATTTATGATAATTCAAAGCAAGATGACCGATAATACAAGCCAAAATCCCGACTTTGCCGAAATTCTTTCATTGTCGGATATTCCATTGGTGATGAGATTTAAACGGATTTTAATGTTATCTGAATTTCGTCGGTTTCGGGATCCCAGACCCGACTCGCCAAATCTCTTCGTGAAATGTGTTTTTAAATTTAGTTTTTTTTAAACTTCCAAGAGTAACCATTTATGACAATTCAAAGCAAGATGACCGATATTACAAGCCAAACTCGAAAACCCTTTCTCTGTATTATTATTCCAACTACACATTCATAAATGTAAAAAAAAAAATTACTGACCTTAATTGTTACTTAGCTAATAATGTATCATAAAATTCAGATATTAATTCTCTGAATTATATTAACTCTTTATTAGAGGTTTAAATAATTTTTTTAAAGGAAGTTATGAACTTACATAATTTTTTTTAAAGAATTAATAAATTTTAAATTAAATAATCGTGCCTGTGGTGCAAACTATTTTTTTTTCTTTCAAAATATTGGGGTAAAATTACAAATAAGAGTACCTTTATTATTCAAAATATCTTATTTAAATTGTTAAATTCTGTTTAAATAACACAAATTATTAAATAATTTATACTTTTAATTAGTAAAAGCTATTTTTCTACTAAGAAGAATTTTACTAACTCCAAAGGACTTTAAACATTTAAAAAAAAAATAAGTAAAAAAACCATTTATTTTGTTAACTACCTTTCAGTTAATAACTTTTAAAATTCTATGATGATTGGATTATTATTTGAGTGAAAATTTTTTTAACCTAAAATAAATTGTTCAGGAACCAATTCATATCTTTAAAACAATTAATCATCACAACAAAATTTGATATTCTCTATGGAAAATAGTAAACATATATGTGATCCTCAATTCACCTTTATAAAAGTTTCTGTTTTGAAAATAAAATATTATATTTTGCTTTTATTATTTTTTTTCCAAGAATTCTGAAACATTAAATTGAGTAACACTCAATCGAATCGACACTTCAATCATTTCATACAATTTGTAGATGGTTGTGGGTAATTATATTCAGGGAATAGTGGCAATTCTGACTGATCAAGCCGCTACGGGCACTATGAAAAGGCGCAAAAAAAGGATGGTGCTTGGACTCCCATCTTTTGAAGCAGCAGACAAAAGCCCCGGATATTTCTGCCAACTTGAAAAATCGAGGGTGTTTTAAAAGTGGTTAGCTAGAAATGCCCTAAGCTATATTTTCTCATGTTTTCTCTTACTTTTTCCAAGAATAAAGACAATATCTTTGTCCATGTGGTTAAGAAGGGAAAGAAAGGAGCTCAATGCACATTCAGCTGTGGTACCAATTACTTCACTGACCTGTCTTTAACTGTCTAGAACGGGTACTTAGGTAGTTACTCAAAGCGTATTTTATAAATTCATATTATTATTGAATAAAATAGAAAATCCGTTCACAAGCCAACGATCATCCAATCTGTTGCAGCTTAAGTTTTGAATGCAAGTATAATTTTTTTATGAATACATTTTTATCATTTGCAGTCTTATTGTTTAATTATTAAATTTAATTAAATTGCATTAAATGTGTTATTATTTTCCAATTAAATTATTTCCTCAATAATTGCTTAAAAATTTAGGTACGAGACTTTCTCAGAAAAAGATTTTTTTTTTTAAATATATATATATATATATATATTTATGGGTAAAAATTGACTTTTATGAAGCAGATAAAATTATTTTTTTAATCTCTTTTGTGCAGTAAAATGATTAAAAGAAAGAAAAAAGAGCAATTAAAAATGTTATGTTATTTGTATTCATTAGTAGGGGCTAGGGATAGAAAAAGATAAATCACATTTGAATTTTGAAAATTGGAATTCTTTTTCCGTTTTTTACTTTTTACTAAGCTTTTTATTTTGTGTTTGAAATAGTATTTTTTTAATTTTTTTTTTTTTAGATTTTTTCAGTTGAAATTATTTTTTATAGATCTTATTTAATTGAAATTTCAAATATCAAATCAAATTCTATATTTGTTCGTAGGATCGTAGGCTTTGTTTTTATAAGTCCAAACTGCAATCCTTTATGAACAAAAATGTACTAATGTTAATGTCACATGTACATTTAATGTAAAGTGACAAATTAATCTTTACTTTTACTTAAGCCTTTAATTTTGCTCTAAAACTTATTTCCTTTTTTCTTCAATATAGCTTTTATTTTTACTTTTAACCTTTCTGGTTGACCTTGGTCAACGTGGTCTTTGAACTTCCTGTGGGGAAAGTTTACCCCTCTTTTTTTTCCACGCCTTTCTGTTTTACTTTTTTTTTAGGGGGGCTAACGAACCAATCTCTTTCCTTTAATTTTCAAACTCTCCTCCTCTTTAAGTTTAATTGGCTGTAATTTTTCTGGTCCAACACCAAGTTAACGAATTTTAAAATCACTTTTTATGATTTTCTCTTTTGTGCTTCCTTCTGGCTAGTTCCTTTTTCCGAGATGCGGACTTCGGGTCCGTATCGAGGGATTCCTTTTTACATGTTTTTTTTTAACCTTCATTTTTTATTAAATCCATAACAGTAATTAATTTCTAAAAATTAAAAATCAACATTTAATCCTTTATGTTTCGTTAACATTAAAATCCTCTCGAACTTAATCTTTCTTTCCATTTTTATTTTAAAAGTTTAATATCTCGTTCCTTTAATTTTTACTTTTATGCTTGACGTAAATTCTCTTGTCACCCATTTTCTTTTTTAAAAGATATTTCTTGTGCTACAAAAAAAAATGTGTTGAAAGATATACATTGTTTTTGAAATAAATAAAATAATGCATAATAATAATAAAATGTTACAAAACTAAATGTTTTAAAAAATGTTTTACGAAAATAAATGTTCAGCTGAAGAGAAAGATTTGTGTGTTTTTTTAATAATACCTTCATAGCCAATAGTTATTACCTGTTTCCTCCTGTATGTGGTGAGTAAATTTTTTAATTATTGTTATGGGCATGCATAAATGTGATTTTGGAAACGTCAGCTTACTGCTTTAACATATATTTATACATTATCTGGATATAGCATGTCGTTATTTTAATTATCTTCTAATTTTGATTAATTCTTAGTTTTCACCCTTATTCTAAATTTGGTGATACCAATTTATCCAATTTGTTCAAACCTCACACTTTGTGACCCTTTGGACCTATTGGGTTATTGTTATACCACATTAGCATTGTACTACCACTTTCCTTAACGATTACATTCCCGTTAATGTAATACCCTTTTGTAATTTTCGGCCTTAAGTTGTTTTTTTATGACATTTCATTCATTTAACTATCTTTTTCATGACTATATCCAAATACAATCTCAAATACAAGTACTCTATACAAATGATTTCAATTTAGCAATATTAATACATTAAATTACCTCACTTTATTCGCACCAAACAACCACATATAGTATTAATTAACTCTAACAAATGGTGCCGTTGTGTCGTGAGGTTATTTTTTAAAAATGATGTAACTAATTAAATTTATTAATGAACAATACTTGTTCTAATTTGAATTTTTCTCTATTTGTTTTTATATTTGATTTGGTAGAGATAAAATTGATATATATATATTTATAAGAATATCTTAATATAATTTCAAACTGTTTATTGAATTATATCTGTGTACCTAACTGTTTAAATAATGTTAATATAATAACAAAAAGGATTTATTTTGTATTAATGTTTAACCTAAAAAAAAAGGTAGTTTAAAAAAAAATTAGTAACTATCAACTATAATGTATATTTATTAATATTGCTAATCCTTTTAAAAGAGGTGCTTTGGTTATAATTTTTTTTACACATTCTAATAAGTTATGTGTTTTGTTCCATTATTCTACATTTAAAAAATGTATCTTTGAATTAAATTAATCAGTTTCTTTAGATGGACTAAGTCCCAATTTTTATAAGGTTTGTTGTATGCTGGCCATACAAAACTGAAGAGACGTCTTCAGAAAGTTTTTCAAAATTGCTTCTTTATCCATCATTTGGATTTTTTTTTTAAAAAACAATTCAAAGTTTTCTCACAGTATTTTAATTGTTTTCCTATCTGAACGTTAATTTGTTTAATAAATATATATATATAAAGAAATAATTAATAAATAAATAAATACTATACCATTACTGTTTTTATACGTGACCTTATGTGTTTTATGAATTAAAAAAAATTTCATGACTGTTATTTTGGTTGAATTAGTTCTTTTGGTCAATTTTTTAGCTTTTTTTTTCCAAAAAAAAAAAAAAAAAAAAAATGTTTTCTTCTTTTCAATTTTTATTATTTAATGTTCTCAATTTTGCGAGTGAATGTTTTTAAAGATTTGCCAGTGAATGTTTTTAAAGATTTGATTAATTGGGTTACGATTTTCATTATTGAGTGTCTGATAATTTAATGTTTTATTTGAATTATTACAAAAAAAAAAAAAAAAAAAAAAAACAATATTTGGGATAGTGTAGGTCCTGAATTTGCTTGAGGTAATACTTGAGCGCATCATGTTGTTCGGGATAAATTTTCAAATTATTTGGGAAAAAACTATGTCCTGAATTGCGTCTGGTAATACAGATGCCACAAAATTTTATTTGGGATTACTTTTTTAATCTAATTGGGATAAAATATGTCCTGATTTGCTCTGGGTAATACTTGAGCTCAACGATTTTTCGGGAATGATTTTTTTAAGAGGTTCTTCCCGATGTTTAATTTGGTTAATAAGATAGTATAAAAGTAGTACAGTGCGTCACTGCAAAAGCCCAGGTTCAAACCCTGGTCCACTGTTAATTAGGTTATATTCGGGAATTTTCCTCTTATTTTTTTGCTGGTAAATTTAAGCCAGAATTTTTTTTTTTGATTTTCCCCTGGTCAAAATAGAACCAGAAGTGAATTATTTTTATTTTCCTGATCAAAAATGAATCAGAAGGTTATTCCTGGTCAAAGAAGCCAGATGATAAATTATGATTTCCTGGTCAAAGAACCAGATGATATAAAAAATATAAAAAAAATGATTCAGGTGAATTATTAAATAATTGAATTGTTTTGATACTCTATGGCAAAAATGATTTACGTAACCTGTTGAATCCTGGTTGAATAATTTGAAAATATATATATTATACTTACTAATGTACATGACTTTTATAATTTACATTCATTGTTAATTTAAAATTAATAATAATTAAGTATCTTTTGAGGTAAAAAAAAATTTTTTGCTTTGTTTGAGAACATTCTTTCATTAGATAAGTGGTTTGTTTTTTTTTTTTTTAAAAAGAAAGAAAGGAAAAGAAAAGGAGTTACATGAATTATTGAATATTTTCTTTCCTAAAACAATTTTGTTTTTTACAATCAAATTCGTCAAAATTGTGTTGTTATAATAGTACGTAATTATTATCATGTCTTTCATAATTAAGAGTGCTGTAATTAATTAATCACTAATTTTATAAACGAATAAATAATACAAAAGGTCACATGTTAAACTATTAAAATATAATTATACAAGATTCTTTTATGCATTTTCCTACTCAATTAATATATATATGGTGTACACTAAATCTTATAATGCATCATCAAATATATTTGAAATAATAATAATAATTTCAATTTTTAATAAATTAATATCACTACCAATAATATATATATATTTTTTTAACTGTGTTTATCATTAGTTGTTCAGAATCCTTATAAATGAGTTTACTATGAATCATAGTGAATGTATTTAACCATACACTCTGTCTTTATAGATAATTTTTAATATACTTTCAAATCAATTTCTTATTTTTTAATCTTATGTTGTATTGAAGTTAAAGACTAGACGTTTTATAATTTTCTTCATTGGTTTGATACTCAATAATCCATTGATTTAACATAAATTGCATTAATTTTATTAATGTATATACCTTGGCGAACAAAGAGCACGGGGCGAGCTCATCTGATCAGAAGGTCGGGTCCCCAATCGTGGTTGCCGGGAGAAAAGTGTTGAACCAAGCAGACTCCTCAATTCTGCTTTTAACATGTAAAGTCTATGGCGGGCTTGTCATACTTTGAATCGATTTTTCTTGTTTAAGAATCGGAGTGATCAATTTAAAAAAAATCCTAATAATTTTTTCAATCTTTCCTATCCACGAAAATGTAGGTCAATTCTTTTTATCTTTATTACTTTTTGTAATATTGCCTTTGAAACTTAAGTCACTTTCTACCTTTGAGTAAGGGAGGAAGGCAACTTCCACCTCCAAGTTCATTCTCCAAGAGAGGATTGCGGTCTAATCTTCTCCGTAGGTGGTCTTGGTCTTGCTCCCTCCCTCCCTCCCAAATACTTTTACTCTCTTCAACTCTTTTGAAAATCTTTTTCTCTCTCTGTCCTTTTGAAGAACTGATATGGGGAGCTTTTATAAGCTTGTAATTTATTATGGAAATTATATTCGCTGATAATTCGTTCATTCTACATACATTTTATTTATTTAGTAGTAATACTTTTTCTTGTTTTTATTCATTTTGAGAGTGGAATTTATTTTTTAAATACATTATTCCCCTTTTTTTTAAACTTTTTTCATTGTTTTTTAAAGATGTTTCAGAATAAAAAAAAATTAGCTTCTGAATAAAGTGAGATTAATTAAAATCGTGACAATGACGTAAAGATATTCCAATATACTATAAAGCATCACATAACTGCAGTTTTCCTTTTTAAAAAAATATATATACATATCGTACACTCATTTGTAGGTTTAAAAAAACATTTACATTATAAAAATTTAAAAGGTTGCAATTTTTCCATTCCATAAATAGTTTTAATTACTCCAATAGCTGGGATAGTTTGTTTTTCCACGGTAAGGAAAAAAAAAATAGCTAGTACACAAGAGCACACATCATCCAAACGTGAACAAGCACTTAGCCCTGTGTTTAGGGCTTTAATGTGCATACACAAGAACACTAAGTATTATGAAAATTTTATTTAAATCAGTAAATGAAGAAAAATATGAAAATATACCATGTATTGTAAAATTCTTAAAAAAAAGGAAGTAAAAGAACATTAGTGGACATAGTTAATATTCACGAGAGAAAAATAAAAACGGTATCAAAATATAATGAACCGCTGCTTAGGAACGCAACACGGAAAATATTGAAACCAGTTTGATTGCCAGATGAAATAGAAAGAATGAGAAATGTGATTATTATAAACACCACGAAATTTCATTCACGAAATATTAAAAAATAAAAATAAGTTGTAATACTTAGAGTTAAGTATCTCTTTGTTACTTCAGACAGTCAAACTGGTTTTGATGTTTTCAGACCTGATTCCTTGAAACTATTAGTCTTTTTTTATTGCTTTAACATTAATCTGTAATTCCTAATTAATACACTTTTTAAAACTTTTTTAGCAATATTCTAAAAATATATATTAAAACTAGTAATTATGTAATATCTTAGTATTTAATAACGAGAAATTTTTCGAATTCCTATTAAAAGTGTGTAATGTAATTTTTATTCACAATTGTTTGCTCTTTTATATTGATAGAACAGATTATTGATAGATTATTGATGAAGTATGTAATCAATGTGTTATTTTAATTTCGCTTCCCTGACCCTCTTTTGCCATTCATGGAGAAGAGTTTTCTGAGTAGAAATTTCTGCACTGCAAACTTTAATTAGTGTAGTTATAGTTAATTAAAATCCGCATTAGCATTACACGGAGAGGAAAAACACGAAAACCTCCCAGGGTTAGTGATAAAATTTTGTAAAGTAAACTTGTCTCAATCAGTTGTTATGTTGTAAGTTTTAATGAAAATCAATAAATGCCTTTTCTTTCAAAAATTTCTGTATCGTACTTTTTTATAAATTAATTTCGATTTTTTTGATAAATCTTTATATTAATTACAGTGAGCAGCTTCACAAATCTATATATTAAAATGTAAAATAACATAGAATTGTTTTTGTTTGTTGTTTTTAATGATCCATCAAAATGATCTATTAGAAAAATGGTACAATCTTTAAAAAAATTGAAAAAAATTAATTAAAATTTAAAAAAAAGAAAAGGTTGTGAAAAATATATGTATTTAAATTGTAATTGAAAGAAACAAATTAAAAAAGTAATAAAAAAATAAAATCTTGAACTCAAGGTTTTACTTTAACAAAAAAAGTTTTACAAGTTAGCAAATCAATTTTTAAAAAAATTAACAAACTTTATTTGATTTATAGAGAAAATATAAATTTATTTTTAATGTAGTTACTTTATATGAATTACTTTCATATGACTACATAGTAAAATTTTATAAATTTAAATACTCTGGTTATTATTAGTTCTCTAAATAATCAAATCAAAATAATAAATAATTCAAGATATAATTAGAAAAAGTGCAAAAGTTAAATAAAATGATAAAACCATTTTGAAAATAAATAAAGCCGTTTTAGAGTTTAAAAAAATTATTTTCTTTGAAGGAGAAAAAGCATAATGTAGAGTGAGTCTCTTCTGATATCTTTTGAAAGCTAGTTGACCCCCGCAGGTTGCAATTCCCCCTTTTCTGTGACAGTGGTTAGTCGATTAGTTTCAGATTACTTAACACTCCGGGAAGTACGCGCACCCCCACCAAAAATGTAGGGGAGACAGTGGAACGGGTTTTGGAGGTGCTATATTTTTCGTCCCTATTCGGGACTAACTCTTACTGAAGGTTAGAAGGGAAATGAAGAGGCCTTCTCACAGTATCCTTTGGCCAAGGTATATACAGTTGATTTAAGCAAATCTTATCATTGGTATATTTCTCGATTATGTTCATTGAATATCAGTGCTATATTTACTAGATAGATATTTCTTTAAATATCTCGAAATGGATAACTATTTTGTAATTGTCAAGATTTCTCATTTTATCACAATTCCAGATCATGATAAAAATGTTTTTCTTATTAAGCATATTTGTGTGAATATGGACAATTTCGTAATGAATTTTAAAACAAATTAATTCTGCTCAACTTTTTGTGAAAATACTTGGATGATAAATGCTGCAAAGAAATGCTTTATCTTGTTAACCCTCATCATTACATGTTCTGAGGATTTCAAAAAGAATAATCCCCCCCCCCATAAAGAACTTTTGAATCCCCACGTTGGACTTGCCTTTCTGGACTCAAGGATGAGTCTTCAAGGACACTGTCTCTTGAAACTTGATGATAAGGTCAAGATATGAAGGTGATAAGCGCTACAGGGGGTGGCCAGTTGAAATCCCACCACCTACTCTTGTATGCATGGGCAATTTTATTGCCTCTTCCAGGACAGGATGTTGCAAAATCCCTGGTTTCCAGTTTCTACATCCTAGCAGTTTCGTTAATTGGGGAAAACAGGTGCAGATGGGAAACCCTTCCCCACAATGTCCAGAAATGAAGAAGTCCTGTGGAGGAAAGGATCAAATGTCAAGAAAACGTCGTGCTTCTGTGTGAGGCCACCTGCAGCCTCAGAATTGACCATCAGAACACTCTTTATTGCCTTCAGAAAAATAAAAAAAAGACAGTGACAAGATAATTTTCACCCCACTTTCTCAAAAAGGGAGATCTCTTATCTTCTTTTGTGGAACACTTTAGCTTTTCAAAAATAGATATCACACATTAACCTATTATCACATCATTGATTTGAGGGAACATTTTATAATTATTTTATTTCCCGTTGCTAAGCAACATACAATGTTTGCTTAAATACTCATTTGAGTTTTTTAATCTACAATACTTGTAATTCTAACTTGCAATTTAACTAATTGCGACCATCAGTAATTAAGAATAGAAGTGTATTTATTATGTTCAAGTGTATTTATTATGTTCAATGGGTTTTATACATCATTTGTGAAACCATTCATGAATATCAGAATAATTTTTAAATTATTTTAAGCTCTTAGTTTTGTGTCAGCAATTTGAAAGTTATATTGCTAATTAAAAAAAAAAAATTTCTCCAATCCTTTTATCACAATGTCTAATTCATTTTTTTAGAGTGTATGGTTAACATAGTTCTGTTTAACGTATTTTTGGTTAACATATTTAATGGTCAATGAATTTAATATAGTATCATCTCAAACATAGTGCGTTCTTTGCGACATTTCCAATCAAAATTTCATAATTATGTTGACATTACTAATTGACAAAGTATTTATTTATGGCTAAATGCAATCGAATATTACTTTTGATTCCAGTTTAATTTCATTATTTCTTCCTTAATGTCATTTTAATTGACAATCATTAGTATTTGTATTTACATACGTTTTGTTTTATTTGGCCTTATTCGTTTTTTTTCCTCGCTTTAGTTGCGTCACAATATGTTTGAGATGAGATTCATATATTACAATTTCTTTAAACTTTTACTGATGTTTCCAATTTGTTGCCCTTAACAATATTTGCTCACCATATTATCTTTTGTTATTAGTGTTGCTTTAAATTGTGTTTTTTTGTGTTTATACGAACTGTCACTGCTGTTTTTGTGTTTTTTTCTTTCCAGTATGGGGAAGATGTAATTTGCGAATCTTGATCGCCTGTAACAATTCTTATCTGCAATTCAGAGCTGTGTACAGAAATGGGTGACACTTTTTCCAATTTTTATCTTTTTTCTTTTTTAATGCTAAGTTTTGAATTTTATTTTAAGTTTATTTCAATTTTTTTGGTTACTTGTACTTCAAGAAATTTTTTTTCTTCAAACTTTTCGAAACATTTTCACTTTTGAGGAAAATTCTTATATTTTGATTTTTACTTCACTTTTATTTGAAATAAAATTTTCTCGCGATGACGAAAATTTTATAAAAATTTCCGGTCTGTCCGGGTATTGTCACATGTACATTTAATGTAAAGTGACAAATTAATCTTTACTTTTACTTAAGCCTTTAATTTTGCTCTAAAACTTATTTCCTTTTTTCTTCAATATAGCTTTTATTTTTACTTTTAACCTTTCTGGTTGACCTTGGTCAACGTGGTCTTTGAACTTCCTGTGGGGAAAGTTTACCCCTCTTTTTTTTCCACGCCTTTCTGTTTTACTTTTTTTTTAGGGGGGCTAACGAACCAATCTCTTTCCTTTAATTTTCAAACTCTCCTCCTCTTTAAGTTTAATTGGCTGTAATTTTTCTGGTCCAACACCAAGTTAACGAATTTTAAAATCACTTTTTATGATTTTCTCTTTTGTGCTTCCTTCTGGCTAGTTCCTTTTTCCGAGATGCGGACTTCGGGTCCGTATCGAGGGATTCCTTTTTACATGTTTTTTTTTAACCTTCATTTTTTATTAAATCCACAACAGTAATTAATTTCTAAAAATTAAAAATCAACATTTAATCCTTTATGTTTCGTTAACATTAAAATCCTCTCGAACTTAATCTTTCTTTCCATTTTTATTTTAAAAGTTTAATATCTCGTTCCTTTAATTTTTACTTTTATGCTTGACGTAAATTCTCTTGTCACCCATTTTCTTTTTTAAAAGATATTTCTTGTGCTACAAAAAAAAATGTGTTGAAAGATATACATTGTTTTTGAAATAAATAAAATAAGTAGTGTTACAAAACTAAATGTTTTAAAAAATGTTTTACGAAAATAAATGTTCAGCTGAAGAGAAAGATTTGTGTGTTTTTTTAATAATACCTTCATAGCCAATAGTTATTACCTGTTTCCTCCTGTATGTGGTGAGTAAATTTTTTAATTATTGTTATGGGCATGCATAAATGTGATTTTGGAAACGTCAGCTTACTGCTTTAACATATATTTATACATTATCTGGATATAGCATGTCGTTATTTTAATTATCTTCTAATTTTGATTAATTCTTAGTTTTCACCCTTATTCTAAATTTGGTGATACCAATTTATCCAATTTGTTCAAACCTCACACTTTGTGACCCTTTGGACCTATTGGGTTATTGTTATACCACATTAGCATTGTACTACCACTTTCCTTAACGATTACATTCCCGTTAATGTAATACCCTTTTGTAATTTTCGGCCTTAAGTTGTTTTTTTATGACATTTCATTCATTTAACTATCTTTTTCATGACTATATCCAAATACAATCTCAAATACAAGTACTCTATACAAATGATTTCAATTTAGCAATATTAATACATTAAATTACCTCACTTTATTCGCACCAAACAACCACATATAGTATTAATTAACTCTAACAGTTAATTTTATTGAAAATGTAACGTGTTTAAAAATAGAAAAATTTCAGTTTTTTTTATAAATAATTCTTTTCAGCTATTTTGTTGTATTTCTTATGTATTTAATGTTTTTATATTATCTTTTTGACTAAAGTTAACAGTTTTTCATTTGTTTAAGTTAATTATTAATAAAAAAAGCTTAATAATTTTGTAATTATGTAAAAATTCAATTCACAGTTTTGTATTAAAAATGCAGAATAATCATTTTAGCATATATGCTTTCATAAGTTTTTATTATTAAATCTATTAGCGTTAACTGCACCAATGACAGTTACGATAAAGGAAAAGAATTTTCAGCAAGATGAAATTGATCTTCGAACAACAATGACCACTGAACGCCTAAATTCACTGCTTTTACTCAAAGCAGAAAAAGATATTGTTGACAATATTAAGCTTGACAAGTTGGCAGAATATTTTTCACTTTTAAAACAACGTCGAAGTAAATTTACGTAGCTAATATAATTAATATAACGTAACTTTGATAACATCTTAACTTTTTATCATTTTTATGTGAATTTCTTCGTTTATAATTTAAATAGCAAATATTTTCAATGTTTTTCTACATTCTTCTTCTTATTTCTTTAAAAATGAAAGTCTAATTTACTTTTGAATGAATTTTATTTTGAATCAATATCTTATAGAAGACGGTATTTGCTGATTATGACTTACTTTCTTATCTTCAAACAGTTGCTGTAATTAGCTTATGGTAACAACGTTTAGATGAAACGAAAGATAAATTTTAATTACTAAGTGATTTTTAAAAAAGTATTTAAATGTAAAGTAAAAAGTATTTCAAAGTTGTATTGAAAAACATTTAAATTCACAACTTCATTTTTTAAAATTATTTCCACAAATAATTATTGCTTACTATTACTAAAAACTTATTTTAATTGAATAAGTTTCAGTCTATTCAAAAATAGTTTTTTACTTTAATATTTCGTTACCATTTTAATAATTGAAAGTAATAGAAATGTAAAAACTATATTTTCTTTGTATTATTTTGAATAATTACTGCTACTATTTAGCTATCAATAATACCACATTTTTCACCTATGGCGGTTGCATTTTTAAGTGCTGTAAAAATTATTTCGATGAATAGCATTATGTTTATAACTAGTCGAGATGATTTCAAAATAAGCTTTGGAAGCTCAAGTTTTGTGGCGCATTTGAACTCTTTTGTTTGTTTTGTTTTACCTTTGATCATCAAGCTTTAGCCATATACAAATTGAGCAAATTAGCCATAAATATATATATATATATATATATATATATATATATATATATATATATATATATATATATATATATATATATATATATATATGACAGTCGGCAAAATAAACTTCGACACCCCCCCCCCCCCCTCTCGAATCGGTTAGCGACGGGCCTGTATACTATTCAAAATAACTAATTATAAAAAAATAAATAGAAATTTTACTGAGTGATTGACAATATTAAGTTTCGTCAAACATCCAGCAAATATTTTTCATTTTAAATGCATTATAACGTAAACAAATGCTTTGCTTGAACGAGGTAAATGCAAAAAATGAACATTTGTCTTAATTACTATTTTATTTCTGGAAAAAAAGCGACGTGTTTTCAAATGATGACGTTGCGCGTTAACGAGTTAATTAAAATTAACAAATGTTACATCTTTAAAAGAACTAACTCAAACATTCAAAATCCAAGTAAGTTTTTTGTAGTTAATTGGAATTCTTGACTATAAAAAAAAAAAAGTTTTATTATTCATACCACGTTTAAGTAGACTTTCGTAAGCGGTTGTAGGATATATCAGTAAAAACTTAATACATTCTTGACACATCTCAATTTATCTCTTTTAGTGGCCTTAGACATCGTAAACCGAAGTTGATTCTTTCCATTTCTGTCATCCGGTTGCTTAGCAACATCTTGAACATATGAGGAAAGAAATCTCTAGTTAACTGCAGGAAGTAATCGGTCATTTTCCACGTCGGTTTCTTTTTTATCTTATCTTCTTCAATTCATTAGTGTGTTTTGTAGATCTAAATGATTATATAACATCCAAAATAACTAATAAAAAAAAAGTAATTTTGATAAGTGATTGACGATATTATGTTTCACCCAGCATTCTGCAAATATTTTTCGAATTCACTTTTCTAATTGATGTGGAGCAAAATGGTGCGAGAAGTGGATTTGCGAAGCGATACCGTCACCAAGCCTACGGCCGAGATGCGCCGCGTTATGGCTGAAGCTGAAGTGGGGGACGATGTTTACCAGGAGGACCCCACAATTAATGGTACGATTTTTGCTTTTATTATTAGTAAGACTAAAACTTCTTAAAGAAGGGTGGTAAGTAGTGCTATTTGATATAAAAATTTTAATATATGTAGTAAAAAAATATCGATAGTTCACGATAAATCGCTGCAAATAATTAGTCAATATTTTCGTCAATATATTAAAATGTCTTAATTGCAATGATAACATCGTAATTGGGAGGCGATATAGTATTTTAATTATTGTGATGTATCATAAAAATTTTATTATTTCCTAATTAAATAGTATTAATTATAAAATTTAACTTTTTTTAAAAAATTATTTTTACATTTGCTTTTATTTCCGTTACTTAAATGAAATTTACTATTTTACGACGATAATGCATTAAACAATTTTCACTATTGATAATGGCTGCGATATTATCGCTTGCGATATTTATCTTTGTTGACATTAGTTTCGATATTATCAAATTCATTAGTTATCGTTCATTCGATCTTTTTTGCAAGAGATAGTATTCAGGATATATAACGGGATAATACTTTTAAAATATTGTTATCACAATATTTAAAAAATTACCGATGTTTGATGATCGATATACCTGCCACATAATATACTATACAGTGCACAAATAAAATAAAAGGTCCACCCTGAATAACTTTTCATCTAATGATCAGATCAAATTTTAAAAATACGACTTTTTTGAGCTTCGCTTTCTTAGAAACTATTTGACCCATTTCGCATAAATTTTGCATTTTGTTACATAAAATTACCTTCTTTAAAATGATGGGGGGGGGGGGGATTTGTCTACCTTACAATTCAAAATTTGTTCAACTATTATTAAATGAAGCAACAAAAAAATAATAAATATTTTTTGCATGGACCTTTGGAAACACAAATTTTATAATTGTGTGCAAAAATGTTTCAATTCGCTTAAATAGTTCTCGAGATAGGCGAAATACGCAAAAAGTAAAATTAACATTAAAGGGGTCGACATTTTGAACCGCTCTCCTGCCCAAACTATTGGGACCAAGAGTGCCGGCACTTGCACGCCCCTGGCTTTTTTTTAAAAACAATTAAAAAGATTCAGAAAAACAATTTTGTTATAAAAAAATTTTATTAGAAATATTTTTATTTAAAAATAATTGATTAAGTAATTATTGAAACATAACAATTAAAAAATTGTCTAATCAAACAATAATTGTAATCGTCTTGTTTGCTGTCCAAATCTGTTTGTACCTTTTTCAATGAATTCTGAGTCATCTTTGACTCTTTTCTTATGCACACTGAGCATGCACAAACTGCTTAATCTCTCGTGAGACATTGTAGACCGATTCCATGTTTTGATGCGTCGCATTGTACTTAAAGTGCGTTTAATAGTGCACGTAGTAGCTGGAAGAGTTAGGTCAATTTTGACTGCCTCCGCTACAGTTGGATAAAACGTTGTGGCCTCAATAACTAAATCGATGTAATCGAGGGATTCATAAGAATTTTTTCTATTCCTCCACATTTCGTACCACGTTGTGGCTTCAGTGATGAAATTCGGTGAGAGCAGATCTTTATACATAGTATATATGTATATCTTCTAAAACTTCAAGATATGACGCTTTGTCCAGTTTATTCATCGCATCCCAAGTAGCACGTGATATTAGATATTATCAGAAAATCGGTAAAATCTGACGTTATCTTGCACGACTTCTAAGATTAGAAAGATACAAGAGGTCGCTGTTTGCTCAGCATCGTATAATATTAGATTCAATGCAAACTAATATTATCTAGCGTTCGCTGTAAAATTATATAATATTAGATTCTATGAAAAGTAATAGTATCTAGCGTTTGCCGTAATATTGTTTTGCATTAGTTTTGATGCTCTATAATATTAGATTTCGTATTTTCTGATATCTTGCATTGCTTTTTATATTTTGGAGTAAGCAAGAGGAAGATATGGATGGTAGAATAATTCGGTGATATAATTTTACTTAATTTTATGCATTGCTGTGAAGCAGTAAAACATGGAACAACAGTTTAATAATGTCTTTCCATGCATTATTTACTTTAACAACACATAAATACTAAAAAAATTATATTACCGAATTCGACTACCTACTATTTTCCTTCCTCTTACTCCAAATTATTTTGAATCCAACTGATTTTTATGAATGAAATTTTCAAATTTTATTAAGACATAATACTTAATTGATTTTTTCCCCTTTCTTTATATCAAGATTTAAGTGATAAATTTTATATCATTTCAAGTGTTTATTTTTAATTTTAAAAATATACTTAATAATTAACTTTTAAAATTAAGCCAAGTTTATCATAATCTCACTTGAATTTGATAAATTAATTAATAAATAATTTAAAAATATATAATAATCTCTTTAAATAATTTAAAATAAATAAATTACTTACTTCCAAATATTTTTCTTCTATAGAAATTGAAAGGAGAAATACTTACGTAACTTAATTTTTTCTATACCTGAAATTTCACCTAACAGAAAAACTTAAACAAAACCCAAAGACATGTGAAGATATTTTTTCAGACAGTAAAACCAGAAAAGGATTTAATATTGAAATAAGTTATTAAATTCTTTTTTTTTTTTTTTAATACATAGCACATCAGAAAAATTTAATAATTCTATAATTGAATTAAAGCTACTATGTATTAAACCAGCAATTTTATCCAAAAAATTTACATGACATTTAAATTTCAAAACCAAGTAATATTGTGTTTTATCTTATTAAATTTGCACTAATATATAATAAAATATACTAAAAATTGAATGCTAAATTTTGAGCAGCTTATCTCTTTTTGATAAAAAATAATTTCCTTTTTTTTTTGGCTTAATGACATTATACGTTTATTATTACTGAAACACAATCAATCTAAAATGTTTCTCTCTCAACTTTAAAAAATATGATTGAATTTTTAATCCTTAGTTAAACAATCTCAATAAAATTGGGTTATGTAAAAAAGTTACAATCACATTAAGAAAAACTACAAACTGTTAAATATTACTTGTAATTGTTTTGTTGACAAAATGAAGATAAAAGAAAAATGTTTACAAAGAAAATTATTACAGAAAAATTTGTGCTAAGTCAATAAATGGAAAAATAACTAAGCTAAATTCTTTATTGATTTTTTACAATTTCTTGGTTATATCACAGTGAAAAAAAAAAATGAATTAATAGAGAAAAAAAAAAAACTTCTTATAATATTAATATCACATCCGAATACATCACAGATCATATATCATGTTCTTTTTCCTTTTTACAAGTTATCCGAGAAAATCAATGAATTACTGAGGTAGTTTAACTCCACCAGGGAAGATCTTTTCCTTGAATTACCCCATTCTTTGGCACAAGAGAGGACCTTGCCAAGTCTTTCTGTGAGCTCTTCACGTTTAACTTCTGGAAAGCGGAGTGACATTGTAGCTAATAAAAATAAGAGGAAAAAAGTGAACAATTTAAAAAAAAAAATACAATTTTTATTTTTAAACAAATAATTTATATAAATTTTGCAATAAAAAATTACTTTTTATTTTACTTTGCAAATAAAAAAAACCATTTGTAACATTTTCCCCACTCGGTGATTCATTGGATTTTAATGGTGAAGACAGACTATATTCATTTCGCACTACTTCACTGATTAATAGTTTGAGATCAGGTTAAAACACAAAAATTGAAGGACAAACAGACTAGCACATTAAGGCAAGGTGACAGCAGGCAAAAGCCAGGCTTAGAAGAAAGTTCTTTATAAAAAAAAAAAAAAATAAAAAAAAAAAGTTTTGATATTCTATTTCATTTCTGTCAATTCTCGGACACATATATTTAAATGTTTTATTCTTAATGTTGTTATAATTTGACTATTTTCAAACAATGTAATTTACAGCAGTGGAGCATGTATGGGTATCACCTTTTTTATTTTTTTATATATATCAAACATTTTAACTTAAATGTTATTTTCAAGAAGACTTTTTTAATTTTTAACTATTCTCTTAAATTTAAATCTATCTTTTCCATTAGAATGTAATTATTGCTTTGTAATTTTTTTTTCACAAATAAGCTCTATAGTAATTGATGATGAACTATAGTTTCAACAACTCAATGACTAAAATCCTAAGCAATTAACTTTAAATATTCATTCTCTTTTTCACCAACATAGAACAAGTGCCTCTTCATTTTCCATGAAACACCTAGGTCATGAAGCTTGTTAAAATTGAAATTCATGTTATTCATAGTTTAGAAATAAAAAAATGCATGCCCAAAAGCACATGGAATATTTCCCTCAAGTCTTCAAGAGATTTCTTTCCCTTTCTCCCAAGTCTACTGCATTGCAGAGCAACATCTTTCACAATTTTTTTTTTTTTTTTTCATAAGTTAATGGTAAAGAAGGACAAATGTTTGCCAATTTGAAAGGTAGCTAACCTAAAAAAAAAAAAAAAAAAAGCAAAAAAATTATTATTGAAGCAAAATAGACAAAAATATTTAAAGGAACCAATTGAAGCATAATTTAGTATTGCTGTAAGACAAGTTGCTATTAAATGTAAAGTAAAAGAACAAAGCAAATCTAACTAAATACACAAATAAATTTTACTGAAGTAAACTTTTAAAAAATTAATTTTTATTTGAGATATTTTTCATTCTATGATTAACATACAATTAATATGATGGTTGGTTATTTTACAAAATTTTTGGAATTAGTAAAAGAATTTGAACTTTATATAATTTATTTTAATTTCTCTTTTTTTTAAACAATTTAATTAGATATGCGTTTTGCCTTAGTCCTCGACTAAAAGATTATATTTTAAATAAACATGTAAATGGTAAAAGCTTATACATTTTTTTTTCTTTGCCCAGCACCGAAAAATATCTAAATGATTCAGGGGGTAAGGTGGGCGCACGATGCGCCCACTTAAAGCTTGGGGGGAATTTTTACACTAAATAAAACGAATAGTTTGGAGGGGGGGGGATTTAGAGGAAAGAATTTTTTTTACCCTTTACCAGTCATACCCTTGACCACAAATCGTGTCATATCCAAATTGCAATCATTCAGAAATTGAATGATTGTTTTTGAAATAAAGTGAGCGTTCAATTCTTCTAGTGGGGTAAAGCAGAGGAATTCTTCACGCATTGTCGTCTTTTTGTTACTCTCATCAAAATGTACATACCGGACACCGATGGATAACTGCTCTGTTCCACTAATATCTGCTCTCTCGTCGGCCAATACCGAGAAAGCAGATGCCTTTTTCACATCTTTGATTATTTCATCGCTAAGCACGTCAACTCATTCTGTATTTGATGTGAAATGTACAGTGCATTTCTTGGTCCTGATTCCAAATGTGCCTTCAAAACTTCGTCTCCAGATTCAACACGAAAGTGCAGCAGATCTTTGAGAACAGATCCTTCATTTTTGCCCCGAAAAAGAAGTTCAAACACTCGAAAGTAATTTTTTATCTAAACTGTCAAAAAAATATTTTTTTCTTGGCCAGATATCTAAGCTATATTTTTAAATTTCATTTAATAAAATAAAAATAATATTATATTTTCCATTAGTTATTTAGTTTAACAAAGGTGTATAACACAAACTTACACAATCGTTTTATATATATAGTTTATAAATTCCGATATTTCATTGTAAATCGCGATATTTTTCGACTTTTAAGTAATCCCATTAGATTTACCGCTTTTAATTCATTTGCATTATCTTTTAAATGGTTAATATTTCCATTACCCAATTAAGTTTTGGTAACACAATCGGTAATATCGTATTAGCAGGACATCACATTTTAATTACAACAATATGTCGAAAAATATAGATATTTTACGATTAAATCGAGATATTTTTAAAGTTTAACTGTTTTTTACTACTAGGTAATATTTTCATTACCCAAATGAAAATTACCCGATAATGGTCACACTCTATTCAATAATTTTCATTATCGATGATACTTACAATATTATCCTCTTCGATATTTTAGGTTGGTGATAATATCTGCAATATTATCATACACAATTATTATTGTATATTCTATCTTTATTTTAACTGGTCGTATTCATGATATTTCGCGAGAAAACTTTTTAAAATGTCGTTATCACAATATTTTAAAAAACATCAATATTTCACTATAAATGTATCTGTCATCTCTAGCAGAGAGCATTAAACCGGATAAAATATGAACTTAACCGGTTTAGATTACAGCTTAAGTAGCCTGAGGACAAAAAAGCAAGCTGCGGAAGACGGCCAAGATAATATGATGGCCTCTGAGAAGATTCTGAAAACTAAGAAATATTTCTATAAGCAACTATGTCAACTAAAATATTTTTTGTTTTACCAAACAATGGGATACTTGCAAGTGACGTATGGCGATCCTTATTGTTTGTTAAACGAGGCAATTGTTTACGCTAGCAACTATTCTTTCCTTTCTATTTCGAGTAAGTCAAGACCGTCAAGTATCAGTTCTCTTAAGTGACACATTCTATATTCTTACTTTAATTTTTCCCCCCTAAGATTTCATTTCTTTCACTATATATTTTGCACAAAGCTAGGCACGAAGCAATGTAGGACATAAGCTAATTATGAATCGAAATTGCCAGGTACACGAAACAGAAATATATCGCGGTTATAATAAAATACATAAGCAAATAATAAATTTAAGTTAAATAAAATACTTACATTTAAGTTATAATAAAATACATAAGCAAATAATAAGACGTAGATAAAAATAATTATATTTAAGCAAATCCTATGTGCGATACGGCATTTTATTTAATTAACTTAACATTAATTAACATTCTAACTTATGTGAAGGAACTGAGTCCATCTTTAACACGCCATTTTACTTATAAACGATGAGTTGGCGCTGACGTCATTGGTCACATGTGTGGGTATCTGTGATCTTCTTGAAGTGCAAGTACTCAATTATAATAGTTCCATGAAAAAACTTGTCGAATTATAAAATTTTATGTTGATGTAGTTTGTAGCTTTAATATATTTAAAAAAAATGTTGGCTCACTGCTCTGCCAGAGAATAGTTTTCTTTTGTTTCCTTTAATTTCTTCATTTTGCGGGATAAGAACTTAGAACCGTAAGCAGAATTTTTTTTTTTTTTGGTAATGGGGCACCCAACCATAAATGGGGTTGGCATCAAATGTCATTTTGATTGATAACTTTTTTTTAGATTTGTATATATATTCAAATGTGTCATGTATATTTGTTTAATAAATATTAGTATAAATAAATATATTAATGAGTGTGTTCAAATACATAAAAAAATCAGGTAAAAATAATAATTGATCATCCGTGCATTCTCATTGCACGGGGAAATCAGAGGTATAATTTGTTATGGGAACAGAAAGGACTTTGTGACCCGACAGATTTAACGTGCACCAGTTACCATTTAATACACGGAGAATCTTCGGCCAGCTGGATTTCAACTCCTTTTCTAAGGAACGGGAGTCCATCTAACCAGGCTATTCATACTAGTGGGTCATTTTGACATTTAGTGTCAGTTAATGAGAGGCTGAAAAATAAGTTTCAATTTTCCATTGGATCATGATGTTAGACTACCCAACGTATTAAGGACATGAAAATTTCGTTTAAAAAAGTTCACAATCATTTCCCACCAATGATTATATTCAGCTCAGGTAGAAATCTCGCTATCCTTACGGACCTATTGGATTTTAGTTGCAGCAAATACTCAAACAGTCACTTTACAAATTGATTAGCTTCATAGTCAGAAACTAAGCAGGTAAAAAGAATTTTTTGTCTCATCTACTATCAACGGTATAACTGACAGCCTTGATTACAGTTTCAGGACAGGATTATAGTGCTCTGCTACAATAATCTAGGCCTCTCAGTAGCTACTGTTTGCCAACCAAATCAAACAGTGGTTGGCTACTCAACCACTGTTGGAGTAGCCAACCAAAAGTTTTTTTCCCTCAGAAATGGGCACTGTATCCCCAGGTAGTACCTTCCGTGTTAACATACAGGGTGTACAATAAAGACCGCCTTTCATATGTATTTTTGGAATCCTTACAAAAAATGAAAGCAAAGAAATATACGTATGGGGGGAGGTATTAAATTAATGTTTAGCTGAAAAAAAAGACAAACAAAAACGTAATCGAAATCTGACAAATTACAGTAGAGGAAGGCAGATGTAATAAATATAAACAAAAGACATAATTAGAAGTTGAAACTGCTTCTAATACTTCAAATACTCTCTGTTTCCTCCCGCAATCAAACCTATTATGTTATTTATAACATTCGCTTTCCTGTACTGCGATTTGTCAGATTTCTATTGTGTTTTTGCTTTTTTCTAAATCATTTACGACTCCCAATGTGCATCCTTTTTTGTTTTCATTTTTGATTAGTGCATATTAAAGGTGGTCTTTACAGAACACCTGGTCTACTTTGAATAAGATTGATAATTTTTCAGCTCTGGAAGAAAGAGTGGCTAAGTTACTGGGGAAGGAAGCAGCAATCTACGTTGCATCTGGTACAATGGGCAATCTCGCCGCAAGTAAGTAGAACAAATTAATATGTAAAAATCCCTTCAGATTTTAGCGTTTTCCTGTTTAGCCTTGGAAAGTATTTCCCAAATGCAGCTAGACACCGATATCAAGATATTCTACTGAATACATGGAATAAGTGTTCTAGAAATTCATTCTAGCTTCATATAACCCGTTTAAAGATGGTGTAATCAAGCTCCCTCTCTTCACTTTTTTTAATTTTTTATTTATTTATTATTTATTTATTTAAAAAAAAATTCAAAAAGAAAAAGAAAAATTTCAAAAAGAAAAAAAAAATAAAAGACGCGTTACAGGTCACCCATTTTCTACGTTTTTGATATTTAAGTTTTAGCAACGCGTGTTTTGTGTCAAGACTTACTGGTCATCATTGCTCCTTTCCCACATATCTTTAGTGACACTCTTTCACGTACTTTGCTTTCCTTGAAAGTATAGAAACAAATAAATGTTTTAACTTCCCAACTCCATCAATATTTTCATTGATAAATTTATATTTAGAGTGGATACTACTGAGCTCTTTGACAAAATTTATTCTTTTAAAAAAAAAAAAAGTTTTAAAAATTTTATTTATTTATTTACTTTTTTATTAATTTTTTGCAGTCTAATAATATAAACATTCTAATATAATGAAGATGTGATAAATAAGAATTATATATGAAAATAATGAATTGATTAAATGATGCTATTGTTAAAAAAAAACATTTTTTTTCTACTTTCTTGTTAATTCTCAGGCAAATACTATTCTCCTCAGTAGTTTCCAAAAAAAGTAAAAAGTGAAAGAATGATTTTTCTATTTGGTGGAAGAAGAAAAGAAATAAAATGAGTTCAAAATTGAAGATTATCTTTTTATTTAATATTAGGGAGATTCCCACTTTTACGTTAGCTTTCCGTACGCACCCGTACGTAAGAGTGAAGCAACTGCGCATGCTCGCGTTTATTTCAGATGCTTATCGCTATCCTTGCGTTGGCGTGATTTACGCTACAAACACAAAGCTACAAGTGTGATGTTTATAGCTGTTAAATGTTGTTTTCTGTTTAGACATACCTTCGAATTAAAAAAATGGACATGGAATGCAAACTCAAAGAAATGTATTGATAAAATTTAGAAATGAATCGTGTGATTTTACAACAATTGGTTCATTCAATAAACAAATAATTTTATTGGTTTTTGTTAAACAGGATGGTTGTCTGATTGCACTAGTCCCATAAGAAACTAGATATATTTTCGCTATTTTAAAATTGTAAATTATATTTATTTTAACTATACAATATAGTTAAAAGAAGTTAAATAATCAATAGAAGTTTAATAATATTTTTTTAAAATTATTTTTAATAATAATAATTATAATTTGCATTCTTTATCACTGAATCTGTAATCTTACCAAATTTTTCTGATCACAGATCCGCGGTTTTACGTAAAGCAAAAACGAATGCCACTGCTTTAAAGAGATAGTCTACGTCTATTATAAATATTTGTTTTGATTTTGTGGTCGAAGTTAAAATGAGATTCCACTACGTTAGTCTTTTTAACTTACGGATTTTTGAAAAATCTCTTATTTTTCTTTTACGTAAGTTTTTTTTTTTTTTTTTTTTTTTTTTTTCACGGGCTCATGCGCATTTCTCCTGAACTGAGGCATGCGCACTGGAAGTGCAGATGCGCAATTATTTACGTACGGGAGCTAACGGTTTGCGAAATCTCCCTAATACTAATTCATTTAGTGGACACGATTCCCTCAATAATTGAGATGGGTAAAATTGTTGGCTTAATAATAACGAAGATATTAAATTTAATCAACGATTCTCAGCGAAATAACTTTTTGAAATTTCGTAGCACCAAACTTGCCTTTTAATGCAACTTTAACCATAAATAAAAACATTTGTTTCCTATCATTTTGCGTTTGGTTACATCCAGTATTAAGAGAGAGAAAGTTATTTTGATTTGTTCTTTTTTGGCAATGTTTTTTATTTACAGTCATGGCACACTGTTGGACAAGAGGATTAGAAATGTTAGTTGGTGATCAAACTCATATTTTCCTGTATGAACAAGGTGGTGTAGCACAGGTATGTATAGGAAATATTACACTGGGATTTTTCAAATACATGTACTTCTGTTTATCAATTTAAATCGTTTGTCTTTTCCTGGAATGTTCTAATAATGAGACTTAAAATTATTTTGACTATTTCCTTTTACGCAAACTTTAAAAAATGAAAAAAAAATTTAAGGACAATTTCAAACCTATTTTTAATCTCGTTTCCTCGCATGACTAATTTGTAAATTTAAAAAAAAAAAACTACACTGAATAAAAAAAGTAAACTTATTAAATAAATGCAGATGAAAAAAGGATTAAGCGAAAAATAAGAATTAAAATAAAATTTTCTCTCTTTTTTTTCATTTTAGTTGTTTGTAGTTGTTAAACCATTTTTTCAGAAATATTGGTTTATTAGCTTAAAGAACTGTTCATTTCAGTCATGGCTCATTGTTGGACAAGGGGTCAAGAAGTGGTAGTGGGTGAATTATCGCACATATTGAAGTCAGAACAAGGCGGGGTGGCTCAGGTAGGCATGCTGTGATTGCATCTAATAGTTGCATACAACAGGGCTAATTAGAGCTAATGTGAGACTAAAATTTAAAGAGTTCCTGTTATTCTTATTTCTTTAATCTGCTGAAAAAGAATCGCTCTTTACTATTGTTTTGTAAATCCTACTATACATAAAAATTAAATGGTGGTGTCGCAGTTTACCATTGTCGTCCGTGCATTTTTATTTGCCGGAAAATCACGTGGTAGGATCCAGTTTTCCCTCATTCATTTTCATATTGTTTTGGCTATCATAAGCATAAAATTAAACAAGTTATGCAGTTGTTGTTTTTCTATAAATATTTCTGTATCCCTAATTTAAAGTTATTTCCCTGTAATTATATTATTCCGCTCTTTATTCAAGAGTTTAAATGCTTTTTTTTTCTTCATTATTATTATTATAATGTAATCCTGCGCTATATTTTAAGATAAAGTTATTTAGAAAGGTTATCTAATCTTATTAACCATGCTACAATTATTATTTTTGTTCAAATAACATTAATATACTTATATATTACAGTTAAAGAGATATATGTTAAATGATTTAGAACTTAACGATCATCTTCATGCGCAATGAGATGCAAGCAAAAATAGTATTTAATATATCCGCCCGTTTTGGTAAGCGAGAATATTTAATTACGGTTGCGAACTCATCAAATTTGAACAATATAATGTTGTAACAATATAAATGTTGTTTTAAAAAATGATTAATTAGAAAAATGACTTCTGCTCACCAATAGATTTAAATATTTATAGATTTGGACGTGGGAATTGGTGGCACAAGCGTTAGCAAACAGAATTACTTTTAATGCATATATGCTAAGAGAAAATATTAACTTTTGTGGGAAAAATGCTTTCTGCCAAGAAGCAACAGTTTTTGCAAAGCAATCATCAGGCTGGTAAGGGGCGGCGAAAAAGGGCTTAGCTCCCTAGTGCACTTATTAAAAAAGAAGTCTCCTAAAATAACTTAGAATCTTATTTAACTATCGCCTTTCATACTGTCTCATATTAGCTACCTGAGCCGTGATGGCTTAGGGGATAGAGCGTACGTTTTCTAATGAGGTGAACCGGGTTCGAATCCCAGCGATGGCTGGTCGATACGAATTCCGCATCCGGCTTGCACCAACCTGAGTGCTGACGTAAAATATCCTCACTGGTAGACGGATCATAGCTTAAAGTCCCTTTGCCGTTAGGCTAACCGTGGGAGGTTTTCCTCTCCATGTTACGCAAATGTGGGCTAGTTCTATCAAAAAGTCCTCCACGAAGGCAAATTTCTCCCCTATACTTGATCTAGGAGTTCCCTTGTCCTCTGGATTGGGTTCAAAATTACAAGGGTGCGAAGTTGAACATCAGTAGTCGTAAATCCGGAATTGGGTCGACTGTTCAACGACGGTTATAAAATATAAAATTTTAGTTACCTGAATGGTCTGTAATTTAGGCGACGTTGATCGAGCGAAATGCTTTGTAGGGCTTGTAATACTCATCCATCTAAAAATTAAAAAAAAAAACAACCTTAACATATCCTTTAAAAAAAATTGCTATTTAAGTTTGATTCAACAAAAATCTAATAAAAAGTATTTTCTTGAAGGGGGAAAAAAATGCAAGACTTTTGAAGGAATATATTTTATAATTTTTTTCTTACTCAACTTTAAACATGTTCTTAATTTTCATAGCAGTTTAGTTCAAATTCTTGACTGTATAGTTTATGTAATTTCTTTGTAAAATTTAAGTATAAGTACATCTGAATTTCGTTATGAAGGAAGGATATTTATCCCAGAAAAATAAATAAAATTGTTTAGGAAAAATTGATTGATTATGTAAATCTTCTTATATTGAACATGGCCACATTCCAACTTTTTAAAATAAAGTAAAGAAAATCCCTTTAAGGGATCAAGAGAATCATTTTTGTTCTCTCATCAAGAATTTCTGTGAAGATAAATATTCAACAGTTGGGACGGCCAATAATTCGAAATTAAAAGTTTCGGATTGTTCCCAACGAACAGTTAGGAAAATGGGAAGAGATCCATGGTTAGCAACTTATCGAAAGATAAAATAATAACGGTAATAAAAGAAATAACAGTTAAAAAAGGGAAAAAAATTAAAGCAAAATCACGAAAAAAGTTGTGATCACCTTATTACGATCACTGGTTACCCATTGGTCAAATGCTTTTTCTTTCTGGATTGACTCCGTTAAACACCACAACATTTCAAATCATGTGATCAGTGATCAGTGAGAGAATAACCACGTTACTGAAACATTTTTGAAACATAAGAAATAAAGAGAATAAGAAATTAAAGAATAATAAAATAAGAAATTAAAGAAATTTTAAAAGCTAGGAAATATGTATTGCTAATTACGTCATCACAATAATGAATAATGGATATAAGCAAAAATAGCACAAGCCTTATTTTAATGCCCAAAAAGTTGCAGTTTTCAACTTGTTTCAAATTATTTTTGAATATACCATGTGTATTAGCCCTGATTGGTCCTATATCTGTTGTTCAAATAATAATGTGTACTTAATAGAAAAAACAACAAATGAAATTAAATTTTACTAGCAGAATTTGATGTGATCACCTCTTATATTTTTAAAATGCTTATCAAAAATGATGTAAAAATTAGATGAATTATGTGTCGCACATTAATATTCAAGAGTGTGGAAGAAAAGCTATGAAATTCTAACAATTGCTTAAAATAAGTACTAAAGTGCTAAAAAAGATTTTTATTTAATAAGTTTCCTTCTTCATTGGCTCTATTGTCCTGGGTGGGTCCTGGCTTGAACCAGACACTTCTGTTTTTAGCAAAAGTATTCCAATTTATAACATTAACAGAGTTAAGGTGTTTTTCAACGCAATCAATCCATCTCAGTATGGGGTCTGTTCCGAGGTTTAAAACCAGCAGGCTTAGCCAGAAATATTTTCTTACATCAATATCTTATTTGCATTCTGACCAGCACATTTGAGTGTCTATTATTTTATGAATATTAAGGCATCAGGTAGTGTTGCACCAAATCTTACGAGAACGATGTTTCTTCCGTATGAATGCAAGCAAATACTAACAAAACTAATTTTCTTCTCATAATTTCAATTCGAATATCAAAATCGTTTTTTGTGCATTTCTCTTTCACAACCTGTATTCACAAACTGTTCTTATTTCTCTTTATTATTTTTCACAACCATGTATTATTTATCGTTTATTTTTATCTTTTCAGCTTGGCGGTGTCAATGTCAGCACACTGAGAAATCTAGATGATGGAACATTTTCATTGGAAGAATTGAAAGAAAAGTTCAGACCAGCAAAACCAGATATCCACGAGCCATCCACAGGGGTGGTTTGCCTTGAGAATACAAATAATCGATGCGGTGGAAGAGTCTTACCTCAGTCATTCATTCAACAGGTATAAATTACAATTCTCCTAGAGGCGATGGATGGTTTTCTAAAATTTGTAACAGAAAAATAGTTAAAGTTTTTTTAAAAAAAAAAAAAAAAAATTCTTGCAACAAGTTATTTTTACGTAGGATAATCCCCCCCCCCAAAAAAAAACTTCTAGTTTTAATTCAAAAAATGTGCAACATTTGGAGCACCAATTCCTTTCTACCGTTTTTCCCGCTCTATTCAGATGCAGGTAAAAATCTTTTTCCAATTACAACATGCCACCTTGGCTGTTGATGGAAATTCCGAAAATATAGTAATCGCTGTCGCAACGCTCAAATACGCCCTCTGGGGAGAAAACCGATTCCAAGTCTTGACCCTATCCCATCCCTCTCCTCCTCTTCTCAGTTGTATAGGAATAAATTACGATATTTTCCCTTTTCTTAATATTTTTCGTATTTTCTTGTCAAAAATATTTTTTTCTTAAATTTTCACGTCGTTTACTTTTAGAACTATATTTAATGTAGTTTTCAGTTCCATATAATTTTCTAACTTAAAAGCTTTTAATCTAATTGAAAATCAAGACCGAAACTAACGTACTTCCTTCTCCTATGACACTCCACACACTAACGTTGAAAGCATGTGAACTGTTGCCATAGGTCTGTGTTTCCCAAAGTGTGGTACGCGTACCCCCAGGGGTACGGGAACAGTGTAGCGGGGGTACGCGTTCTTATGCGAAATATCTTGCAACAAATGAAAATTTCAAAAATTTTTATTTAAAAACAAAGCTAGCCATGAAAATTTAAGATTGCGTATTTTTCTATTGACTATTTTTTGCAGAGTTAACAGTTAATAATTAGTGGTGTCAGCGGCCAGTTGTGATTTTTAACTTTTGTGCATTTTTTATAGTAAAAAATACATTCTTTTTTTATTAGGGGTACACAGCGTTACGAAAAATTTAGAAAGGGTACACAAAATTCATAAGTTTGGGAAACACTGCCATAGGTAGACAGTTCTGCTCTGCGCCACATGTAGCCATTTCGATCGCCAACAAGCAGACAAATTGTTATGAATCTGGCTGCTTCTCTTTATAGTGCACAGAACCAATTGAAATACACAAGAGATGGGCTTTTTCTACAGCGTCCGAGACGTTGACAATACGAAATTTTCAAATATTTCCATATAACAGGAATATTTTTCAGCATAATTTTAAAAGGGATTGATAATAGATTCTGAAGTAATTGGAAGATTTTTCTTTTATTTAAGTTCTTCACTTAGCAATTTTGGGCCAGTATATTGGCGAAGAAGCAAATAATGTTTTGAAATATATTGCATCCATTTCGGCAATTCTAGAAATGGCACCAATTCAATCCCAGTGAAATATATATTAAATTTTTTTAGTACTGCGATATAAAAATAAAAAAAGTTTAATTTTCCAATAAATGTACATTGCGATTCGAAAATTATTTTATAGTTTTGAATTTAGAAAATGAAATCGATTACCTCGTAGCCAACTTATTGTATCTTTGGGATTTCGTGAATATGTGTGTAATGCAATTAGTATAACACATAAAAAAAGAGAGATTCAGAACAGTACACAAGATCGGACGAGGATCTGTAACTTTCAACGAGTTCGCTCATTTTCACAAGGTTTATTAATTCGGCTTCATCTTCAGCAAGTTTTACAAACTTTTCTTTTAATGAGACGAGTTTTACTCGACTTACATGTCTTGCGATCTTAAAAGATGAAATCAGATTTAAATATGAGTTGTAAACACTTAAAGAGATCGCGCTACTCGAGAATCAGGCTACGGTTTCAGTCGCGAGTGGTATGTTTCAGTATTTAGTGATATCGATCGAAATCGTGACAAAACTTGATTGCAATATCAAATATTGTACGGTTTTGTTCGGATATCATTAAATTTATATTTGAAATTTATTCTTTGGAATTATAACAATTCGATTTCATTTCTTGTCTCTTAAATGATTCATTTTGATTAAAGAACACAATAAAGTTTAAAATGAAAAGTTTTACAAAGAGACTTTTAACTTGAAATCGACGGGAATCGTACAATATTGTACACACAGTGTCGATTTTTTCCGATATTGACAATGTTGGTAGATGTAGACCAAAGCTGTTACAATATCCCTGTGCTACTTGGGAAATGTGATTTTTATTCATTGAAAGATTTTGAAAATTTGTGAAGGTATTTTTAATTTTCAGGTTGCTTATCTTTGGATGGCACAGAGGGCGCTAGTAGTTAAAATTCGTTCTAAGACTTCCGGGTTACTACTTTCGATTGATTTTTACGCCTGAGTTTGAAAATGCGCGCCATCCAATATTATTATACTTCTGCCTTCTTTCAATTAAAATTTCAACGAAGCAAACAACAAATGAATTTGGAATATTCCGCAAGCATGCTTTGATTCTATCCAAAAAATAACAGTCAGTGATTTTACACTAATATAGCCAAATAAGGGATAACGTTCGAAACATGGCAAATCTTACACTTTATTTATGTCGTGATATTACTTTTTTTAAATTTGTTTTAGTCTCACGACCTGTTAGAATTTATAAAGTACAGATAACTTTTGTGAACAGTAAAATTATGAGTAAACGCAAATCATAATAATAAAACTTCTTAGAATATTAAGCCTGTTCACACTTCGCCCCGTAAGTATAACATAAGTGGAGGAATAAACCGGAAGTTTTCTAAATTTCTTCCGGTTTTAAGAAGCTTGTTATTGCTTACATTCAGTCAACCATCCATTCCATGTTTAATTTTTGCAGTGCCATCTGATGAAAGTTTTTGAACTAAAAATAGAAAATTTGCAAGGAAAAAAATTATACCCTTTCGTAAGAAGTTGCTACTAGAATTTATTTTAAGTTTTAACCATTTTCTTGTTAAAATTTTTTAAATTATGTCTAATTTAGGATGCCCAGTATACATTCAATTTGAGCAATGTACGTAAAATGATTTGTTTTCATTCAACAAATATCTTTATTTCATTTCCATCCAGGTCTGTAAAATAGCACAGGATCGTGGTGTGCCTGTACATATGGATGGTGCTCGTTTATTAAATGCTGCTGTCCACTCTGGGATACCCCCACATGAAATAGTTAAAGATTGCGCTTCAGTATCTATGTGTCTTTCTAAGGTAAATAATTGGTTATACAAAATGAGAAACAAAACTACTGAATAAATTTCGATCTAGTGATCGAATTTTTAGTTACTACTATGTAATCTTAATCACTATAATACTAATTAATTTATACAGATCAAAATTTATGTTTAGAAAACTTACTTCCCCTGAATAAACTTGCTTTTATTTTTAACTAGAAGACTTATAATTTTATCATATTCTATGTGTATATAAGGAAATGAAAAAAGAAATAGGGCTAATATATTAATGCTAGTATGTCATTTTTATTGGTTCATACAAATTGCAACACTATGATTTTTACTGTTAAACAAAAAAATGTACATTTTCTCATGTAGCATGATGCGCATATTAAACGTAAACTTTTGGAAAATTGTTAAAATCATTACGCTTTATACATAAATTTTATTATATATTAACGGAATGATATTACGATTAAGATATTTGGTAAAAAAAAATTCGATATGTTTTTAGTAATATTAACGGAATGTATTTTACCGACTACCCTTCCCTAAGATTGCCTTCCTATATTTTATGTATCATTGACGAAGCATATTTACCATTTAAATTTCGATAAGAAAGTTTTGTACAATTTACGTATAAATATTGACGTCTAGTTTACCATTTAGATTTTGGTAAAAGTTTCCGTATATTGTGCATAATAATGACAAAATAAATTTACCATTGTATTTCGGTATGAATGTTTTTGTATGTTTTGCGTAATATTGACGAAGTTATTTTGCATAGTACATAAACAAATTGAATAGTATAATAAACAAATTGAACTACGGTTTTTTAAGTTATATGGTTGTTATGTAAATGATAATTTTGCCTGTATTTAATTTTTGTTCATGGAAGATAACAGAAATCTTCACAAAAATATTTGAGTATTTTAAGCCTTATTTTACGGAGTTTTACATCAATATCTAAAACAATAACTTAATTCTTAATATATCAATTTTAGTACAAGGTTATGTTAACTGTAACTAAAAAAAAAGTATGTCAATATATTAACGTTCTTCAGATTTGCATTTTTCATAAATATTCTGAAGGCAATGTTCGTGTTTGAAGTGGAAAATTGTATAGATTTTGTTTAACACATCGGGGGGAAAATAACAACATATTGTCTTATTAAATATTATATTTCTTTTCTTTTTTTACTTCTATTCATTTATTATATTATTTGTTTATTTCTATTTATTTACTTCTGTTTATTTATTACTAGCCGCTTAAGGCGGCCAGCTGTCCGCCACGCTAATGGTTTTCACAAATAAAGTTTTTTAAAACATAGCAGGAAATCTGAAGATTAGTGGACAATTCTTCTTCCGCGTTCTTCAGATGTTTCTTGGGCCCCACTGCTAGTAGAGACACGATTCTCTTCCAATCTTCTCTGACGTTTCTCGGACCATAGCACTTCTAATTGAGACACGAACCTCTTCTAATCTTCTTTAACGTTCCTCAGGTGTTTCTCGGGCCCTAGCACTGCTAGTTGAGACACGATCCTCTTCTAATCTTCTTTGACGTTTCTCTGATACTTCTTGGGCTCTAGAATTGCTTGTCGAAATTCGGTCATGTTCCATCCTTTTTAGACGTTCCACAGACGTTTCTTGGGCCCTTCTTCTTCTTTGAGAATCTCTTAATATCTTTTTCTTTGACAAAATACAAAGTTTTTTGGAAGACGGTTCTGCCATGTCAGTAATCGGGTTTTTAAGAAGTCAACGAATACTTTAGAACAACAATTACTATGAAAGCAAATCATGAAACTTCAATATTGAAACCTAAGTGCTTGCCTGCAAACTGAAACTTTCTGAAAATAACTAATTACATTTAATAAAAACTGTTAAAATAAAGAATAGAAAAACCAAAGAGATCCAAGGTAAGTTGTGATCGTTCCTTCAAAAACAATTAAATTCCTATTTTATATATTATATAGCTACAACGCTTAAGAAAAAAAAAAACTAAAATGCTAAATACATGAAAAGAACACGAAAACGAATTAATTTTTTATGGTATCAATTTCTATTTCTATATAATTTTTTATGGTATCAATTTCTATTTCTATATCGCTACAAAAATTATCGTCTTCGCTTAAGAAAAAAAAAAAAAAAATAGAGCGTGGAACGAAGAAGAAAAACTTATTATAACAATTATGAACAGCAAGAAATATATCAAAGCGAAGCGTTCTATTTACGTATCGAATATGTTGCCACATTTTTAATACAAAAGTTAAACTTTTCTCCACTTTGATAAATGTAAACTGGTGCGAACCTTACAATTAAATCATTAATTCCTTCGTATATTATTGGTTTAAGTTGTGAAAATTAATAATCCAAATTTTTGAAAAAGAAAAAATATACTTCTTCATTATGTCAAAACACAATTATGTGCCGAGTTTCGTGCCTGGGCGAGGCTTCTGGGGCGATATATTGAGATTACAGACAGACAGACAAACAGACACACACACAGCCGCGTTTATTATTATGTATAGATGACGGATTCAAGCTCGTGACAAACTAATATGGAGAGAAGAGAGTTTGCCGCAATTGGTAAAGCATGGAGTCAGAGCAGCGATCATAAGTTCGATTTCCTTTATGTCGTTGAATAGTTTTTAAAAATCAAAATTTAAAAATACGACTTTTTTTCAAACTTTGTTTCTTAGAAGATTTTCGGATTTTGTCATCTATAGTGACGTAATTTTGAATGATGTAAAAGCTTCTAAATCAGACAATTCAAAACATTTAGACCAATTATTAAATAAGCTATTAAATAGTAATATATGATCAAAATAAGTTATATTTTGCGTGAAACTATCTTTGATTGACTGGGTTTTATGACTGTGGGAAGAAAGTTTTCGATTCTTTCAATTAGTTTTAGATATACGCAAAAAGTGAAATTATTATTAAGAGGATCAATTTTTTAACAGCACCCCTGGTGAAACTAATGCTATAATGTTTTACAGATTATAGTTACGCCCCATTACAGCATTATCTGAAATTATAAAAAAAAAATATTTTTATTAAAAAAAAAGTACGTTTTGTTTTTCTGCTTTTATAATTCTTTCCCATAAATATTATACTGTTATACGTAAGTGCATTTTTATATAGTATTGTACTTTTTTTTTTATCTCCCAATAATATTTCAATTTTGCACAGATATAGAGCAATGTATTTATTTAAAGGGAAACCTCCTGGCGAATATCAAAACAATTTTGCTAAGTAATATTTATATAGTTTTAATCCTTTACATTATGTACAATGCGCCAGAAGAAAATGGACCACCCTGAATAATTTTTGATCTAATGATCGGATCTTCACGTTCTAGGACTCAATCTTAATGGTTCTAAGGGAAGACTTCAAATATGCTAATTAATAAGTGCAGATGATATTTTAAGTAGTGAAATCGGACACAAAAACGTATTTCCTCTGAATAAACATACCTTTTTTTCGGCGGATTCGAATTTCTGACCCCCAAAACAGTAGCCGCAATCTGAGAAATATGGTCCCAGAGAAATCCCTTCATGTTAAATTTACTTTTTGCATATTTCGCTATATCTCGAGAACTTTTCAAGTGAATTAAAAAAAAAATTTGCACACAATTATAATTTTCAATTATCCAAAGATAATTCCATGCAAAAAATAGTTTTTAATAAACATTTATTATTTTATGGTCGAAAAAATGCAGAATTGTAAGGTATAAAATTTTTTGCATAATTTAAAAGAGTATAATTTTACTTGGAAAACTACAAAATTTGAGCAAAACCGGTCGAGTAGTTTTTGAGAAATCGAATTTTAAATATGGGACTTTTTTGAAATTCAATTTCTCAGGAACTATTCCACCGATTTTGTTTAAATTTTTTATTGTGCCTTGTAAAATTATATTCTTTGAAATTATGAAAAAAATTTTATACCTTGCAATTCAAAATTTTTTTCCACCATTCCCAAATAAATAAAATAAAATAAATAATTCTTTACTAAAAGTTATTTTTTGCATGGAATTATCTCTGGATAAATAAATTTTATTATTGCGTGTAAATTTTTTTTAATTTGCTTAGTTTTAGAGTTAAGGTTTTAGAGATATAGCGAAATACGCAAGAAGTAAAATTAACATTAAAGGATTCAAACTTGGAGCTCTCTCCTGACCAAACTATTGGGACCCTATTTCTCAGTTTACGGCAATTCTCTTTATTTTGGGGGTCAGTAATTCGAATCCGTCGAAAAAAATATATGTTTATTCAAAGAAAGAACGTTTCTGAGACTGATTTCGTAACTTAAAATATCGCCTGCACTTATTAATTAGCATTAATGAGATCATCCCCTCGAACCATTAAGATTGAGTCCCAGAAGGTGAAGATCTGATCATTAGATCAAAAGTTATTCAGGGTGGTCCGTTTTTATTCTTTTGCGCATGGTATATTTATGACGGATTTTTATAATTAAAGTTTCTCTCTACCTGGTAACTTTAATAATAACACCCTGCAAATATGCCCGTTTAGTGTCCGTTCTGGTATGCGGAGTAGACAAGACTTGATTCATGCGTTAAATTAACGACGAAGAAATGAAATCAGCAATTAAAAAGTTCACTTTTCGACCGAAAGATGGCATTGAAAGGACGGAAAATGACTTTAATTATTTGGTCTCTCCGTACCAAAATTGTAATTACAAACGAAAGAACTGTTAGAAGATGAGATCACAAATTAAAGTGTATTTATAAATGAAAGCAAGCATATAACATTGCTGCTTTATATCAAGAAATCCTTCACTTTAAGGATGACTTATCTTATAACGCATTTTGGACACATATATCATCCCCCACTTTGCAAGTCAAAACATTTTCGACGCTCCCTTACGAAAAAAGAAAAGAATAAAAATAAATGAGCTTCATTTTAAATCTTTTGATCTTTTTAAAAATATTTTATTTTACACCTCTACAGTTATAACTCTATCGTTAAGATATTCAAAATATATCTAAAGACAAATGTATTTACAGTAGAAAAATTTTTTGTGCCAATTTTGGTAAAAAAAGAAAAAAAAAAAAAAAAACGTATTTAAAATGAAATCTTTGCAAATAAATAAATTTAATTTATCACTTTACAGTTTAAATTGGGTAAATTTTTCTAGCGCTCCCCTGAAAGTTTCTATCGCCCACTAGGGGGTGGAAAGTACGTCCACGTTGGGAGCTTTATGGTCTTAACAGCATAATTTTAATTATATCGAACCTATACATGTGATTTATTTATTATTCAGTGTTTAGTTACTGTGTTTGTTTTTGACACAGGGTGTTGGAGCCCCAGTTGGATCTGTTGTTGTTGGTTCGAAGGAATTCATTGCTAGGTACGTATACGGCTATACATAATAAAAGTAGTCGTGTTTATTATTCAGACTGTATAGTTAATTATGTCACTGTAATGCCAAGCACAATATTTAATCCCTCAGGGTGCGCAGATGTCGTAAGGTTTTGGGCGGAGCCATGAGACAAGCTGGTATTCTAGCTGCGGCAGCTCTAGTTGGGTTAGATTCCGCTATGGAAAGATTGAGCGTCGACCACCAGAGAGCGAAAAAACTAGCACATGGTATGAAGAAAAAAATTTTTATTCTATTTTTCAACAAAAATATCTTTTTTTTTTTTGAAAATCTAATATCAAAACGCAAAACACATTTATTTTCACATTTAGTTTTTGCCTCAAATTTTCTTGCCATCTGAACTGTTTCGAGCTGCAGATGCTTATGAGTACTCTCATTTTTATTGTAAACAATCTATACATCAAGCATATGAAATCAACTCAACAGCTATAGCCTTAGAAATGGTGATGGTTGTACAAAAAACCCATTCAATGATACAAAACTTGGCTGGTTTCTATTTTCTCCGCCAGAGGTTGAGCAAGAGGCAACTTTTAAATCAATCGTTATTTTTTTTCTGCAGATTTGAATTGCCGAAAAAACATTTCCCAGATATTTGTCAGTTGTTTCATTTTGAATTATAGGTGATGCTGTGATTGCAAAATGAAAATGACGTTAAATTTTTAAATTAGAAATATATCGAAAAATGCATGTCAGATCACAAAAAAAAGTTGTGATATCAATTGTGTCACCGATGTTTTAAAAAGTTTAAATTATACTCGTTCCCTGTTCATTCGCATTTACACACTCTTGGAATGTGTGGAATTCATCATCACCAGTTTGTCGGCTACTTTGATCAGTACGTGAGAGGTCGACATATTTAGGGTTTGGTTATTGCACGCTTCGCCTATAGCGCTTTTAAATTAAAAAGACTGGTTACAAATCACGCGCTAGCAAAAAAAAGTAAGGCTGCTCAAGGATGGCGCCAGACTCTGCCCGACGAGGGGTCAAGTCTCTCCCGACAGGGGGGCTCAAACAAATGAATTCAAAATATTCAAATTAAAACGAATTTTATACTTTACATTTTTTTCTCACATCATATTTTTCAAAAAAAAAAAAATTAATAATAAATGTTTCTAAAAATCTAAAATCACTAATATTGATACCATAATGTGCAGATTCCTTTTAATGTGTAAATTTAAATCTAATTCTTTTCTTCTTTCTGCTATCGATGTATTTTGTACTGTATGGTGCAATTTACCATATATTGTAAGCGTAAAAATTACTTCTGTAATAAAGAAAAATAGTTGTAGCAGTAAACGCTATTTCAAAAAATTTCTACGCTTCTTACTCTCATAACGTAAAAGTTATTCCTTAATAAAAATTTGAAATTTCATGCACATTTAACAAAACATTTTAAGAACATTTTGATATAAAATGTTATTTTTATATTCATCGATTGGCTTTCGAATTATTTAAATGTTTTGTAAATAAAGTTTTAAGTACATTTTTCGCATCCACGTATTCTATCTAAAGATATCATGCCCCGTTTTGAACGAACTTCGAAATGGTTATGCCCATAAAATTGTAAAATTCGAATTTTTTTTAATTGTTACGTAGTATAATTTTACGGACAAAAAAAGGGCTATTTTAATCAGGGGAGTCGATGTTAATATATATTGTAAATAAAAACAAGGTAAAAATTTCTCCTTGCGATTCCTTTTTCTTTTCAAAGATGCTTTTAAAGTGAACATCTATGTCCGGCAAAATGCTAATTTCTCCATTTGAAAAAAAGAGTAAGTCCATCGGCTTAAAATATAAGATTAAAAAATTATAGCATAAATTTGTAATTATTTTTCAATTTACAAATTTTAAATTTGTGCCCGAGAAACGAATATTAACTAACTCACATTTTTTTTAAAAATTGCCACTCATGGCTGCTGTTGGTCTGCCTATGCTTTTGTTTCTCTGCAAAGCTGAAAGCACACTTTCTACCAAGATTTCTGTTTCGCCCTGAAAAAGCTTTTTACATATTGACATACACCTGCAACGAATAACCTTTCACACAGTTAATTAATTATTGTAACATTCTTTCCTCTACGATTTAAATTTGCTTTTGTTTTCATAGTTACGAATTTTAAGTCACAAAAAATGAACACTAAAAATTATGAAGTTAGGGGACAAAATTTCGAAAAAAAAGACTTTCTTTTTTATTTCTCAGGACTTATTTGACCGATTTTGCTTAAATTTTGTATTTTGACATTTAAAATTGCAAATGATGAAAAAATTGTACAACTTACATTTCTTAAGTTTCTCGACTTCCCTTAAATAAAGCAATAATAAATGTTTACTAAAAGTTTTATTTTGCATGAAATTATCTTTAGAAAAACGAATAGGAATTGATTGATCTGATTGGAATTGTATGCAAAACTTTTTCAATTCGCTTAAAAAAAATTGGGATATAGTGAAATACGCAAAAATTAAAGTTGACATTAAAGGGTCCTAACTTTCAAGCGCGTTCCTGAAAAAAAACTATTAAAACAATATTTCTAGATTGAAACTACTATATTTTGGAGGTCAGAAATCCGTCGAAAAAAAAGTATGTTTAATCGGATAACGTTTTTATGTCTTATTTCCTAACTTAAAATATCGTTTGGACTAATTAATTAGTATATTTGATGTCACCCTCTCGAACCATTAGGAATGAGTCTTAGAACATGAGGAGCCGAACTTAAGATTAAAATTTATTCCGGTGGGTCAATTTTACATTCATTTGAAGTATATGTCAATATTGCTGATAATAGCAAAATAATTTTTCTTTTTTATAAAGAAAGGTAATTTAGCTGGTGGTTATCCATGTATATATGCTTTGATAATTTTAACGATTATGATTGAAAGAGGAAAATAAGGTGAAATGATGTTCACTTTCAATATTAATATCAGATATAAATAAATAAAAACGTCTTTTATTTTGGCCTCTTTTGTTAATTTCATAGTATAATTGCATAGTAATATCTTCGAAATAATAGCTCATTGTTAATGAGGATAATATCTCAACCTCGTCATATCTCAAGAGCGTTTTACGTTTTGATTGAATCGAAAAAATTTTCATACAATTCCAAAAATTCGTTTTTCCAAAGGTAATGCAAAAAATATATTTTTAAATAGTTATGAAATATTTAATATTTTTTATATTTATATTTATAATATGCGTTGGAAAAATTCTGAATCCCGATTTTTGAAATCCCCATGTAGTAAATGGTGACTGATGCACGTTAAATCTGTCGAGTCGCTAAGTCCTCCATGTTCCCATAACAAATCAAGACCTCTGGGGGTACTTATCCAGGAGTTCCCTTGTCTTCTGGATTGGTTCAAAACTACAAGGCTACGGAGTTGAACATTAGTAGTCGGAAACCCGAATATTGGGTCGGTTGTTCAACGACGGATAAAATAAAATAGCAAGATAAAATAGTAAAACTTTTATATAATTTTATGGAAGGTAATTTTAAATTGTAAAATACAAAATTTGAATGAAATCGGGTGAATAATTCGAGATAAATAAAATTTTAAGCAGACTGACTTTTTTAAAATTTGATAACTCACAAACTAATAGATCGATTGTTCTGAAAGTTTGTATTTTGAAATTAAAAGGATGTCAAAATATGTAGATCATACAATTCAATATATTTTACAATTATTTAATAAACTAATAAAAAATAAAAAATAATTATTTAAAATTATTTTTGCTAAAAAATTTGTATATAAAATGTTTTTTGTAATTTTATGCAAACATTTTTCAATACACTAAAAAAGTTCTCGAGATAATGGACTATAATCGAGGAGTTAAGTTAAAATTAAAGGACCCAAACTTTCCAACCCTCTCCTTGCCATAACTTCAGACCATATCTTCCAGATTGCGGCTATTTCCGCGTTTTGGAAAGTAAAAACCTAAAACTTTAGACAAACTTGAATGTTTATCCAGAGCAGAATGCGCTTTTCTGTTTATTTTCGTAACTTAAAATATGGAATTGACTCTTTGAAGGTGAAAATATGATTAAATCAAAAGTTAATCAAGGTGTTCCCTTTTTCCATTTCATACACTGTACAGTCAGCAAAAAAAAAAAGATATCACCCTGAATAATTTTCGTTCTAATGATCGGATTTTCACGAACTAAGTGTCAATCTTAATGGTTCCTGGGGGTGACCTCTAATATGCTAATTAGTTAGTGCTAACTATTAATTAAGTTACGAAATCAGACACAAAAACGTACTTTCTCTGAATAAACATATATTTTTTTTTACATATTTGGATTCCTTATCTTCAAAATATAGGGGGTAGCCGCAATCTGGGAAATGTGGTCCCCATAGTTTGGTCAGGAGAGCGATTCAAAGTTTGGACCCCTTAATGTTAATTTCACTTTTTGCGTTTTCAGTCATATTTTAAAAACTAATGAAGCAATTCAAAAAAATATTGCACCAACTCATAAAACGCATTTACCCAAAGATAATTTCATGAAAAAAATAATTTTTAATAATTATTAATTATTTTTTATTATTTAATTGAAGAGAGGATGAAAAAATTTTGAATTATAAGGTACGGATTTTTTTATACCATATTAATCTACATGCTTTTCAATTGAAAAATCTAAAGTTTCAACTGTTTTTATTTATTAGAAGATGAGAAAAATTAAAATTAATTATTTTTAAAAAAATAATTTGGCGACTATGAAAAAATGATTAAATGGGGCGATTAATATTAAAATGTGATAAACTTACGAAGAAATTGATTTAGCGCGCGTGGCGTAAAATTTCATTCATATTTTTTTCGCTAATAATCGTTTGCTAATCTCTTTATTTTTTTAAAACTATAAAATATAATGTTTCTTTTTTAGTCCTCTAAAAATCTATTTGAAATTAAGTAAAGAAATTTGAATAAAACATTTTATTGAATAAAAAACATTTTATTCAACGAATGTCGAGTTTTATAAAAGCATGCTTTTGATAGAATATGATTATACACCAGATTGTGCTTATTTAATGTGATTATATTTTAGTTTTTTTTTTCTCAATAACTGATACAATTACAATAATATACATACGTATGAATAGATTTGGAATAAAATATTTCTCAGTTTCTTGTATATATTTTTTATGAATATTAATAAAAATACGTAGTAAACATATTTAAGCATATCTCACATCATTGCAAATTTCTCAACATCTTATATATCGTTATATCGTGTTAATCTTAAAAGTAATTTTTTAATCACCTGTCCGGAAGTGTTTCGCAGAACTATTTTACCAACTATTTAATTAAATTTTAGCATTTTTAAAATTTTTATTCTTTTCCCTACTACATTTATTATTTCTTCATTAATATACTAATCAATTTTTTTAGTACTTTAATTTAGATTTTCTTTAAAGTAAAGTTCCTTTTTACATTATAGTCAAGTTTTTTTTAAAAGAATTATTGTCTGCTAGCTAAGAATAAAGCCTTGTTAAGAAATTAAAAACACTCCGCTGTTTAAAATTATTTAATACAAAAAAGCTGATTATTTACTAAGCATGCTATTTTTTTTTTTCGAAAAAAGAATATAAATCATTGATTGTCTTTTTTGTTTTGTTTCTTGTGACTTCAACATAGATTATCTAAAATAGTGTCCATGTTTTATAAGTCAGTACAAAGAGTATAAAGATACCGAACATAAAAAGCTGTCAAATACGTAGCCAAAACTTTTAAGCGTCTTAAAATATCTCAGTATCTTAAATGATTCTTTCTTTATGATTCCATGTAGTTTTTTTTTCCGGATAATATACTAAACTATTTTGTTTTATTTTTTACTTTAGAACGATTCCCAAGATATTATTGTAGTATAATTTGTTATCAGGAACAATGCCTTATTTTGTTTAGCAGGAAACACTAAAAATTGAAATTTGTAAAAAGTTTCCGAAGCCGTGCGAATTTTAGAATCATCTGATTTAAAAAAATGCAATAAAAAATACGTAAATTTCCGAACTTATTTTGATTAAAAATAAAAAAATAATAAAAAACGTGGCAAGAAGGCTAACATACTTTTTACAGAACTGTGAAAACCAGTTTTTTCTATATTTCGTCAAAAGAGGATAGTAATGATATTGCTCCAAGGGACCTACTCAATAATTTCGTTATTTCCAGAATGAAATCTGTTTGATCGAAACATATTTCCTTGAAAATAAAAACATGGAAAAAGTTAACTTTTATTATTTATCTAAGCTTATTCCATTCATTTAATGATAGCGGTATCAAGGTTCAGGATATGCGATGGAAGCCCCGTTTACTATTATACTATAAATGCGTTAAATCATGTTGCTTGAATAATTTATTTTAAGCTTATTATTTAATAATTTTAAGCAAATAAGGGTGTAAAAATAAACTCAATCAAAATACTCCGAAAGTATACCCTAAAATATTTGTAGAATAAACTTTGGAATCTATATATACAAAATACCTTTTCTAACAACTTCGAGTAGAACGGAAACGCTAACTTGTTTAAAATAGTTGTCCTTGTAACTATTTAATTTCGATTTCTGGTGCTAGGGGACATTCCATTTTCACAATTCGACTTTTGAAATTTCAATTGTAAACGGAATTTTTTTATGTCCTTAAATTAAAATGTTAAGGCTTGCAGCAAAAAAAATTGTACTGCATGGATTTTTTTACAAAATAGCGAATTATTATTTTTTTAATCTAAGAACCTGTGCCTAACTTAAGTAAAACTTATTTTAATATCGAGTGAAATAATTTAATATACTGTGTAACTAAATATATAATCCCAAGAAATTGAAATGAAAATATAAAAACTTCATTGATTTAAAAATTAATAGATGATGATGAAAATAGACATGTTTTGAGCACAATAATAAAAGTCTCAAGTTATTCAAGCTTGACAAGTTTTGAGAATGGGTGAATATATTTGAACGCTCGAAACATGCCGACTTTTACTTCCCTCTTCATATTTTTTGAAGCCAGTTGAGTTTTTATCATCAATTATACTGTTTTACATTTGGGTCTTGATTATTATTTTGATAAGGATTTTACACTCGTTAAAGTAAAAATATGCATTTTCATATTTCAACAGGAATTATGTGGTCTTTAAAAACATAAGAGCATCAATATTGTAAAAGTTATATTTAACTTGGTTTAAAATTAAAATTTTGAGACCAGATATTTTGAGTTAATGAAATTAAATATTTTATCTTTTAAGTTTTCGTGCCCCCCTTTCAGTATCTTAAGGACCTTACAAGCTCTGTTTAAAAAGAGAGTATCATATCAGATATATATAAGAAAACAAAAATAATCATAGTATCAGTATTTGGTGGTAAATGTAGCTTATCGTAATTGAAGAATATGCTGTACGAAATTTTATGGTGAATTTGCGAACGTAAATTTCTAAATATATCGATGCATAAGGATATATTATATGAGTTATAGGAAAAAAAATATCGTAAATTATAGAAAAACTTGTGAATGCGCATTAGAATTACTATACAATATACATTTTATTTTTCAAGCACTTTTTTTTTCTTCAAACTTTCTTGCCTAGAAGACTAGATTAAAGCTGTAAAAGTGATTATCCCTAAAATTTTGTATTTAACCATAATAAGTTATGTTAATTTGATTTTAGTATGAAATCCTCGAATAAATATAGCAGAAACAACATAATCTAAATAATATCAGGTAAAATGTTCATGTATTTAAATTCTAAAACTTAGAAAATCATAAATAATTTATAATCGATTAAAATTTTCTTTTCAAGGGAGATTAAAATTAAAAAAAACTTTGCTTTTTGGACAGAAATCAGCTTAAAAATTGTCAATTGCCTAGAAACTTCGAGATATTTTCTATTAACTATTAATTAAACCTCTCTGAGTAATCACAGAACATTATTTCAATTTTTTTCCAGTCAGAGCTTGGTTGCTTAGCAACCTAGTAAAATTAAGCATTCTTCTTTTGAATTAGTCAATGGGTTATCTTAAAATATTCATTTGCGCTGGCGACTTTTTTTGGCGGTTTTCTGGACTATCGCCAAATATATAAACCTTTGTAGCGACCCTATTTACCACCCATTTTTTTCAAAATTTTGTCTACCCCCCCTAATTCAAGTATCTGGAATCCAAATATGTAAAAAAAGATATATGTTTATTCAGAGAAAGTACGTTTTTTTGTCTGATTTCGTAACTTAAGTAATAGTTAGCACTAACTAATTAGCATATTTGAGGTCACCCCCAGGAACCATTAAGATTGATACTTAGTTCGTGAAAATCCGTTCATTAGAACGAAAATTATTCAGGGTGATATCTTTTTTTTTTTGCTGACTGTACATAAAATAAGTCAATGAGAATCTGTTATGTTGATTAATATATATTTTACGATATTGAATACGAACAGTTTAATTGTTTTTCTTAATCAATCAACAATCTTTTTATTACTAAGAAAATGATTTTAAAAAAATTATTTGGTCATTGTTTTTCTTTTTTTCCGACTGCATATTTATTGCGTTGATTAAAATACTATAAACCTTGTATCCGAATAAGTAAGTGATTTTCCTCATTTAAAAGTATTAAAAAAAAAAAAAAAAAAAAAAAGATTTAAAAATTAAAAAATTTTTTTTTTTTATTCTTATACTTTCATTTTGCTTCAAAATTTCAAAAAGCAATTATGTGATCCCATAAACCATTGATGAACACATTACATAAAAAAGAATTCCTAAAGAAGGGGACCTGCCTCTCTTTCTATTCCCCAGGCTTTTGTCAGTTTTTCCCCCAGAAAAAAATTTGTGATTGTCCTTTTCTCAGTTCTACAGAAGAAAGAAAAGCAGTTTGAAAGATAAGTTTCCAAGAAAATGAAGATGTGTCTGCAGGGAGGGGGAAAGGATTTCGAAAAGTCGTCAATTTCACCCATGTCTAATCGCATCCAGTCTTTAGTTTAACAATGTATGGCAAAGTTATGAGTAGTGCAGTGAAACTACAATTACATAGAATTTACAATATATTTTACTAATTTTTGTTACTAATTCTTAAAAATAAATAAATAAAAACTAAAAAGTCAACTACAAAAAATTTTATTAAGCATTTGCAAATGAATTTTTGACATAATTTAGAAAAAAATGTGACCAGACTATTTTCAGGACAAGACTTTAAAATTTTCCCGATGGGGGGGCTGGGCATGCCCGACAGGGGTGCAATTGCCCCCCCTGACCCCCTACTGGCGCCGCCCTTGAGGCTGCTTGTTAAGTGAGTTTTCAGACACAGGAATAGGCTTATAGTATATACAAAGAATATATAATGTGAGAAGAAGTCTAGCTTCTCCGATACGTAGCAGGGGCCAGCAAGATCCCTCTGTATGACAAGAAAAGCGCCAAAGGTTTTTGAGCCGACGCATGCGCACATCTTTCGTCCATCATAGCGTCTCTTAACTTGTTTAACAACAATTTTTTCGCCATCTTTAAAGTGACTATCCCGATATCTATTTAAATTATACACCTATGTTAAAATAATAAATTATATATATTTTTTAATGAATTCGTAGCAAGTAAATATTTTCCTTGTTTAAATAAGTAAGCATTTTTCAAAACCATATACGTCTGTAAAAAACAAAAGCAGATGGGTTTTGAGTCACTTTTCATTAGCTGTTTACATGAGTGGGGAGAGACAAGGAGAAAGGTGTTTGTTGGGAGCGGAGAGAAATGGGGTTGCTTACGGGGTAAGGACGGAGGGACCCTCTGTTAGGAGGCAGGTTGTTTTCCTAGCAATACTTCCACACCTCGATGGAGGTAAGCGTTGCTTCCGGAACAAGTTTACATGTGGGCCTTTTGAGAGCTGGTCTTCTTCTCACTTATATATTGTTTGGTATATATATCAAGACGTTCGACGTGATTGGCATCCACGCATTATCTCTGAACCAAGATACTTTAAGCAATAGTTAAAATTTTTCGTTTTTGGCTCTTAAGACAAGACGTTCCTATATGATATATGATACCTTCAACATGAAGAGATGCCAAATATTGCTTTGGATTCCTCTGGAATTGTATCATGTTTTTTCCTTGCATATCAGAGAAGATGAATCCCGTGGAAAACAGGAAAACAACGCTTTTTCACTCTTTTGAAAACTGCCATTTAGCTTCTTGAACTAACGATGTCTGTCCCGTGATTAATCATGACTCACTGTGAGATTTTATGGTACTCCATCACTCTCTCACAGGATGTGTGCTCACTCAAGAAAAGATCTCAGTTAAAATCCTTTAGCATTGGTATATCAAACTGAGTGACAGTTGCCTGTTATCTTTTTTTTTTTTAAACTACAAGCAGTATTTATCTTTACAGGTAGTATTCATTTTTTTCTTCAAATTTTTGAGCGATGATTAAGAGACACCAATGAAAAAAAAATTATTACTACATAGCGTAAATTATACCCGATATTCTATATTTTCTTATATAATAACAGGTATAAACAACTCCTACCATGTTTTTACAATCTTTCCAAAATCTAAATTTACTTTCTATGTAGAATATGTTACCCCGAGAATATTTATTATGGCATCTTGTTTATTATTATGAAAAAAAAAAACTATCTAACTATGAAATTATTTCAAACCTTTCATCTGCTGCGCAAAACTCGAGACATTTGACCGTTTCCATTTATTTTAGACACTCTGTATAATATATAGTTGCAACGTAATTGTATTGTCTATTTATTACAGAAATATACAACTTGAAAAGTGATCTTTTAACAGTGGACCCTGAAGTTGTGGAATCAAATATGCTGTTATTGAATTTCCCTTCGCCTCATCTGACATCAGCACAATTTGTAGAAAAAATGGCGCAGGTAATATTTATATATATATATATAAATAAGATTAATTATTTTATTAGATTTTGTGATGCTGTGTGTGTTTGACGCATTACTTGCTCTTGGTTATTAAACTCTTCATTCAATTCAACTAAAATGACAAGGGAACGCTCTACGGTTATCTCCATTGAACATCGCGGAAAATCTTCTTTAAATAACGTGGAGTTCCCTTTATCCGGAGCAAACTTTTGTAGAACTACTTTAATATTTGCAGAAATGGTCCGGCAACTTACGAATCAACCCCATAAAATTAACTGAATGATAATGACTAGAGCCCGGATTTTGATGACCTAAAAAATCTCAATTAATGCCCTTAAAAAGTGCAAAAAATGCCCTTTAAAAGTGCAAAAAATGCCCTTAAAAATGGAAAAAATGCCCTTAAAATGCGAAAATTGCGCTAAAAACGCCTTATGACATGACTTAAATAAAGTAAAAATAATGAACTAAAACAATTTTTTACTCTTTAAAATTATTATGAGTCATTTCAAAAAAATATAAAGCAATGCAATACTTGTTCTACATTCATTAATGTTTGAAAAATATGTTTTATATCCTAAAATAACAAAAAAAAGGAAAATATATTGACTCCAAAACATTTTCATTTTGTATAAAAACTTTAATGAATATAACAACTTCCATCTCATAATATTACTAAATATCAGAATTACATTGGATTATTAGTTTTTTTTTAATATTTTGAAATGTAAACGAGCGTTTCTTGTCTGAAAGTTAATTTTTATACCTGAAGAAGCTTCTTTCAACGTCTACTGATGTTATTGGTGCGTACTTGAAAAAGACGGTCTCACTTACTGACAATTCTTCTTCAATTTGAAAAGATGTTGCTTCACCTGTTAATATCCTAGAGATTTTCTTCATTGTTTGGAAGCCAGTGTAATAATGAAAAATGATAAAAAATAATAAAAATTGGAAAAAAATTAACAAAAAATTTTAAAAAATGCTTTAAAATGCAAAATAGGCCCCAAAATTTAAAGAAAAATGCCCTATAAATCTAAAAAAATGCTCTAAAGAACAAAAAATGTCCAAAAATGCAAAAAATGCAAAAAAATGCAAATGTCATCAAAATCCGGGCCTTAAGAATAACAATGAAAACAGTTATTTCTTTTTGCTTTATTTAACGATCATAATTTTTACGAACACATTTTGAATCATCCCAAAAAGTGATAAATTTAGTGAAGAATTTTATTTTAATGAGTTGAAAAATAGATAAAATTATTTGAAACTGATAACGTTATTTCGAAGTTGTTTTTCTTCATCATCGTTTCCTTATTAATTTTTTTTTCATAGCTAAAAGTTTTTATTCAGAGTTTTTCCTGATTTTTTTCCCACGAGTAAAAAAAAATTAAGCCACAATTTTTTTTTAAATGAGACTTTAGCCTATGTCATAATGCCTCGAAATAGATATTCATCAATAAATTTTTGCGTGTGAGGGAAAAATCTTCAAAGAAAAAAGTACCCCTAGCTTTAATAGCCTACGACAATAACACACTAGATTTAAAATGGTTAGTTGATCTAGTGGACTCGAGATATAGAAAAGTTAAATAATCTAGTGAACATATATATTAATTGATCATATATATTTTTGAGTCATATTAGTAATTGAAAGGTGAGTGAACAATATATAATTGAATGTATATATACATTGTTCACTCACCCTTCTACAATATGTGTTATGAACAATATATATTCTAGTGAATAATATATTGAATGATATTATTAATTGAAGGCTAAGTTTATCTAGTAATAGTTGATTTGAGGCAAAGAGGGTTAATTAAATCCATAATCAAGTTAGTTAAATAAGAAAATACTAGATGTAAGTTATTTAATTATTGTAGTAATTCAAAGGTATAAAAGAGTTACTTAATCTAATGAATTCAAGATATAAAATAGTTAATTAATCTAATTAACACTATAAATGAAAGGGTTAGTTTATGTAGTTACTCTATGAATAAAGGAAACATAAAAATTTAGTGAACGTTTGAATTCAGTAATTGATACTTACTAATTTTCTTACTATCTTTTTATAGATTAACCCAGAAGACAAAGAGAAAGTTATTGTAAAATGTGGTACATGGTTCAGAAATAGAGTTCGATGGGTTCTACATTCAGATTTAACTCAAGAAGATTTGGATTTAGCACTCCGGAAAATACGCAGCATTCTCGTCTAACTGTGCCATTAATAAAGAAATTTTGAATTTGTTTTCTTTTTATTGTTATCTTCTCCCAGGAAAATTGCAATCACTTCTAAATTACTCAAAATCACTTTTTTTCCATTTTTTAAAATTTTATTTTAGTTTATTTCATAAATAAGAAAGAGCGTCCAAAAACATTTTTATTCATAAATTTTTCTTAAAAGAATACTTTTTTTTTTTTTTTTTTTTTTTTTTAAGGAAAAAAAGTAAAGTGAAAGAAACAGAAAAGTGACATTTCCAGAGGTTTAATCAAGGAAAATAATATAAAATGGTTGCATCAATGTAGGCATGTTTAATGCAATATAATTGTTTTCACATTAATTTTTATATAAATAATCTATATTTGTTTTGAGTATTCTTATTTACATAATTTGTATTGCAAATTAGGTGGATGTAAATAAAATAAGGCAAATGATTACTAGCATCGTCTTTTGACTATATTTTTCATCTTATCTGGACTATAGACACTCTGAAAATGATACTAACCTGATTTTTCTATTGAGCTCTTCAAATGTTTACAATTTTATGTGGCATCTTAATTTTTTCCTCTTTTTTTTATTTATTCAATCAAGTCTAACTCGAACTTCAAACATATAAATCTTACAAAAGAGAAATTATATTTTTCATCAAGACTTCGACAAAATTGAAATTAAGAAAAATTGAAAAAATTGAATTAACAAAAATTTTCGAAAAAATTGAAATTTAGAAATAAATCTTGCATTAAGTTCTAATTGAAAATCGCCCTCTCAGCATGTCAAATTTAAACTTTGTAGTTGAATTTCAGTGGACAGTAGATCAACACACAGGATATTTTCTACAACAGTAAATAATTCTTGAACTAATAATCAAATACTAAATTTTTTTCTCAGATCGTATTTCTTGTTCACTTTTATAAACACTTTCGTAGTTACAAGTTTTTAAGTCTCAATCAATATTTTCGAACAAATTAAAATTTTTTAAAAAAGCTAGTGTAAAGTAAATTAACAAAAACGTCAAATTTCAAGTCTGTAATTGCCTTCTTGCGACCTGCAATGCGGCACGCATGGTAATTTTTTTTTTTACAAATTCAACAGTTAATAATTCCCGAACTAATAATAAAAATCTATCTTTTTTTAATTTCCTCCCTGTTCATTTTTCTACGTACCTATATATAGAAACAATATATATAGTATAAAACTATATATAGTATAAAGCTATATATAGTATAAAACTATATATAGTATAAAACTATATATAGTATAAAACTATATATAGTATAAAACTATATATAGTTTTAAAAGTCTTATAGTTTCTGTGCAGTAAAACAAAATTGAATACTAAGTTGAACAATCGAAACAGTGGCGGCCCTTTTCAATTTTTTAATATGAAGACATAGATAATATTTTGGCAACCAATTGATGTCTATAAATGCTTCATTAAATAATCAAATTATTTGATGTTTAATAATTAACAATAAAAACAAGTAATACAAAATTTTTTTTAAACTCAATTTCTTCTTAGGTCAACAAAGAAAATTTTTATTTTGGTTACTTTTTATTAAATAATTAAAAAATTTTCTCCCATATAATAATAAAATTTATTAATTAAATTTAATTAATACATTAATCTTTGATAAAACTGCATTAACATCAAGTGCCATCTATTACAAGTTTAAAAAAATTTATTTGAACTTAAATGGATAAATAAAAAGTGTTTTATTAACGATTGAAATTTGAACAAGATATAGGGAAAGTTTGAACTAATAGTAGAAATTGAAGGGAAAAAAAAGTCTCTTGGTATCAAACAACTATAAAAGTATAAATTTGGTGAAGTGGACCACACGTGCTGCCACGTAATGTTCTTTATTGAATTTATCTGACAAAGCGATTATAAAATAATTAAATATTTAAATGTAGTCTATAAACTATTTTTTTGTTCAAATAGAGCAATAATTTTGAAATCATCACTCATGTTATTTTTAAAATATATGAAAAACTGAATCGCTTATAGTAAAATTTAAAACAATGAATAATGCTTAACCAAACAGAAATTTCCATTTCGTTTTTCGTTCATCCTTATTAAATTAAGGAATTAATATTCGAAAAAATTGTATTAACATCAAGTGTCATCCATTATAAGTTCCAAAAAAAAAAAATTTTATTTGAACTTGAGTGGATGAATAAAAAGTATTTTCTTAACGATTGAAAATTTGAGCAAGATATCGGGAGAGTGTGAACTAATAGTAGGAATTGAATAGAATAACGGCAGTTTGCTTTTAGTTTATTGAAAATGGAGTTGAACATATAAGAGCCTCACTATCTTCAAGAGCTCATGGCACCACTATTTTAAATGTAGCCTGGGAGGACATACCTGTATATACACTGACTGTTCTCTCCCTCACCAACGATGCCCTTGATTCAGTGCCTGCTCTGTTTGGACATTAAAATTTTGACTGGACTGATGTGTCATTTGCTGCACCTCCGATCACCATCGGAGAAATATGGTCGGTAGGTACTTTATTTACGTCACATTAGAGCTGCACAATGGGCTATTGACGATAGTCAGGGAAACATCTCTGAGGATGATCCGATGACACGACAGACTTTGCAGAGGGGAGGGCTTCCCTGCTTTGGAAGCCTGATGATCTGCATGCGAAGTCTAGCACTTTACGGTAGAACAGTTTAACGATGACCAATACCGCACACCCTCGGTCCGTACGCAGGCAGATCAAAGTGTTCACCCACCCGCTTATTAAGCGCAACTAGTGATGCTTGACTTCGGTGCTATACTGGGAACAGCGTCTTTACAATCGGGATGGGGAAAATACGGAATCGTGTCACTGGGGGACTCGGGGAAATATGAAATACTGATTAGTGAAATATATTTTACCGTAACAACTCACCAATCAGTTGCCAGTTTTTTTTTTTTCGAAGGAGATTTTTGGCAACCGTATTGGGTGCAGAAAGCCTTTCATCAAATCTGCTCAGTAAATAAGGAAAGGGACAAGGCCTGGATCAGATCTGAGATCTTGAGGAACTACAGACTTTTTTCCCGAATTGTTAATCATATTGACCATTTTTTATTGTAAAGTTTAAGGGGACAATCGTTCTGGATACAATTTCTTTGCATGTGAACGGGAATCTGGGCGGGTTTTTTTTTTTTACCAGCAAATATTTTCAACCAATCAAATTTTTGATTTTATTCTGTGATTTTCCTGGCATGCAGAGAATACTAAAGGCAGTAAGAATGGTCATTAAGTTCCCTTTACGGGAACGGCCGCACTTTAGAACTGGTTCCCATAAAAGCTAGAAGCATGATAATATGACTGCAAAGAGCTTCAGAATTAGTTATCGTCACCTATTATAATACTGTAAACAAACTATGGCTCTAAGGATTTGTTCGCAAAAAACTTTATTCTCAGGTTATTTTATTTGCACAATTTCAAATAATTTGCAATGATTTGTTTAGCTAATTGATAATATTATGTTCAAATCCAAAACCACTCTCTCTGAAGCTCTCACTATCGTTATACTATGTTTCAGCTAAATGACCTTTATTCTTAGTTTTGTTAACCTCTTATTCTAAAATAGATAACTAAATAAACCGTTCAATGATGAGAATTATTTTTATAAAATAAGTTTACATCATATTTTTAAAAAAGTGTTTTAATTGATGATTACTTTAAGCTTAAATAGCATTTTATTTATTGATAATTTCAACTGCGTGATTTAACTTTACATTTCTGTTTTAAATGATAATATTCTGAAATAAAAGTAACTGTTCTTATGAGTTTCATTGGTATTAGGGATTTATAATGCTCAGAAGAAATTGTTTCTTCTTGTGTTACTTATCTGCATTTTTAATACTTTCTTTTTGTATAATATAAAAAGCCATTGTTAGTGAAACTGTTCAATGTTATGGTTGTTAAACACTAAATCGAGGTTTATTTCTAAAGCCTCAATATTGATGTCGAATATATTGGGTTAATGCTAGAACTTTTTGGGGGAGATTTCCATATTTTTTCTGTGTCAGAATAATCACCAAGTCTTGGCAGCTTTTGGGCAGCGGCCTGCTAGCAATTAGAGAAAACATTACAGATAGGGGCACCAACTCGAAAGGTATAATTTGTAGCCACGCCTGGGTAAATATTTGTAAAAAATTTTTTAAATTTCAAAATCTATGTGGCACCTTGGCGATTGTAGTTGGTGCGACAGATGACGATACGAAAATCTCCCAACTTTTTCTATTATATAATTTGATTTTATAGCAAAAGCACATAATTTATCTTTTTAATATCCATGTAAGAATTATTCTTCAAAAACAAAACTCTTCAATGATTTCACAAACATGTTATAACACGTCAAATATGCCAGAAAATGTAGAGAGGACGAAAAAAAAAAAAAAAAAAGAAATTATAATGCATTCTTTTGGAGGTGAAATTTTCATTCCAAATCACTTGAAAACTATTTTTTCAATTTAAAAGTAGTATTCTTTAATTATTAGTAATTAAATAGTATTTAATAAATAAAATTAAATAGTAATTAAAACTTATTGTAAATTATTTATTATTTGATTATATTTCTTTATAGAACACAGTCCATCCATATAATTTGATTTTATTCTTAATTAGTGCTAAAACAGGTACTTAATTTTTAAATTATTTAATATACTAGTGACATTGTACAAACATAGATTTTGTTTGTTATTTATTTAAAATATAATTTATATATTTCTTCTAAATTGTTTATGATGTAGAAATTGGTCTTGGTGGCATTTTTTAAATTACACAAAATTCTATTTTTTGTATATCTTGTTCTTACAACCTATAAAACTTTTTATCCAAACACCTTAATATATATATAAACAATAAAGAGACAAAAGGAATTGACTCGTACGTTGAAAGGAATGAAGTTAAATTTAATATAAATAAATTTATTACATGGAGTTCTAATATTTCTAAAAGCATTTAAATACTATTTTTAAATAAATGAAAAGAATTGAAAGAATTTGTAATGTTTCTTTCTTTAAAAAACAAATAGACAAACTCTTCCAAAATTTGACAAAAAACATTGCACATCCAACTAATATAATTAAAATTCTATGTGAAATCAATGAATTAATTATAGGTTATAGTCATTAATAAATTTATTAAAAATTTCTATGTTAAATAAATCTATATTTTTACCATGTGCAAATCCAATTCTGGCAAATCCGTGGAATCTACTAATATTTATCAAAATTTTTTTTTCACTAAAATTATTTTTAATAATGTTAATAATTTTGGTCTTAAAAGTGTACAAACATGAAATAAGTATAAAATATTTTTTTTTGCTAATCTGGTTTTATAGTAATAAATTACAAAAGATTGGTAAGATAATTCCTTTTTACCCTTATCACTACTGTATATTTTTTAATGTTCTGATTATTTGTTTTTTGTGAAAAAGGAAAGAAAAAAATTATTAAAATTTAATTCCTTTTTTATTTTTATAAAATTCCAAAATTCTTCTAGCTTGAGCTTTCCGGTTTCTTTCTGTATAAAAATGCATCTGTAATAAAGTTATGACATATAATTCAATAATGTAATTTGTAATTATGATTTTAATATATAATAAATGGGTATCAGCTCATAATGAAAATCTAATACAATTTTTAATAGTTAAAAGAATTGCTTCAACTGGTTATATGACAAATTAGTTTTATAATTACAATTTAGGAGATTGCGTACATCATATTACTGCCCAAAGGTTTGTTACTCGCTCATAAACGTGTGTAAAAATATATATTTAATAATTCTTAATATTAACTATAATATGGAAATAATATATATTCCTATCAGCTATAAATAACAAACCACTATATCTGTAAAAAAATAGACATGGGCTAATGGGATTTACCAGGTTATCTCATGGTTTTTACCTGTAAAAGCTCGACCCTAATAAGCCTACAACATATATATAAACTTTGGGTCACATTAAATGATAAAAAAGGATGCAATTTGCATGTGAAAATAACTCTATATCACTGATATTAAAACAACAAATAATATTGTATATAAAATCTTGAATTTTTATATCTTGAGCAGATAAAGAGTGAAAATAAGTTTTAATTTTATATAAATTCAGATTTACCACCAGTTTTATTTTGTTGAGGAAAAAGCTTTTTACTTTATATAAAGATTTTAGCCAATATGTATGGCACAAATGGATTTAGATTAGAATTTTTTAAAAGTAAGTTTTAATTGTGAACTTATCTGCCATAATTTATTGAGTAACAAGTTTTTGAGTAATAAGTGTTATGATTACAATAAGTCAATGATCATTTATTGTGTTTTATAAATCTAAATATATATCTTCTAATTTAATATTGTGTTGTTGTGTAGTTCAATCACTTGCTCGATTTGGAAGAGGTCTTTCAACTTCTGGGAGATGTTTAAACTATAGTAAGTATTAATAAAATCGTACTTGATTTTTTTTTTATAAAAAAAAAAATTGAATCTTGCATTTATTGATAAATTGTAGTCTAGTAATATAAAAGATATCTGGTCAATATACTGCATTCAGCATATCCTGTGATTATATTGAATTATCATCAGTAACTGGATATAGTGATTATTATGCAGTTGATAAATTTGTAACATAAAACTATTAATGAAAAGCATTTAATTTACTTTTATTAATATTTGAAAAATAAGAATATCACTTGATTAAAAATGAATGAAAAATCAAATACTTGAACTTGTGTAATTTTCTATGATGAAAAAACATCAACTGTTCAACCTTCTTTGGTAAAATTCGTTTGCCCTTCTTTCCAAACTGCTGTAGAAAATAGAATAGATTGGCCAGTATGAAAATGTATATTATTTTTTTAGTAATTCTGATTATGTTCAAAAATAAGAGTATGAATCTATAAAAAAAGGATCAGTAAAAAATCCATTCACCTGTAATTTTTCTTAAAAAAATATACATTTATATTCTTATATTAATTGAAATCATATTAATGCTTTGAAAAATAATGAAATTAACTATCAATTTAAAAATATTGTGTGCTGAATGTTAAAGTTACAAAGAATAACTAATGTTAGTGGAGAATAATAAAAAAAGAATATAATTAAAAATAGAAATATATCCTATATATATATATAGTTGAAATTCTGACTGGATATCCAGGTCCCTGTGGCAGAATTTCTTCTGCCTTTCTGCGACAAACCTAACTAGAACCAATATCTTTCTGCAAGATATTTTTATCGTTATAAATATATGTGTAATGAATTTATAATAATAGATGCACTTCGTGTTTATAAAAAAAACCTACATGCATAGAATTAAACTGTGTAGATTTTTTTTTCTTAATTTCATAATATAAGTTTAAATTTCTTAATAAGTTTAAATTATTTAAGTTTAAATTTGCATAATATTTGATAATAAAGAAAAATTAAAAATGTATAGATCTGCAGACAAAAATGCTTACTAGAGCATAACTAACGATTACCCAGAACCTGTAATAAGATGGAACTTATAAAAATAGCTAAAAGAATGGACAAAAAGATTAAATTTATAAAACAAGATAACTGAATTTGAAGTATCAGTTTAAAACAGTATGATTTAATGTTTCATTATAGTAGTTATATCAGGTACAGAAATAAATCAGGTGAAAAAATCAATATTGAAGTTGAGTAATCAAAATCAAAATAATAAAATAGGATTGTCTATATTCGAATTTTAAAAGCAAAAAAATTGACGCAATCTTTGTTTCAATTTTTTCTTTATGAAAACAATTACAGATTAATTAGATTCGATTAATATTGTACTGACTTATTGAAAGATTTTTAAAAAGAAAAAAAGAAAGTAAATAAAACTTTTTTCTTGATCAGATTAAGTTCAGAGCGAAAAAAATGCACAGCCCTTGTGATTTGTAACAGAAGTCGCACTGTATTGTGTACATATATAGCATTGATTCCCCACGAAGTACGCAGACGCGGTTTCCGACTCAATACGCTCAAGTCTATTCAACATCTCGAAACGAAATAGTCTTCATCAGTACTGAAACATCGGTATTAGAGCCATACTCATTGGATGCGATTTGTTTCGCATGCGTATGGAAACCTGTTTAAAAGTGTTTCGCCAGTAAATATTTTCCACCAATCTGGTTTTCATTCGCATGCCAAAAAATCGTAGATAGTGAGATATCTTTCAGGCTTTATTTCATTTATCGTTAGATTGCGAGTGTTTTTTTTATATCGACGACTTAATTCAAAGGATATAGGCATTTTATCTTTAAAAAACATATATTATTTCCTCTTTTCTGCTCGTTTTCCAGAAAAAAAAAAAATCTCTGACATCGCTAGATGTTGTCGACTTCCATCTTATTTCTTCTTCGGAGTGCCGCCCTGAAAAATGAGTTTTCAAATTATTTTTTAATTATTGTTGCTTTACAAGAGCAACAAATAAAATTTTCGCTAGACATGATTTTTTTTTAAAAAATAATCTTTTTACGCCTGAATTTTTCCCACATAAGTGCAAAAAATATAAAACGCTTTGTTCTCATAAGAAAACACAAAGCAAATTACTGCGCCAGCGATAGAGGCCGAAGTTGGCAAATTTCCAAAAATAGCTTAATAAAGGGGAAAAAATTTCTCCCCTTTTTATCCAGTAACTGTTTGTGTTGGAGATTAACGGAAGATTACGAGCGCTTTCCTCTTCCGCAGTATGCTAGAAAAACAATTATTTAAAAACTATTCTGTAAGAAAAAAATTTTGCAGAACCATTAATGCTTCTGCAGAAATTATTTTTTTTGTAAAACAGCTTCTGTTTCTGCAGAATCTTTTTTGAGAACTTACTATGTTTCTGCCAAACCAAAAATTTTTATTTCCCAAATAAAAAAGTCTTTCTGCAAAACTCAGTCGCTTTCTGCGACAATGTCTCTGTGTCGCCGTGTTTCTGCCACGGGGATCCAGGTTATGGCTGAATCAGTGTCAGTTGTATCATTACTGCTAATTGCAAATTTAAATATAAGAAATAGTACTTTTTAATATAAGAAATAGTATACTTCTTATGGCCGAATAAGTATTTTATATATAAGGCAAAACACAAACTATCATTTTTTAAAAAAAATTTATACAATCCTAAAAAATTTGATGCCAAAATACAACCTTATACAATTTTTAAATAAATTTTGTTTTTCATTTGTATTGCAGAAATAATAAGTGATGAAGATCCCGCAATGGACTTCAAGAGCTTAACAGATCGTGCTGCTCAGTGGGCATTTGTTAATGAATTAATCAGAGGTACTTTTTTTTTAATGAGAATATGCTTTGTAATTTATTTTCTACTATTGCTGCATTTTAATATAATTTATTGATCTGATTTCTAAACTTATTATAAATCTTTGGATCATGAAGTATTATATGATTCAAAGATTCAAAATTCTCAATCTATATACTAAAATTTTACTAAGAGAAAGACATTTTTACCCTGGTATTATTTTCATTAAGTAAAAAAAAAAAAAAAATGCTTACTACAACCAGTTTTTATTTAAAGTTGTTTTTCAAAGCTTCAGTTGTAATATGAAATGATGTTTATTTGCGAATAATATGCTATTTTTATAACTACTTTGAGTTTACAGCTGTTACTCATGACTGTTACACCAAGTTTAGCTTATCTGTAGGCTACCCACATGAATGTTTGCTAGTATGTTTTTTTCAAAACTCTTAAAATAGTTCCATTTCTTTTAATATATTTTCACTTCTTAATGCTATATTGTTTATCATTGAAACAAAAAAAAAGTGAAGCACGGATGATCCACAAAGCAGATAATCCACTTTTGAATAATTGAGAGTGTACTGTATTTATATTAAAGTAAAAATGTGCTGCTTCCTACTTTATAATTAAGAAAGCTAGATCGCTCATAACTTCCGACTAATTCAATTTATTGCTTTCATTTGAAAGCTGTAATAGTGAAATAATCAACATTATAGGTAACAATGATTAAAGAATATTGTTTTAGAAATATCTACTACCATGGGACCATCTATGTGGAATCACCTTTTTTTTTTTAGAGTAAAAAAAAATTTTCTGTTCATATTAAAAAAATATTTTTTTTCAAAGAGAAATAAAATCAGAGTTCATCTTTACAAACAGATGTAGCACATTTATCTTTGTGCTGAATGTTTAGTGGTATTTTAAAAACATTGAAATATTTTATGTTTAAGAATAAGATATTGAAATAATATGTTGCATATTGTATGATTCATTGTTTAAAAAATAGCTTCATTCTGCTAGATATTTAGATTACAAGGTTTTCTTTGGATAAAGATGATTAGCAAATAGCATCCTCATGCTTCGATACATTCAGAAACTTACGTTCTCAAATTCACCATAAAATATCGCACAGCATATTCTTGAATTACGATAAGCTACATTTACTACCAAATACTGCTACTATGATTATTTTTGTTTCTATATATATCTGATACTTTCTTTTTAAACAGAGCTCGTAAGATCCTTAAGATATTGAAATGGGGGCACAAAAACTTAAAAGATAAAATATTTAATTTCATTAACTCAAAATATTGGATCTCAAAATTTTAATTTTTAAGTTAAATATAACTTTTACAATATTGATGCTCTTACGTTTTTAAAGGCCACATGAATCCTGTTAAAATATTAAAATGCATATGTTTACTTTAACGAGTGTAAAATCCTTATCAAAATAATGATCAAGACCCAAATCTAAAACAGTATAATTGACGATAAAAACTCAACTGGCTTCAAAACATATGAAGAGGGAAGTAAAAGTTGACATGTTTTGAGCGTTCAAATATAATCGCCCATTTTAAAGACTTGTCAGCCTTGAATAACTTGTGACTTTTATTATTGGACGCTCAAAACATGTCTATTTTTATTATCAACTATTATTTTTTAAATCAATGAAGTTTTTATATTTTTGATTCAGTTTCTTGGGATTATCCATTTAGTTACACAACATATTAAATTATTTCACTCGATATTAAAAAGAGTTTTACATAAAATGTTGGCACAGGCTCTTAGATTGAAAAAAATAATAATTCACTACTTTGTAAAAAAATCAATGCAGTAAAATTTTTTTTTGTTGCTGCAAGCCTTAGCATTTTAATTTAAGAACATAAAAAAATTCCGTTTGCAATTGAAATTTCAAAAGTCGAATGTGAAAATGGAATGTCCACTAGCACCAGGAATCGAAATTAAATAGTTACAAGGATAAATATTTAAAACAAGTTAGCGTTTCCGCCCTACTCAAAGTTGTTTGAAAAGGTATTTTTTATATATCGATTCCAAAGTTTATTCTACATATATTTTAGGGTATATTTTCGGAGTATTTCGATCGAGTTTATTTTTACACCCTTATTTGCTTAAAATTATTAAATAATTTGTTTAAAAAAATTATTCAGGCTACATGATTTAATACATTTATAGTATAATAGTAAACAGGGCTTCCATCGCATATCATTAACCTTAATACCGCTATCATTAAATAAATGGAATAAGCTTAAATAAATAATAAAAGTTAATTTTTTCCTCGTTTTAATTTTCAAGGAATAATATGTTTTGATCAAACAGATTTCCTTCTGGAAATAGCGAAATTATTGAGTAGGTCCCTTGGAGCAATATCATTCTAATCCTCTTTTGATAAAATATAGGAAAAATTGGTTTTCACAGTTTCTGTAAAAAGTATGTTAGCCTTCTTGCCATGTTTTTTTCAAATTAAAATAAGTTCGGAAATTGCGTATTTATTATAGAATTTTTTTAAAATCAGGTGACTCCGAATTGGCACGGCTTCGGAATCTTCTTATAAATTTCAGTTTTTAGCATTTCCTGCTTAACAAAATATGGCATTTTCCTGATAACAAATTATATTACAATAATATCTTGGGAATCGTGCTAAAGTAAAAAATTAAACAAAATAGTTTAGTAAATTATCAGGAAAAAAATTTACTTGGTATCATAAAGAAAGAGTAAAAGATATAATGAAATAATTAGTGAGTCACACGTGGTCAGATGATTAAAAACTTAATTTCACAGCTAAGATGTTAGGATAACATTTAAGATACTGAGATATTTTAAGACGCTTAAAAATTTTGGTTACGTATTTGACAGCTTTTTATGTTCAGTATCTTTATACTCTTTGTAGTAACTTATTAGTGTAGTCACATTAACACTATTTTAGATAATCTATGTTGAAGTCACATGAAACAAAAACAAAAAAAAACAACAACAAAAAAAGACAATAATTTATATTCCTTTTCTCAAAAAAAAAAAAAAAAATAATATGCTTAGCAAATAATCAGCTGTTTTGCATTAAATAATTTTAAACAGCGGAATGTTTTTAATTTCTTAACAAGGTTTTATTCTTAGCTAGCAGACAATAATTCTTTAAACAAAAACTGACTATAATTTAAAAAGGGGTCTTCTCTGGGAAAAGTTTTGAATTTGTTAGTATCTGTTCAACACCTTGCTTCTTTGACAAAATTATAAGGTCAGTGTTTGTAGTTTTCTGTTTAAAGTACAATTAATTGCATATAGTAATGCTTTTTTTTTCTCATTCTGAAAAGGAGAATTCGAAATATGGTTATTGAAGTTATGCTTTATTTATTTTAAGCATCATAACATAAGCAAGTACTGAGATTAGAGGGTGTTTATTAACTGGATTACCAAACGATGAAAAACCAATGAATAAACAAGTGTTCCTTTACTGGGATTTTTTCAAGTTAATGAAAATAAAAGAATAATTTTAATTTTCTGGTACCTTTAGTCATATTATACATCAAAATTATGTTAAAAATGCAAAAAACAACTTCTAACCAGTGAAGGAACAGGCATGTTCCTTCACTGGGAATAGATTTCCCAGTGAATGAACAGTATGTGTGAAATATGATTTTACATGGACAATTAGTAGTTCTGCAATATAGAGGACACCTAAAATTCAGTTAAATGTTGTATGAATAGTTCCTATAACAATTTCATTTCAAAATGCAAATTTAATTGCTAAATTTATTTAAAGAATTATAATAATAATTTATTTATTATTTATCTTTATAAATGTAGTGATTAGTTATTACATCATACCTTAGACACCTTCATAAACTATGTTTACTCACTAAATATAACAACTAAATATAATAATAAAAGCTTGAATAGAAAACTTCTTTGCAGGCTTTTGTGCCAATAATTAGCTAAATTATTATCTTATTGCGTTCTTGAACGTTCTAATGGGAACTGGTTTGAAAAATCCATTCAAAGACAATCATCCAGGTAAAAAATGGGTGAAGTTTTTTTTAATGCGACATCCACCGATAACTCAGTTTCAATGCGAAGATAATTTCAAAACGCAAAACTTCCCTTAGAGAATAATATTCGAAATACTGGTTTTAAGAACTTTAGAAGAATATTTAGGAGGCAAGTAGCCTTGGCATCCTTTTAGAAAGTTATTGCATTTACAATACGAAGGAAACAAGAGTTGAATACTGCTCTTAAACGGGGAAAATCATTGGCCCTAAAAATTATAAGGATTTATATTCTAAAGTACCCAGGAAAGAAAAAGTACCTCCATTGGTAGTTTTTCCTTACTGAAGAATTCTTTGAGATATTACAGAATCAGTCCCTGCTATATATTTCATTGGGAAAAGCGATTCGTGAAATGAAACGATGACCGCAGCAACATTTTACAAATATATTGCAAATGTTTCTACCCATGGCTAATTAAAAATGCTATCAAATTCTCTAGTTTGCTTCTTCTGGATAGGTATAAATCTCATATCAATTTGAAACTGAGCAAGTTTTGTTCACCAAAACAAATTTTCTGGTTTAGTTTTCTACCTAATTCATGGAAATCTCCTGTTGGATCTTGAAAACAAAAGAATTGTAAAACAATATGTCGAGAAAATTTTACATCCATTCTTAAATAAGATTTTGAGGTATCAACTGATGGAGTTAAAATGCTTTTATGAAATGCGATATTTTCCCACTCGGTGTAGAAAACGTTGACAAATGCATGCAAAATTGACACCAACAGTTAATGAGCAAGACAGCTTATCCACAAAACACATACTTCGAGAGTAATAATGCACTATTTCTTCAGAAGCTTGAGAAAGAAATTTCCCAAGTTATATTGTAAATTTTTAAAGGAACATTGACAGACGAGTTTAATCTCCCAAATATCCAATAGCTTGTGCTTTTCTCAATATGGAAGAATTTATTTCAAAAAGAACATTTGGTTAAGTCAAATTTTGGCGCTGAAGCTGATACAACTAACATTGATAATGAAAGTATCTTGAAAACTGACTTTGAGATAAGTCCTCTTGAGCTATTGTTAGTTGCAAAAACAATTGGTTCCATAAGTAAATGGTAAGTACTGCTGAAGACCCACTAGATATAAGTCAAAGAGAGATGGATGTTATTCAAACTTCGAAACTCCTTTTTCAAATTTATTATCTAGTATGGAATTCCAGAAATGGTACTGGAAGATCAAAAGAAATTTCGAAGATACATTTACATTGGCCAAAATTTTGGAAAAAGAGGAAGGCTAAATCAAAAGAAAAAGAAATAAATTACTTTTTTGCATTAACTTCAGAAAAAGAACAAAATTTAAAGAGATTGAAAGACCTGAAAAAAAAGTTAAAGCAGAAAGTATGTTGAAGAGAAAAAAAAATACTTAAAAAGATAAAAAAAAAAAAGCTGAAAATAATATGTGGAGAAGAGTAAACAGAAAAGTGATCTAATTATAATAATAATAAAAACATCATCGGATTACACAATGATAAACATTCATAATTTAGAACGGATTATTAAACTGTGAGAAAAAAATGAAAAACATCTTTTTTTTTTCAATTATGTATTCAAACATATTTTACTTTCCATTCCATGACTGAAAAAAAGTAAAATTTTCCACGTTAACTGTGGTTATATGTTGTAATTCCAAGAAAAATCTTATTTTTAGACATTTGTGTGACCTATGGATTCCTAACGAGCATCAAACATTCTCAAAATTAAGTGTTCATTCACTGGAAAATTTAGTGTTTATTCACTGGTAAGAACTGTTCCTTCACTTGGTTATCTTACTACTTATTATTTAAACCACCAAAAGGTTAAAACAATATTATGTAAGTTATCTAAATTTTTTGTTGTTGCATAATTTGCATTTAATAACAAATATGTCGACACCATCATTTAGCTAAAATTACAAATGTTGAACTTTTTATGACTTTTTTATTAAAGGCTAAGCTTAAGTGTTCTTTCACTGGTTAGTTTACCCTATAAGATGTTGAGAAAATTACAATGTTGTGAGAAATGCTTAAAAATGTTGATTACCTATTTTTATTAATATTTATTAAATATATATTCAAGAAATTGATAAATATTTTATTCCAAATCTATTCATACGTATGTATATTATTGAAATTTATCAGTTATAGAGATTAAAAAATAAAAAATAATCACATTAAATAAGCACAATCTGTTGTATAATCATATTCTATCAGAAGCATGCTTTTATAAAACTCGACATTCGGTGAATAAAATGTTTTTTATTCAGTAAAATGTTTTATTCAAATTTCTTTACTAAATTGCAAATAGATTTTTAGACGACTAAAAAAGAAACATCCTATTTTATAGTTTTAAAACAATAAAAATAAAAAGATTAGCAAACGATTATTAGCGAAAAAAATATGAATGAAATTTTACGCTAAGTGCGCTAAGTCAAGTTCCTTGTCAGTTTATCACATTTTAATATTAATCGCCCCATTTAATTATTTCTTCATTGTTGCCAAATTATTTTTTTAAAAATAATTAATTTTAATTTTTCTCATCTTCTAATAAATAAAAACAGATGAAACTTTAGATTTTTCAATTGAAAAATATGTAGATTAATATGGTATAAAAATATCCATACCTTATAATTCAACATTTTTTCATCCTCAATTTAATTAAATAATAAAAAATAATAAATAATTATAAAAAATTATTTTTCTCATGAAATTAACTTTGGGTAAATGAGTTTTATGAGTGGGTGTAATTTTTTTTTTAATTGCTTCATTAGTTTTTAAAATACGACTGAAAACGCACAAAGCGAAATTAGCATTAAGGGTTCCAAACTTTGAATCACTCTCCTGACCAAACTATGGGGACCACATTTCCCAGATTGCAGCTACCTGCTATTAGCTATTTTGAAGATAAGGAATCCAAATATGTAAAAAAAAAATATATGTTTATTCAGAGAAAGTACGTTTTTGTGTCTGATTTCGTAACTTAATTAATAGTTAGCACTAATTAATTAGCATATTTGAGGTCACCCCCAGGAACCATTAAGATTGACACTTAGTTCGTGAAAATCCGATCATTAGAACAAAAGTTATTCAGGGTGATATCTTTTTTTTTTTTTTTTGCGGATTGTACCTAAAAACATAGATTATTTGGCTGGATATAAAAAAAAATTTTTTGATAAAGAGATTTCAAATGTGTATTTGTGAAGGTACATAATATTTGTTTTAAATATTCCTATTTATGTATTCTATTTCATTTTCTGATCTAACTAAATTCTATTAAAACTAAGTTTTTTCATGTTTCTATGCATCATAATGATCGGTGCAAGCATATAAATTATTTGAATTTTTGTTAAATTAACTAATTTTTATTGAAAACTATTACCTCTGTTGTAGAAGATGAAAATTCAGGCTTAGCAATGTAAATTTAATTTATAAATAAAATTAATGTTAATAATTCAAATACAAGATAGATGTCGATATTGATTGATTGATGGTAAGTTGAAGATAATTACTAATAAAAAGATGTGACAAGTAATAATAAAATCCAACTTTTTATTCTTGAATTATCAATGAGCTTTATATACTGATAAAAGAATACTTTATAAAAATAATAATAATTATTTTTTTAAATTACAAATATATAAATACTGAAAAGAAAGTGCAATTGAAAGAGGTAGGCTCCCAACTGTGCACATTCTCATCGTTTCATATGATTAGTATGGTGATGTAATTAAAAAATTTTCATTTAATGAAACGAAAAAAGTATTTGTTTTATGTTATAGGTATTAATAGAAATTGACATTTTAAGAAAAAGAATTCATCTAAGTTTTAGTGTATCTGGGTATCTAAGATAATGAATCCGTAAATATAAATGCACAATATATACTATTTTCAAGTTTTCAGCCCAAGATGCAGCAAGTTTTCATAAAAAAATATATGTTTAATCTATAACTAACTAACTTTAAGTTAAAAACATCCTACTTGAAATTTTAAGAAATTTTTCTTAAAATTCATAAAAATCAACTCATGAAAGTTTTAAAAAGGAACACCATAATTGGGCATTTTAACTTGAGCTGTTATAGTGTATCTGACCCTTCTCCTGTGATTTTTTGATTATTGATGTAAATTTTGAGAGGATTATTATTAACACAGTCATTGTTTGCTTTGCTTTAGGTTTAGGAATCACTGCAGCTCACATCTTCAAAGAACCAGCTACTATTAATTACCCTTTTGAAAAAGGTCCCCTTAGTCCTCGTTTCAGAGGAGAGCATGCTTTGCGTAGATATCCATCTGGGGAAGAAAGGTGCATTGCTTGTAAATTATGTGAAGCAATATGTCCTGCACAAGTATGTTTTACTGATGATTCTATTAAGTATTTCTTTATTATGAATTTATGCATTTCTTCTGTAACCAATTGTTGGCCAATACTGCCATGGCAGTTAATACTTCATAATTTAGAGGCCAATGATATGATAGCAGCAATGTGGTCAGCATTCTGTACTTCAGTCAGTAAAACCTCCAAGAAAGACCGCCTCTATGTAGCAACCACTTTTGTCAGGTACATAATTTTTTCCATAGACTTTCTATAGAAGAAAACCTTTAGGAGAGACCATCAAAATCTCTTCATGTGACCGGGCAAACCTCGGCACCAAATGCAAAAAAGGTCAATTAAGGAAATATCAAAATATTAACAAGACAAATAAATAGATTCAAATATATTGAAAATATATGTGAGTGGCTCTTATTTTAGAGAGCTCTTTTTGACGATCTCTGAAAAGGATTGACAACCTGATATAATTACAGTCAGGGTGCACTAAAGACGATGCTATTGTTGTTTTTAGAGTTGAAAGTTAAATTAGAAAAAAAAGTTATTTTAGAGAAATAAGCAGCTCAAATAAACAAACCTCTTCACTCCTTTTAAAGCTAACTAATTTTTAGGATATAAAATTAAATGCAAACTTAAACAAAAAACATAATTCTTTATTTATTTAAAATAGCTTTATCATTCATAATTGGTAGATTTGTTTTTATACATCATTATATCAGTGGGAATTATTTTTATGGACCATAAATTTTATTCATCAATGCGTCTTTTCATGATGCCAATAGAATTGGTATTTCTGCACCAAGAAAATGACACCAACTAAAATTAAAACTGTTTTAAAAAAATCATGTACCTTCGATAAAAATTTGGAAGTCAATGGAGGTAACCTCTAAGAATGACGACCATTTTACTGTGGCACAGAGAGTGGTGGCTCCCGAGAGGTTTCACTGTACTTATCAATCTTAATCTGGGTAGCCTTTCAGCAGCTACCAGAGAGTGAACTCAACCTTTACACCATTAAACTGAGTGCTTTAACCACTGTGTCATTATGGCTGGTTACTTATTTATGCAAAAGATAATATGAATCTTTTGTTATTATTTTTTATACAGCAATCATCCATCCTTTAGGGGTCTTTCTTTGACAGTAAACAGTCTTTGCTAGGGTGTTTTAGTCAAAGGCAGCTAATGACATTTTTATCTTTAGAGTTCATAAATGAAATGTAGCATCATTTCTACTGAATGTAATAAACTTATCTAAATATTTAATCTGATGTGATTCAAAGATAATAATTTCTTAATGCACATGAAATGTATGGATAGGAGAAATAATATTATAAGATATTTCACAACTTTTTTTGTCTTTCAGCAAATTTATTAAAATCAGAAATTAAACCTTTTTTTACACTAGATCGTTTTGTCATTTTTTGTATAAACAAATTATGCTACTAACAATTTTATTTAAAAGAGATCAATCTCTGTCCGTTTTATTTATTCTGTCTCAACACTGTTATTGTTGAGATAAATTCTTCAGTTTCAGAAACTATATTGTGACTATTATGCTTTGTGCTTAAGAGGGAAGAACAAGATCTTGCTCAAAATATTTTTAATTTTTTTTCTTGGCAAAATTCTATTTATTTATTTCATTTTGCATTGGGTTTACGCAGCAGCTTTAAGTGATGAAGTTTATTTATTGTCAATTACAAATACTAGCTTTTTTGTAGGAGGTATTGGGACCGTGTGCCCTTAATGCCTAGCTGTCTCTCTCGTTTTTGTTCCTTTATTTCAAAAAGTATTTAACTGAAATTTTCAAACAAAGCCACAGAGTGGAAGCTGGATTGCTATAAATGATCAATTTTAAGAATTCTCAATATAATGCTGCTTACTTTTTGTTATTTTGCTTCTATAAATGCTTATTTCATCTATATTTTCTTTTTAGTTCTGAGTATTTCATTTGTGAAATTTAATTGGCATTCATTGTTATAAAATTTTTAAAGAATTATTGTGTATTTTTTATTTGAGATAATAGGTATATTTATCTTTTATGTGTTTTGCGTTATGTGTTTGTATGTTTAATGGCAATTTTAATGTTAACTTGTTTTTGAAAGTATTTACAGAGTATCTGCGCACCTGGAAAGTCATGAATTTTGGTATTGAACAAAATTTGTCATGATTTTAACTATTTTTTTTAAAAGAAAATCATGGAAAGTCATGGATTTAGGTCGCTGAAAAACATAATTTTTAAAATGGAATTTAAAACTCCCCCCCCCCCATTTCATGGTGTTTCGAATATCTGAATTTGTAATAAAATCCCCACTCACAGTCACATTTTATTAAAATATAAAATGTTTTTATCATGTTCTTTAAAAGTTATGGTGTTCTTTCAAAAAAATGAAAGAAAGAATATCATTTCTAGAGGGAATTATCTTTTAAACTACTCTGATTTCAGAATTTTTTAAAATTATTTTTTATTTTATTTTATCAATATAAAATTCTAGCTGAAGCAAGCCAGAAAAGTATCTTTAGAATATAATTCTGCAGAAAATTGTTTTTATTTGCTTTTGTATTTTTTTTCCAGCTATTTTATTGCTTCAACTCTTTCTTTACTCTGTTGTTTAAATTTAAAATCTGTAAATATGAAAATGCAGAATATAACAGTTTTGGTTTTACCTGTCGTTTCAATTAATGTTGTTATAATGCTTTTTTAAATTTATTGTTGTGTGTTTGTCAGAGAAAATAGTAACTTGGTTAAGTCATGAAAAATTCTTGGAATTAGTCATGAAAAGTCATGGATTTGAAAATCTAAAATATAGCAGATACCCTGTATTTAATGTAAAGATATTAAATATTACATTTTAAGTCTAAACTATCTTTATTCTTTTTTATGGCTTTTTCTGTATTTATATATTTATTTTTTGGTTTCTATTAAAATTTTTCCTTCCTTCACTGTTTCTTTCCTAGTTTAATGCAGTTCATTGATGAAAATAGTGAATAAATATATTGAATTAATAAATTGACTTATTCACTGTTTGTTCATTTAGGCATTAATTCACTTATTTTTAGGAATCATATTTGACTACAATATATAAAAAATTTTATGAGTGATTTTGAAAAGAGCAAAACATTTTAAATAATTTTTTTTAAAATTTTTATGTCTTTTACCACACATGTTTCTTAGTTCTTGTTTGATTATCTAGTTTAAACTTGATCCTACTTCTTTATTGGTCTGCCTTCTTTTTCTAACTTATTTCTTCTGCAACTCTGTATTTCATTCTTTCATTTCATGTTTAGACACTGATGAAGGTTCTTCATTACAGCACTGAAATTATAATATGTTTGTTTTGTGATATTATTTGAGAATTTCATCACATTAACTTTATTTGTAAATAAATGAGTTTCTTACATTTTTATTTTAACATTAAATTAACCATTAAGTCACTTATGAATAGTTTTATCTTTTTATGACTTTTTTTAACTATAAATAATAATATTGTTTTTAGGCTATAACTATTGAAGCTGAGGAACGTGAGGATGGAAGCAGAAGGACAACTAGATATGATATAGATATGACTAAGTGTATTTACTGTGGGTTTTGTCAGGAAGCTTGCCCCGTTGATGCTATTGTTGAAGTGAGACATTGATTTGATATTCAGATAAATTATTTATTAATTAATTAATAATTAATTATGAATAATTTATCTGATATTATATAATTTTTTAATTAATTACTTACTTAAAAGGTGCAACTATTCATTTTCAGGACTGATCTAACAGGGCTCTCAGGGGTCAGGGAGAACCTGGAATTGTCAGGGAATTTTATTTTAACTCCAAAAAGAAGGGAATAGTTAGGGGAAATTGTAATTTTTTACAAAAAACCTAGAAAATTCGTATATCATATATGAAAAATAACCAGTTTTAGAATTGACAATAACAGTAATCAATTATTGAGTCAGAGAGAACAGGGTAAACCTGGAATTGTCAGGGAGTTTTATTTTAACTCGAAAAAGCAGATAGTCAGAGAAAATTGTAATGTTTTACATAAAACCTAGAAAATTCCTATATCATACATGGAAAATAACCAGTTTTAGAATTGATTCAATTTAAATGATTCTAATACCTACTACAATTATTTTATAAAATTTTAGTTTTCTGTGAAACTTTTCCATGTTTCCATTCTCATTCTATTATATATTTTTGCTCACAAAATCTAATATTTGGCATTATAATTTAAAAGAATCAAAGTTTTCTGATGAAAAATTGCGTGGTATAGATAAAATAAAGTATGGATTTTCATTGAAATTTACCTGATACACCTGGAACAGTCAGGGAATTTTATTTTCTAAAATTGCGTGGAAACCTTGTCCAATAACTCCTAAAAAATTTTAATAAATTATAAATATTTTAATTATTAGTATTTTTTAATATTTTATAATAAAAAATAAATAAAATATTAACATATTTAATATGATTTGAAGTGACAACCAGCTGCTACAATGCACTTCTGCACTCAACAGTTAAAACTTTTTTTAACAACTTTTACAGTCTTTCTTAAGAATTATCTTCTGACATTGGGGCTTGGACGTCCTTAAACCTCGTTTTTTTTTTCTTCAAATATTTTAGTTTTGGAAATTAGAAAAACTGCAAATGATTTGTCAAAAAAATCTGGAGAATGATTCTTTTTCTCAACTTCTACAATTAAAAAATTTGCCAAAAGGGCCAAGGTTTAAAAACAGTAAAAAAGTGATGGTGTCTCAGAACTGTGGATTATTCTGACAGAGAACTTTAAAAGTTATCTTTGAAACTTTTACAGACTGGTACAGAAGTGCATTGCTACAGATGGCAGTTACTTTGAAACATAATAAATGGGTGTGTAATTCGTATAATATTTTCAGGAGTTATTAGATCACTTCTGAAAATTAATGGCTGAATCTTGTATATTAATAAGAGAAATGCATGCCTTTACTGTGGATTTTATTAAGAAGCCTGTTTTAATGATTATTGAATATTAGATTTGGTATCCTGATGATTTGTTTAATGTACTTAGAAATATTATTTATATTGAAATTTTTAGCATTTTAAAATGATATATTTTATATCTTTTAAAGTATGAAAGTATTTAAGCTCATTTCCCAGGACTTCAAAGTTATTTTTCAAGCAAAGAAAGATTGCAAAGAACTCAGCATTTTTATTTTAGTTAAAATTTGTGAATATGTAATTATTAATTAATTAATCTTATAATGATTGATATTAAAAATTAATTATTAACTATATATATATATTGATATGACAAACAACGGAGGGGCACAGCACCCCAACTGACAGTGTCCAAATTTTTAAGGCTCTATCTTTTAACTGTCATGGTAGGAATACCATGTAATTTTGACCCTGGCCAGATGACACGAACAGAATCTGGGCTGGTACTTCTCTCTCCAACCAGAATCAACGAGAGGACTTTCAGCCACAACAGATTTAACATGCATATGCACAACAATTGTTTTGTCAACCGCCAGGATCAAACTCACTACCCCAGTTCTCCAATCAGAGATGTAAGCAACATCTTAAGGCAACTGTGTCATCGGAGCACTTGGGAGGCACAGGATAAATCATGGGAGGAGGATAATACATAGTAGTATACCTTAAAATAATTCACTCATTGAAATAATAGGGTGCATGGGTCAGCCAATTCCAAGAAAAAAAGTTTTTGAAAATTAAGCTTAGTTTATATACTATTTATTTCTCATAGAGTTCCTGAGTATCTCTCACATAGAGTTTATAGAGCTAATCACATGCAGGTCTAAACATTAATGCTTATTGTTGCCACTCTGAAAAGCTTATGATTGGATTCTACTTAATGTTTGCCTCCTTTTTTTTAAAATTTAATCTTATTAAATTATTATTTACAAATAATAAATTTAAAAAAATAATTCTTTTATTTACTAAAATTTTTATTAATTATTTATAGCCCCTTTTATTTATTTATTTTATTTTTTTCTCATATGTTTCAATATAAAGTTTTAATTTATTCATTTCAATATACTACTTATTGAAATTGTAAGAATAAAGATTTTTTTTAATATTTTAAAATAATATATTTTTTACCCATTACAGTCTGAAAGTATTTCAAGTTCATTTCCCAGTAAATCTAAGTTATTTTTCATGCGAAGAGGGATTGTGGACTCCGCATTTTTGTTTTAGTGAAAATTTTGGTACATATCATTATTAATCAATTTGAATCATATAGTTAATTCTATATAAAGTTATAATTATTGTAAATAGTAAATAAGGGTAATAATAGTGCAGTAAGGATAATACAAGCTATAAAATGATTTTTAAGTCATATAGATAGCATATTAGACCTAGTAAACCACCGTTTAAGCCATATTGGTCTGTTAAGGCTTAGTTGCATGTTTCTCTATAAAATTATATTAATTTTGAATATCTATTCTAAGAATAATATTAAAATAAAAAAATCTAATTTTTTGCTCTACTATTTTTTTCTAGGGGCCTAATTTTGAGTATTCTACAGAGACTCATGAAGAGCTGTTATACAATAAAGAGAAGCTATTGAATAATGGGGATAAATGGGAACCAGAAATAGCTGCCAATATTGAAGCTGATCATTTGTATCGATAATAGTGTTTTGTTTGAAAATGTTGTAGACATAAATTATAAAAAATATCACAGTGTTTTAAATTTGTTATAGTTATAATTTATGTGAAAATAAAAATGGCAAAAACTCTACATTATATTTTTATGGTATGTTTTATTTGTTTTTAATTTTCTTATGTATTTGCATTTTTAAAAATAAATTCAGCTGAAAATATTTTTTAAACATTTACTTATTATTTTTAATGTAAAGCATTTTTAATGGGATCTAACATGCATTGAATTTTAAACAGTGCGACAAGATATTGTATATATACAAGTATGTGAACATTGTTTTAAATTTGGAATCACTCCAGTGCCAGTTTATATCAGGAATTGCTTTTTTTTTTGTCATATAAAACAAAGATAAAACTATCAAAATACTGAGTCACTGTATGAAAAAGATTAAAAAACAGGTTACCCAATAATTGCTTAAAAAATATTAATTCTTTTATTAAGCTCATATTTACTATATCAGTAATTTATAGTCAAGTAATTGGAACAAGTCGAGTAGTAATTGGAAATAGTCATGTAATTGGAATAAGAAAAATTCGATTAAATTTTAACCTTATTATTGCTAAGTCAGGTCACTTAACAGAAGGATTTATAATTTACACATATGTGTAACGGATCTATAACAAACCTTTTATTAGTATCATGCTAATTAGAGTTTCAAAGCTTCTAGCTCTTTTTGTCTATTAAAATTTTGAATTTGCTATTTAAATGCTCGTAATTTAGCGTTGTTGGAGCTTTGTTTTACAGTAAAAAGTGTTTATCTGTTTAAGTTCTATAAACTGAGGTTATTTTGCCCAGTGGCTGAAGTAGCGTGCTACAAGTAGTGAAATTACTATACCTGATCTTTTTTTTGTCATAGTTTGTAATGCAGTGTGCTACTTTTTTTTTTAAAAAAAAAAGTAATGTACTGCATAGTGCGTTACAAAAAAAGAAAAAAAAAATTCTGTCAATTTTTTAAAATTACTTTTAACGTTAGTTTAGAAAAAAAACAAGGCTTATACAGTCATGAAACTTTGATGTTATTTCAACAGAAGGGTGCATATTTTATCTGTAATTTTCCATATTCTTTATTTCTTGGAGGAAATAAAAAAACATTAAACACTTAACAAAATTGCAAATATTACATATTTTTCTAACATTTTTTAAATTAAATATTCGCTGTCAAGAAAAGCAGACCTGCCAAATCTCTGGCTTTTATGTCCAATTTCTGAACCTCAGGCTAACAAAGTATTTTGTCATGCTTTTTTCCCCCATTAAATGTTAGAATCGCTGGATATAGTCACACGTTTGCAGTCCAGTCCGAAAACACTTTCCTTGGTACCTTTTTTGAACTTTTGTTTAGAAATTATGACAGAAATGTCTGATAAAGAAATTTTTAAACTGTTTTTAAAAGGGTTCATAAAGTCTCCTTTATATATTATATTTGTTTCTTATAATTAAAGTAAAATGGTAAAAAAAATATTAAGACTATAATATGTGGCTTTGGGCCGGGATAGCCTGGTCGGTAGGGTGCTGGGCCCATGTCTGAGAGTTGGTGGGTTCAAACCCCGCCGGCCGAAGACTCCCGGTGTAGTAAAGTGACTGATGCACGTTACGTCTGTCGAGTCGCAAAAGTCCTCCATGTTCCCATAACAAATCATTACCTCTGGGGGTACTAGATTGGAGATCGATCGTTCTCTGATTCAGATCAAAATTACGATCTGTGGATGAGTGAATGTATGTATGAATGCGTCCGCCCTATAAACGGGTGTGACGAATGGTGTGGCAGAAGTCGAATTCTTGGCCATAGGTGGCGCTACTGGAAAAACAAGAACAATCGCACCAGCTTTGCCTAAACAGGCATACGTCAACAACAATATGTGGTTTTTGTAACCAACCATTACAATAATTTAGTTTCTCAAAAAAAAGTATCATTAAAAGGGACAAGATCAAGAATTTTTTTCATGAAGTAGTTTATCCTTATTTTATATAAATAATATATATATAAAAAAAAAACAACAATCTTATGTATAGAAAAATTAAAGTTTGTTTAATTAAGAAGCATACACATTCTTATAATGTATTTTCATAAAGATACAAAAATATCTCTTTTTCCTCAAATATTCCAATGATTTATGTTTCTCTTTTTCCTTACACGTTTCCTTATACGTTTTTAAAACTAATTAGTTTTAATAAAGTTTTTATTTTTGTTTATAAAAAAAAGACTTGCTATGCAGGCTGGTCTAAATTCATGTAGTCCGGATACGGAGTTCGGATTCCTGAGAAATCAAATTTAAAAGAAGTTGCAATCGAATTTAAAATTTGTTTTCTCAGGAACTATTCGATCAATTTCGCTAAAATTTTGTATTTTTTAATGTTAAATTACCTTTTTTAAAAATGATGTAAAATATGCATAACTTGCAATTCCAATTTTTTTCTGACTATTATTAAATAAAATAATAAACATTTACTTAAAGTTATTTTTAGACAATTTGCAAAATTATTTTTTTGCACACTATAAAATTTTCAATTCACTTGAAAAGCTCCCGAATTATTTCTCAGATTGCGGCAACCCCCTATATCTTGTGTTAAGAAATCCGTCGAAAAAATAGAATGTCTATTCAGAGAAAGTACGTTTTAGTGTCTGGTTTTTAAACTTAAAACGCTTGAATCATTAAAAATGAATCCTAGAACGTGAAGATCTGATCATTAGATTGAAAGTCCTCAGGGTCGTCCGTTTATTATTATTATTATTTTGTTTTTTGTTGCGCACTGAGCGTCTAAAAATTTATCATTCAAATGTGTTTCATTTCTTTGGTTTATATCTATTTTGTTCCATTGTGAGAAGAGGGTTTTTTATAATTTGATTTTATTAAATAGACCAGAATGTATTCGCCTTTTTGTTTCACTGTTAGCAAATTAATTATTTCCACAGTCTATTCGTTCCATTCGTACAATTTCGTAAATTATGTAAATATTTTTTTTACTATCTGTTATTCCTTGATGTTTGTGAAACTTAATTATATTAAGAGCATCGGTTTTTTTTTATTGAACAGTAAATAAACTAACCAAAATATATCATTTAAATGTAACTATTTTTTTGTCGTTGTCATAAGAAATCGTAATTATTTACACTTTTAATAAATTTATAATATCGCGATTTTATTGTTTTGATGATAGCAAAGCATGATTATTTAAAAAAAAATCCATTTCCTTCAATTTTAATCTTAAAAATATTGGGTAATCATCCGGTTATGTTATAGTTCTTTTTTATGTTTATGTATTGTTTCCAGTTATGTTACAGTTGTGTGTGCGTATTTTTTTTACCTAATTATATTTGTAAAACTCTGAAATATAATTGTGCTTAATTGAGCTAATAGTCAGAATTTTTATTAACAAGTAAAAATACACAATAGAATCCTCCATAATTATAGTAAAACAGACCTTTTATTTCTAACCAATAATAATTGTGTATGCACTTGAATGCATTGCAATTAAAAAGAGATAATTTTATTATTATAGTTAATTTTTATTCATTTATTAATCTATCGTTATTTAAATACTATATAATCTTTGCGCAGTATTTGCCAAAAGGGTTTCATACTTCAAATAATGCTTTTATTTAGTATTGCATGAAAAAGAAAGTGAATGTAAATATTTAAGGAAGGGCGCCAGTACGAGATTTGCCACAGGCGTTTCTTTTCATTGATACGCCTCTGCCAATGATTCCTCGTGCAGTGAAAGACCTGGAATGTTAAATTTCACTAAAAATAATGACGTAATCATCTTACTTATTCATAATATTTATCTGACACCATTAAGTATTCTTACTTTACGATATTTCTAAGAAAAATAATTTCACCACAATACATTAACTCACACCATTTTCATGTTTTTTTATTTTTTTTTATATGAATTGTAACTAAAATTCAACCTTCGTTTCCATCTTCAAAAAAAGTAAATACAACCTTTTAACCCGCAGTGGACTGATCGTTAAGACACGGTTCCCAGCAGATCACCGAAGTCAAGCATCACTGGCTGCGGTCAGTGTGCGGGTGGGTGACCACTTGGATCAGCCTGCGTAGGGATCGAGGGTGTGCGGTATTGGTCCTCGTTAAACTGTTCTACCGTAAAGTGCTCGACTTCGCGTGCAGGTCGTTGGGCTACCGAAGCAGGGGTGTCATCCCCTCTGCTGAGGATCAGAATTGTGATGGCAGGTCTTCGGATCATCCTCAGGGATGTTTCCCAGACCGTCGCCAATAGCCCATAGTGCAGCTCTAGTGCGACGTAAATTAACTACAACAACAACCTTTTAATCCATACAATAACTTGTGACGTCAGACATTTAGAACGTTTTGACATTAGAATGTTTGCAAAGGCTGTTAATTTTTCAATAACCGTTATGACTTCTATTGATTTAATGATGACAGCCAAGCATTTCCGAATCTCCTTTGTTAGTGAAGAATCCCAACCTATGTTAATAAGAATCCGCTGATAATGAGAAACGGTAATAAACCATTACATTTTTTATGTTATGTATTCACAATCTATCCTAAAAAAAAATTTAAAAAAAAAAAAAAAAAACCCTACCGGAAGTCTTGAAGTCCTCTTCTGTCGTCATAGCCTTGGCGTGATTCTTTTTTTTTTTTTTTTTGATGTTTGGGCTTGTTTGTATATATTCAGAATAGTCAGTTGTTCTAAATTAAATTTTTGTGCGGTGTTTTTGTGAAAAAATGTGTTCTTCATGTTTTAAAATATCAGATGAAAATATGAAAGAAAGTAGTTTGAGAAATCATCCTATATTGATATGCAATTACCTGATCGATGAGATGCGGAATTACGCAATTTAGTTTGAACTAGCAAAAATACTTCTACCTGAATCTTCTACCGGAAGTTGAAACAGCACCCACCAATACTTCCCCTCAAAGAAAAAGAAAAAAAAGAGGAAAGTTTTTTTTTTTAAAAAAGGGAAAGAATCTGGAATATTAAAGTAAAATTAACCAGGTGCAATAATAATGGAAATTTTTAAGCAATAATTTACTCACCATTATCCTACCCGCACTATAATAATATTTTATTCATTTAATTGAATAATATCGCTTTAAAATGCTTTTATAAATCTTATTTTATATTCCGTTTCTTTGGAATATGTCTTGCTTATCTATTCAATTTAACTATCGTTTGCAAGCTTTGATAGGAAATTTCCTGATTATTTGCGTAAGTTGTTTTCGAAACCAATTTTTTTCATCTTTTTTTTTTTCTCGATTTGATGAAAACGTTTTGAATTTTTCATGAGAGCATTTTTCCTGTGTGCATATACTGAAAGAAAATGGTTGATTCTCTAGTTGAATAGTTTTTTCATCAACTTGTTTGTTAAAGCTTTGCAACATCCGTATTCAGTGGAATTTACATATCTCCCTTTTGAGCAAATTCGGATGTAGACTCGCATTGAAGATAAAAAAGAAAACTATTGCTTTATATCCTTTAAGTAAGCAAATACATAAAGAAATATTTATTGAGAAAAAGATTGAATAATATATTATCTGCACAAAAGTAAAGTGAAATTTAGTGAGCAAATTTTATAGAACTCATTTTCTTTCAGTTATAGAAAATTTCGGAAATAACGTTTCAATATTTTATGGGAAAATATAACATGTTTTTTGAAAATATAAGGATAATTTTTTTCTTAATAGTAGTGAAAATATTTGAAGGAATTTTTATATCTTTAGCTATTATGTAACTTTGTTAAGATGTAAACTAATTTACCTTTCGGTAATAGGGGGTAGGGGGTTAGTGTGTAGATGGAGATAAAGTTGAAATCGTGAATAACTTTAACTATATATATATATATATATATATCCGAATAACTTTTGATCTAATGATCGGATCTTCATGCTTTAGGACTCAATCCTAATGGCTCATGGGGGTGACCTCAAATATGTTAACTAATAAGTAAAGACCATAATGTTTCGAAATCAGACTCAAAATCATACTTTCTCTGAAAAAACACGCACTTTTCTCGACGGATTCAGATTTCTGACTCCCAAAATATGAGGGGGTAGCCGCAATCTGGGAAATAGGGTCCCTATAGTTTGGTCTAGAGAGCGGTCCAAAGTTTGGACCACTTGATATTAATTTTATCTATTTGCGCATTTCGCAATACATCGAGAACTTTTGAGGCAAATAAAAAAATATTTGCACATAAATATAAAATTCCTTCATCCAAAGATAATTCAAGAAAAAAAAAAACTTTCATTAAATGTTTATTATTTCTTTTTATTTTACTTAATAATGGTCGAAGAAATTTTGAATTGTAAGGTACACAATTTTTTGTATCATTTTAAAGAATATAATTATGCATGGCGAAATGCAAAATTTGAGCGAAATCGGTAGAAAAGTTACTGAGAAATTGAATTTTAAAAAATCAGATATTTAAAAGTAGATTTCTTAGGAACTATTCAACCTATTTAGCTAAAATTTTGTATTTTACCATGTAAATTTATATTTTTTAAAAGGATACAAAAAATTGTATACCTTACATTTCAAAATTATTTCGACCAATATTAAATAAAATAATAAAAAATAATAAATTGTTACGAAAAGTTATTTTTTTATGTAATTAATTTTGGATAAATAAATTCTTTGTATGCAAAAATGTTTCAATTCGCCAAAAAGTTCTCGAGATTTAGCGAAATACGTTGAAAGTAAAATGAACATTAAGGGGTCCAAAGTTTGAAGCGGTCTTTTGACCAAACTATTGAGACCATATTTGATATTTCCCACTATATTTTGGGGGTCAGAAATCCGTTGAAAAAGAGTTATGTTTATACTGAAAAAGTACGTTTTTGTGTCTGATTTCGTAACTTAAAATGCAATCTGCACTTTTAACTACCATATTAGAGATGATCACCCCTTGAACCATTAAGATTGAGTTCTAGAACGTGAAGATCCGATCATTAAATCAAAAGTCATTCAGGGTGGTCCGTTTTTTTAAAAATTTTTTTATTTTTATTTTTATTTATTTTTTTTTTATTATTGTGCACTGTACACTTTCATGTGCAGTTGCTTAATCACTCTGTGAATAATTTAATAAAAGTTTATAAACGAATGTGTTTTTCAGGTGTAAAAGTAAGTTTTCTCTTTACTCTTTTATTAACATATTTAATTTTCGAATTGCAAATAAAGATGATAATATGTTACAAATGATACTGTTTTTTTTAAACCTATTTTAATATTAACTTCTCCATATAGTTATAATTAAGCAGCATTAGGCATAAACAAACATTCTGTCTTCATGGGACTAATGTAAATACATTGTGACGGTGATAGTATGAACATGTTTTAAGTGGATTTTTTCTTTTTAAAGTGAGCAACTTTAGTTTTTCTCTGTTTTAAATCGCAATATTATAAATAAATTGAAACTTCTTGACAACACCAATTGAATAAGAGTTAACGACTTTGTGCTGATCAAGTTTTATTTCATTTCATTTAAATAATAAATAAATAAAAAAAGGTGTTGTGCATTAGAGTGGATTTTGTTAATAGATTTGGAGATCATGATAGTCAATTCTTTGTAAAAAAAATTGTATATAGTTTGTCGAATTTCAAAACTTCCAGTTTTACCGAAAAAATTATTTTTCCAATTGCAAGAGAAGAAATACTTACCAAACTTCCCCTGCCAGTGGCTGGCAGAACTGCCAGGATTGCGTCTCAATACACATTTAAGGCTACAATTTCATTTTTTATTGACAAAGTACAAAAGAAAAATTAAAATCATTTATCAATGAACCAAATTGCGTAATGGTTTTCAAATGTATTGAGAGGCGTTCAAAATGTCTCTCTTCGTACAGTGAAATGCTTATTACAAATTCGTATTTTGATTAATATATGTCATTATTTATTTTCCGATACGATTGAAATTAATCTCATTTTGGCTTTAGATATACCTTTTTGAGTTGTAATAAGTTACTAATTAACAAATTTTCGATTTCGTCAACAACTAGCTCCGTGTAGTGGGGCTAGAGTGGACAAAAATTACCTTTCTTAAAATAATTATTATGATAAAATAAAACAACTTTTTATGTCCAAATATAAACCAAAATACATAAAAAAGTCCACAAAAATACTACACCTGTTAAAAATTATATTTAATAAGGCTTTTTGACAGTCTCCCCTATTATTATAAAACTTATTATAAAAGTTTATACACAACTTATTGAAAAAGTTTATATTATTGGTTAATTCCATTGGTATCTAACTGACATTCACAAAGCAAAACAATAATTATTTTGAAAACGTTGATAGGCATTCTACGCAATCCATAAGAAAAGAGATACTGAATCCATAAAAGTTTCTTCTAAAATTAAAACGAATTTTAAATAAATAATAAGAACTCATTACATTAGAACTAATAGGCTATCAACAAAGGCCATTTAAGTTCCAAAATATTGCTAAAATAACAAATGGCATGAATTACATTAGAATTGGGATAAACAACTAGCCTTACTTGAAATTTTGTTACAAGTTACAGAAGTCAAAGTAAAAAGTACGCACGTTTATTAGCATTTCGCTGCTTTTGTAATTTGGTAGTTTTACTTATTACCTTTTTCTTGAAAAAGTACAAGTATTTTTTTCTGAATTTTTAACTGAAAATGTAGTCTGTGAAATGTTGTTTTCGTTCGTAATTTTTATTTTTTTTGAAAAACAATTGTACCATTACAATCGAAATGCAATTGTTTTAAAAAAAAAAAATAATGTCCAATTAAAAATTATTTTAGTACAGTCTATTTAGTACACTGTACATGAATTTACATTATTTTTCAGTAAAAGTTTGCAATTTTGAATTTTTAACCAGAAATGCTCAGCAGATTTTTTCAGTAGTCCGTGAAAGAAATGATGTTGTTTTCGTTTGAATTTAATACGAAAAAATTGTTATTGTTTTAATTTGTATTTTTATTTGCACTTTTACTAGTAACTATTCAAATTAATTATTGTTAGCTGTATCACAAATTACGTCATTCAAAAGATAAAACTATGGAAATAAACAAATTCGTTTTGCAATTAAGGATAAGTTACGATGGGAACATCATTGCAAATTCAGCTGTTTGTGGAAAATTCATGAAAATAATAAATCAAGTTCAACTTTGCAGTTTGTTTATTTCTTGGCAATAATTAAAACTTTCGATAGATGCCAGAAACACTCCCTTTTTAAAATGAAATTCAGGGAAAATCCTTCTTAAGGGTTGAAATAATCTGTTTCGAATGAAAATGAAGTCAGAAAAGAAGGTTTGTCCTTTCTCGGTTCTTAATTGATTTTATTTCAACTGGAATAAGTGTTAGTTTTCTAATAAGATTACGCGGTCTCAAGGGAAAATGACAGAGATGGCGTAATTTCATTCTCAGCATTTAGAATTAATGGAAATTAGATTCAAATAAAGAGCACTTGTGCGACAAAGGAAAGAATAGCACTCATTTCATTTACTTTCATCGCCAAAAGATTGTGTATGTATGGCAGCTTAATACTTATATTAGTATTTTATTAGTAATAGTGTTGGGTCACATTGTCGTTTTATAATTAATTTTAAGATATATATGCATTATGACAAATGTCAGTTTGCACAAAGCAGGTTAAAAGAAAATCAAAAAGCATCTAAGGAAATATTAAGTATTATAACTTCTAACTTTATACCTAATGATTTATAAATTTATTTCAAAATTATGAAGATGGTAATAAGAATCGATATGCTTCGAGTGCTCACAAATAGGCACCCCTTTTCAGGACCCGCTAGACGTGAATAAGAAAACAAAAGGGATTTAAAACAGAAACTGTAAAGCTGCCAACGAAAAAAAAAAAAAAAAAAAAAGATGAAAACAAAACAAAAAAAAAAACAAAAAATTGCCCTAGCCGAGATAGAAAAAAGGTGAGCAATATTGTTATTCTATTTACGTCGTACGTCAGATGAAAAAATGTCGCCGTAAAATGAAAAAATAAAACTAGAAAAATTGCAAAGGCTACAGGGTAGTTTTGTTTCAAGTTTTGTAGTTTTATTTTTTATATTTTTTCAGCAACTTTACGTGTTCTGTTTCAAATCAATTTGTTCCCTTATTCACGTCTGTCGAAGTCCTTGAGAATGGATGCCTATTTTTGAGCACTCTGATTATTATCTATCGACTTTTATTACCATCTCCAAAATTTTGAAGAAAATGAAGTTTTTAAATCATCAAGTATATCTCCAAATTCAGTCTCTTGGAGTTGATTTAATAATATTATGACTTTCAGTCTTTTACTGATTTATGCATTAAGACTTTTTTGAATGTGTTTTCTTGTCTGAAACTTATTATGGCCACGGTAGGAATAGCACGTAATTCCTACCTTGTTCAGACGACGGAAACAGCACCTGAGCTGTTACTTCTCTCTTCTTTGTCTAAACTTTCACAACATATTCAACAAGCTTTTTCCTTACTTCGTATCACTCCGTGATAATTGCAGACGCCATTGAAATTCTCATCTGCAACATGGCGGATGCTTTGAAAAGATTCTAATTTATGTCGGTAATCCATAATCCTTGTTCATCTGCCAACTCGGTGAAATTTTAGCCACTATACTACATAAAGTGTACCTTACTGCGCATACATGCCAGTTGTATAGTCAGTGACCAAGATCGAACTCATTACCCTGAGCTCTTTATCAGCGATGTGAAGGACGCCCTAATTGATTGCGTTACTAAAACTATATTTCGTAACATTTTTCCCTCGAAAAATTTTAAAAATGAATTAAAAGAATACAATATGTTTCTAAGTAAGTATTGAGACAGTAGCAATGGTTAATAGTTGATTTCTGAACTAAGTGGTTAACTTTTATTTATTTATTATTTTTTTAATAATTGTCAGTAAGATTAATATAAGTAAGATCATTAATTTGTTTTATAGTTAATATTTACTTGAAGGAAATGAAAAAACGCAAACTATAGTGTTTTGGTACCTTTACCTTGCCAATTAAGATTTGCATTTGACCATTAACATGTTATTTCTCTAATTGGGAGCCTTTATAACATTTTTTGATAAAATACAGGTTACAAATTTTTAACGTAACTTAAGCGTTTTAAAGCATTTATCACTTCATTTCAAAAGAAGCTTTTAACCAACCTAATATATCATAATATATTTTAAAATAGCTTCATTAATGAAAATTTTTTCTTCTAAACCTCAAATTCACACATTTTTAGCCGAATGAACAGACATGAGCTTTACTAATTCAATTAATGATTAAATAAGCGCAATTCCTATCGACGCAAAGCTAACTATTGAGGAAACCTAAACCAGACACTTTCCTATTGTCAGCATTTATCCACCTCGACATCTTGCTATGTTAAAAGGGGCATTTCATTTGATGGATGATGCACGATGAGGCAACCATTCGTCATTTCAGGCGCTATTCTACCGCATTAATTCCCCTTCTCCCACTAGATTGATGGACCATTTATACAACAAATCGGAGTCTCTGATGAAATAGACCATTATTCTTCGTCACAGACACTCTTTCTTGATGAGTTTACTCCGCCAAGTTGGCGGATTAACATGGATTGCCGATATAAATTTCGAATCTTTTCAGAGCTTCCGCCGATGTGAATTTCAATGGCAGTTGCAATTACCGCGGATGAATACAAAGAAAGGGTAGAAAATCGCCCCTGGACGGTGGATATAGATGGGTTTATTCAACAAGCTCATGCCTAATAGGTATGATTGAAGGTTAAATGAAAGTAACCGGAGCATTAGTGAAGAATGGGTTTTAAATTGTCTTTCGATTTATCAAGGGTCTTGTCACTTTAACTTTTAATACATGATTTAGTCGTTAAATTCGAATAAAGCCGAAGTTATCTGATTAATTTCAAGTTTATTATATTCGGTATTAATTAGAGATAGAAAATTTACGCTGATGATTTAACTTCGAATTAAGTTTTCTGGATTATTTTGAATACATTTAAACGCTAAACTTGAATTCAAAGTTTTATTTAAAAGAAGCTTAATTTCTGAAGATGTTAAAACTAATTACACGTTTAAAATGATGTTAGCTTCACTTTCACGTGTTTCTATAAACTCTATTTTATAATTACAATACGTATCATTTAATGAAATAGAATTATTTTAACCTGTTACAAGTTATAGCAAAATATCTATATTATTTCTAAATTTTATTTATTGTTATCTCAGAAACATAAAATTTTTCTTGTAAATAAAATTTTACTGAGAAGTGTCTTATGTTTTGCACTGATTCCTATTGTAATTTCTTTGACATTTACTGCTAGAAGATGCCATAATAACCAAGAGAATCTTAATATAACAGATACTCCAATCTGCGTTAGTTATAGTCAGTGTTGCCAGGTGCCGATAACCGTTCACCCCCAAATGGCATTGTAAAATCCCCTAAAAATTTAAAAAAAAACCCCAAATTTTTTAACTTAATTTAAAAAGTATTAAAAAATATTAAAAAATAGTACAAAAGTTAAATAATGTATAGAAAACGTTGCTTTAATACTTTTTAATATTTTATTAACCACAAATTAATCTTTCTTACAATTCAATCGTTACATTATCTTTAATTTCTACTAAAATATTTAGGATATTTTTTTCAATCGATACTTTTTGACACACACATTTTTTCATAAATATTTTATTATCAACGATATAGTCTTTTTAATATTTTAATTCCAACATTATGCTTAAATTTCTGATAAAATATCCAACATATTTTCGTCAATACTTTCTGATGTGTATTTGTTTTCGCTGTTAAACATTTTTAACACAGAAGAAGTAGGTACAAAATTTTGACAACCATTAGATAGTTCATATCGAACACGCAAAATAGCATCAGCTGTAGTTATAGACATTTTATTTCTCAATTTGTGTCTTTAATAATATTTAATATGGGGAAGCATCTCTCCACAGCTGCATTTTAAAACGGAATACTTAATAAAGCTAAAGCAAGAGTCGAAATATGTTTGAATTTTAAATTTCCGCAAGAATTTTTAATTTCTCTATGTTTTATCCATAAAGATACTGTAGAATCAGAATTCAAATTTTCTACATTCGATAGTAAATTCCACTTAGCAAATGTCTCATCGACATCAATACAAATTGATGAAAATTTAGCAACAATATCTGTAATATTTGCCTTAACAAATTTACGTGTTGAATCCGGTGAATATAGACTCCTAATGTTTCAAAATTATTTGGTATTCTGTTCTGAATTTCTTTGCACAATTTAACAACAAAATTTATGCATCTTTCTTTAACATTACGTACGATTTTGGAATCAATATATACTGCGAGAGAATTGCAGTCGCAGCCAAAATCCACACAAAAGGTATGCATTAAAAACGACTCAAAATTGAAATTATTCATTGATAATTTGTTCACTTTACTTAACTATTGCGGTACAATGACTTGCTGTAAAAGAAAAAAAATTAACTCATTTAAATCTTCGAATAAATTTAGCGGATCGACTTGATTTAACGGAAACAATCTATTGATTTCAGTGACTTTTTTAAAATAAAATAAATATGCGTCAAATACAATTTGTTTTTAGCGTCTTTATATAAAATATATAAAATTTGATATTCGAACGTAACCAAAACGAAACTAGTAAAATTTTACAAATAACCCTAAAACAAACCCCTAAAACCAAATTCCCCTAAAATGCCCACTGAAGATAAAAAATCCCCCTAAACTTAGGGGGAAAACCCCTAATCTGGTTATAGTACTTAATATTACCTGATAGAAAATTTTACACGCTTCAAAAATATATAGAATTGAAAGGACAATCCACATGTTTCAAGCTCATCAAAAATAAGCACCCATTTTCCAGACTTGACAGACGTGTATGTTTTCACCTTTTTACACGCCCCACTGAAGTTAAATTTTTGCGCTGGAATTAGATTTGTTTAAAAGCTTCTGAATTCATAAAGATTACTAGCCAAATTAATTAATTTTGAACTTTAACATTGAAGTATTATATTACATTAATTTAATCTTTAATGCTGGAAGACATGAGGTAGAAACTTAATGGAAAACATGTTTTAAAAATTCAGAAGGGTTAGAGTTGCAAATGTTTCTATGAATAAATACATCGCACTTTAATATTCAGAAAAATGTCATGAAATTGCAAAACAAGAAACAACAAAATTTGTATTAAAAAAAAAAAAAAAAAAAAAATATGAAACAGAATGTTCAGCTCATTTTTACTTACAACGGGGTGGTTAAGAGCAGGTGACTAAAAACATATGAAAACTGTTTGAAACGCTGAAAAAAAGCTTATTTTCATATTTATTTGATTTCAAGCTATTTAACTACAGTTTCAATTGATTTCCTTTTATTAAATTTTTTTCTTCTTTTCTCCTTTCATCTTTTCTCCATTCTTAATTTTATTCCCTTTTCTCATGTAGTTTCATTTTCTTTATTTCTTGTTTGTCAATTCTTTTATTCTTCGGCAAAGTTTTTCTTTATCATTTCCCTTCATAGCGGCTATTAGCTCTTTTTTGGGGGGGGGGGGGAAGATGAGGAGGAGGCCGTTGAATACTTTGTTAAGATTTGATCGCTGCTAAGTCAGCGGTCATCTTTCTTTTTATTCCCCTTTTTGCTATATCGTTTAACTTTTTGAGCTGAACTAAAATTTCAGGTCAAACATGACATGAAAATGCTCCGATTTTGCCATCTCTCAAAAGCTCTTACTGTGGAGCTATCTGACCTTATTAAATTGGACCTTCTTGGCAAGCGTTTCTTAATTAAAGCTTTCTGGGATTTTTCTTGCTTTATCATTTAGCCTAAAAACTTTTCTATAACTGAGGTGTTCGATGAAGGTTATTCCAATTGTTCACCTCCAGATATCACCACCCTCTTCCACACTTGAAAAAGAAAAGATGTTAGTTACAAAGATTCAGAAACAGAATTCAGGGACAGTATCCAAGTTAAGGAGGTAAAGTCACTCGAGAAAGGTACGTAAATAAACTTTTAACTACATGAAATTAACTACATGAGGGCAATTAAACGTGCGAGACAAAAATATACAAATTGGAAATAACAGTCAACATGTTTCAAACGATAAAAAACAGGCGCCGATGTTCAAATTTTCTAAGACATGAATGAGAAGGAATAAAAGTGATTTGAAATAATAAAACGACATAAAGTTTCAGATGAAAAATAAAGGTGAGAAACAAAACATTATCAATAAGAGAAATAAGATGAAAAACTGAGCAGTGGCCGAGAGTGTGCGAATCAGAGTAAAATGCATTTCTAGGCACTACGGGGAGGTGGTAAGGAACTAATGCCGTTAACGAGGGAATCAGCATTTATATGAATAAAACAAGATTCTTGGGTATCAAGATGAGATGATGTGACTGGAGATGATATAATTTTGGTATTGTTGAAATTGAATTTATGCTCAAGATTCAAACAATATGCATCTTGAAAATGGGCACCTGTTTTTGAACGCTTGAAACAAGTCAACATTTATTTCCTACTTGTATAATTCTGAACCCAATGAAGTTTTTAATCTTGCAATATCTTCCCGTTTTGGAATTATATAAACTAGGTCTAGTTAAGTGCCACTGTCCGGTATACATTTGCCCGGTACTCCGAACACTGATGTTTCTCCTAATCTATCCTCGTCAGATATTAAAATATCAAATAAATATAATAATGTCAAGAAATAAATTAGTATCAAATCGAATATTGCAAATACTTCGGACATTCACCAACGCGACTCTGTGATTGTTGAGATAGACCGGTGAAATATATATATGTTACTTTAAGATTATCAGAGGTTACAATACAAGAGTAATAATAATACATATAATTAAAGACTCTCACACGAGCGTTCAAAAAAGATATCAAAAATATTGCTATCGTAGTTGAGCAGTAAATGTTGGGTTTATTTCTACTTCTTGTCGCAATCTGCAGGCAGCACCTTGACAACGAAAAACGTCGAACCTCATTCCACATTGAGCCAATTCTATACTTTTTTTTCATGTTTTATTTTTTTTCACTTTTCCTAAATTATTAAAATTTAATTTAGGATCTATTACCAATCGAAAAACAAACCTTAGGTAAGGTTTGAACCTTAAGCAAAATTTGAAATTGATAGCTAAATATATTTATGAAACAAAGTGTTACAATAATATTCACTTCGTTGAATTGAGAAGTACACAAGCGTGCAAAAGTCTTTGGTCAAACACAATATTATAGTTGGTTGATTGGAAATGTAATAAATAATGTATAATTTTATTCCTAAACATTCTTAACATGCTTATCAACCAAAAAGCAAAGTTAACACTTTGAAAGTTACTTTAAATCAAATGCAATTTTCATATCAGTCGGGTATTTATTTTTCGTGAAGCTATTTTCTCACACCTAAGAATTGGATGAAAATACCTGAAAGATACAATTTTAACAAATAAGCATAAGTTTTGCATATTTATTTACGGAAATCGTGATTTTAACTTCAATTTATTATTGACATTTATTTTTGAAGAATTAGTTCTTACAAGACTCGAATTATATATTAAAAAAACATCAAAATAAAAAATAATATTTTTAAAAACCACGTTTTTGTAGTGGAGAATAATAATTAAAAAATAAAAATTTGAGAAACGAAAGACGTGGGGAGCATGAAATACATAACAGTAATGTTATATTAGTGTGTGTATATGTGCTCATGAGAATATGTTAATCAAAGCTTAACCCCGTCCCGCCCCCGTCAGGGGGCATCCGGAGAATGCTGTAGACTCTAAGTGCACGCACGTGACCTCTCAGTAAAAAAAAAAAGAGGATTCAAAAAGGTAGGCTTGGTGGCGATCCATGACAACACCAGAAGGCCTCAACGAATATAGTGAAATCTTAAAATTAACAATAGTAGTTACTCAGAAAATAGAATTTAGGAGTTTGAGTTTTCAAACATAATAGGCGAGGCACTTCAAATCTCTTTTGTTTCTTCTGATTCACGGTCTGACAAGTTTTGGAAATGGACGCCTATTTTTAAAGCGCGTGAAACATGTCGACTTTACTTTTTACGTAATTTTGAAGCGAATGAAGTTTTTAACCAGGTAATAACTTACTGCTACAGTTCCTAAGGATTAGTTATTTAAGGGAAGTAAGACGTTTTCGATGTCGAAAAAATTATTTTTTCAACCATATCGACAAGTCATTTTTCTTAATATTAAATACATTTTAAAACTTTAAACTTTACATTTATGAAAACTACATATTAATCTTAATATCAATAACAATTAAAAGGAATTTAAAATGTTTATAAATTTAATTTTTATAAATATTTGAAAATTTAATGTATACATGAATTTTTTTTACTAGACATAGCTTTCGGTACGCTCAAATAATTTTCTACACGAAAAATCAACAAAAAATTGGCATATACTCATGTTTGAAAAATCAGGTGAAATAGTTTGTTTCATAATATATTCAGAATATATTATATATAAGCCAAATAAATGTAGTATTTCTGAAAAAAATGCAAAAATTCGTTCAAATTTTAAAAAACTTCCTCTGTATCACAAAATTATAATGAAAAAAATAAACTTTATATAGTTAATTCAATGTAAATAAGGTATAAGTACAAGCATAGAAATTTTCATAACTTTACAATGATTTGTTTTTTGTACGAGCGTACCTAAGTGCTTCAAAACAGCGACTTGAGAAAAATGCAAAAAACTGAAAAAATTTCATTAAAATGTACTCAAAAAGGGTTAGGATTTTAACAATTTCGTTGAAAACGGAGGAGAAATATGGTGTAAAGTAATAAATTCACTGTAAGGATTAGAGGCAAAGGAGTGTTTGGGTCTAGTAAGTTAAGCAAGTGCTGAATCAACAATAAAAGGGTTAAGTTCATGGTTAGCTCCAAGACAGAGGAGGAAATTCTGTTTTGGAATTTAAAGAAGACTCAAACAAAAGTTAAGTGAGCGTAAAACGAAAGTATGAAATGCAGAAATTTTCTGGCAATTAAAGTGCTTATAATTAAAATGAAAAAGGTGTAAAAAAATGGTTAAATGTGAATGATATATAAAAGTGGGAAATGATCCTTCATTTAATTTTATTTCATAATTTGTTTTATTTCGAAGAATAACTTTAATTGGAGAACTTGGAGTGTCAAGTGGGGAGGTCATAAGCTCCATCCCCTATAAGGTTAAAAAAAAATTTAAAAATTTTGCAAATAATTTTTAATAAAACAAATCCTGTGCATGCGTTTCCTTTCATAGATCTTTATATCTGACAAGAAAGTGGAAATATTTTTTTTACTGTGCATTAAGCTAATTAGAATTAGCAAATTTTCATCCCAGCTAATACGAATTTGAAAATATTAACACTTCAATGTTTCTTTTTACTACATTTTTTTACGTGAAGAAATATTGTTGGATGAAGGGAACAAATTTGCTTCATGCCTACAAATTTTTTCACACATCAGATGTTTTTCAAAATGACCCATGAGTGTTCTGAAAAATGTGCTTTTTATATTAAAAATAAGGTACTGAAAACTTGGCTTCCAAAGTTACTTTAATATTTGTACAGTGTCATGTTAGCTAAGTTGTGTCAATAAGCTTTATTTTATTTTATCTTATAACCGCCGGTTCCAATTCTAAATTTACAACTATCAATATTAAACTTCGTAGCTTTGTAATTTTGAATCCGACCTATAAGACAAAAGAACACCCGGATAAAAGATTGGCAGAAACTAGCCTTCGTTAAGGACTTTTTGATAGAACTAACCCACAGTTGCGGTACATCAAGAGGAAAACCATGAAAACCTCCCATGGTTAGCTCGGCAGCTCTATCCCATGATCCTTCTACCACTGGCGATATTTTTGCGTCAGCACTTATCCAGCAATGTGATACGGGTGCAGAATTTAGATCGATTAGTCATTGCTGGGATTGGAACCAGGGACAACTCTTTAGGTGACGAGCGCTCTATCCCTTGAATCACCGCCGCTCTTTATGAGCTTTATGCTATTTTTTCCCCTTTTGTTCCACTAGTGATTGGGGAATGGTTCGCCATACTTGGATGACTTATGCGCCCTTCTGTCAAAAAATATAGTGGGGCTATATATTCAAAGGGCTGCTATATACTTCGCTTCTGTCACACGTCATACCTCACTTTTTTTAAAATTTTTATTCATGTTTCAGATTTTCAAAAATGCCTTTTAGTATATATTTTTAAAAAGATTATAGTAACAATCTTTCTACGATTTAATTATTTTCGTTTTGAAAAACACCAGTTTCCCTTAACTATTCTGTATTAGTGACTTATTGTAACAATAAACCTTTCAATATAGTTCTAATTGCTCCTTTTTCTTCCTTCTAGAAAAATTCCATTTACAGTAATTATTTAATAGAAATAGGGGTCGATTTTAAGAGCTAGTTATATTTTAAAATTAATATTTTTTGTCTTAAATTGGTTAAAAAAAAAACTGAATCTTTTCATTGTAATTCTTTTTTCCTTTCCCCAAGCGTATTATAAAATTATCATTTCAAATGCGGATAATTTGATTTTTAATACTAAAAAATAACTATGATTTTCTAATTTTGATACGCTTTTGTGGTTGAGATACGTTCTCTAATTTTTAATTCAGTTTTAAGAGTTATTTATATTTTAAAATTAATATTTTGGTCTGAAATCTGTAAAAAAGTGGAATCTTTTCATTGTAATTCTTTTTCCTCTTTCCCACGAGTATTACAAAATTATCATTTCAAATGCGCATAACTTGATTTTTAATATTAAAAAATATCAATAATTTCTTTAATTTTGATAAGCTTTTGTAGTTGAGATATGTTCTTTAATTTTTGTAAAAGTACCCTATAATGTTTAATGATTTTGCTTTTAAGTCGCTGGGCACCTAGTAGTCAATTTATTTTTTCAAAACATCACCAAAGGCTTAGTTCCGAAATCCTCGCTAGCAACATCAAGTATAAGATGTTGTTCTTCTTAATTATTCAAACATTTTGCTCGCCTTACTAGTCAGTCAAAATTTATCCTTTTACTTCTGTCTTCTATAATACATGCGTCATAATTCTTTAAGTAACAAACTGTTACTTTAAGAACGGGAATTTCTATCCTTCATGTTATGCAAATCCTCAAGAATGAAAGAATAATGTGTTAAAACCACTCTCAGAATAAATTCAGTAGCAGATTTAAGGCGCTTTCCTCCATTATTCTTTCCGAGAAAGTCAGCTCGATAGAAATGGTGAAAAGATTTTAACTCGAGTCAGAAGATTTCGCTTTAAACTATAATTTAACATAGCGCTTTTACTTAATCCAGCAACCCTGTTTTAAAAGTTCTTTTACTGTTTAATGTGAGATTTTTTGCTTTGTGCTGCATTGGAAATTCGATCAGTATTTATTTAATACTAGGTTAATGAATAAACTAATAATAGTAATTTGTTATTTTTTGGTAATTAGCGCGACATTAAAGCTCACGTAACATATTTTTATATATTGCTTTAAAACTAAGTGAGTAGAAAATTATTATTAACCCCTAGAATTTGTTGAATATAACTTTTGCAATGATGTGATACTTTAGAGCAACATTGTTTATTAAGGGGACACTATAGATATGTTCGGCATCAAGAAGTCGATAAATCATCTATTGCTGTTCATCATTGGAATCTTGGAAATACATTTAATTTTAATAATGTCAAAATTCTTTCTACCTCTGGCTTATCTTGATGCCCTGGAATCTGCATCCTTTTCAGATTTACCTCTTAGCTTCATCGGTTTTTCTAGTTTTTTCACCTTTATTTTATTTTTTCAATTTTGCGCTTTCTTTTTTAAATCTGTTTTGTTTTCCTTGCTCATGTTTGATAAGTATTGAGAACTAGACGCCTTCTTCAGAGCACTTCAAACATATAGATTTTTCCATCTTTATAATTTATGAAGAAAATGAAGTTTTAATATAAAGTATAGAACAAAATCGTAATCGCTATGTATTATTTGATATCAGAGCATTTCAATTAGTTTGTCACGAATATTAGTAGTTTGTTATTTCAATTCAAAGAAATGAAAATGTAATTTTCATTCCATTTTCTACATAATCTAAAGATGAATTTAATTTAAATTTAAAGCGATATTATAGACATCATTAACTAGTGACATTTTACACTTCGCATTTTTCTTAACATTTGAATTTTAACAATGTAACCTATTTGGCTAACTTCACATAAGACGCAAGCTTTAAAAAATAGGATCAATTTTTTCGAAAAAAGGGAAGTCAAGCTCATGAATATTGTAAAGAAATGTTTGCTTCAGTTATTTAATGAGAGAAAAAAAATATAATATTTCAGATACATATCCACTTGTTTAAAACCGTGAGACGTTTCGGTTAGACGTTGTCATGGCAACAAAAGCATCTCTTATTTTATTTTCATTTCCATCTTTATTGTAGCCAATTCTGAGGATTGCATGAAATTCTTCATAGAGAAAGAAAGAAGAAAAAAAACACAATACGAACTAAGAGAAGTGGAAATAAAAGTATCCAGAATAATAAATTTCTTTCAACAATTTCCTAACTTTCGCATTCGTTTTATTTCCTTTTGAATAGAATAAAAAATTGTTATTGATATAGTTTTCTTCACTGCTAGCTGTTCATCCAAACAAATGTATTATTCAATAAACTCCGGGACTTTTCGCTGTAAGAGATAGATAACAACTAGATTTTTTTTGATGATGTTTGTAAGAAAGGTAGACATATTTCTAAAATGTATTTACGATGTTGAGGATGAAATAATAGTCATTATATTCATCGTAAATACTTACATTCTTTTCTTCGTTTATATTTAAGAGTCATAAGCATCACTTTTCGGTCAAAGTTTTCATCACAATTTGAATAACGAAAATAAATCCAACTTCGTAGAATGTTATTATTTATCTGGGGGTATTGTTTTTAATAAATAAATCAGGTGGCATCATTTGTTTTCATGCTCATTATTAAAATATTATTATTAAAACAACCAAAGTACTTTATCTTTCGTTTTTATGCTGATTATATATAGCAAGTTCTTTAACCCTTTCACGAGCACTAAGTAGAAATGCATTTTTTTATTAGTAATATCTAATAAAAATAACAATCTTTTCTACTATAAAATTTTTTTCGAAAATATTTTTTCATTTAGGGTTTTTAACTACAGGTGGTGGCTAGACTTAGTAACTTATTAGGACAGTTAGGACGAACCTAGGACAGTAAGCTTAATCAAGTAAGATTTCAAATAATTATAAATTTTTAATTAGGAAAAAATGAAAATAACCAAATACAAAATAATAATAACAACAATTAATAATAATGTATATGTTACCGTGAATGAACGAAATCGAGATGTCACCGGTGAATATCAAATATCACTTACTCGCTTTGGTGAATGTCCGAAATATTTGTTATATCCGATTTCATATTAATTTATTCGTTGATATTGTTTCATTTACTTGTTTTTTTAATATCGGTTGAGGATAGATTAGGAGAAACATCATGAGTTCGGTGTACGAGTACCGGTATACCGGGCAGTGGCACTGAACCGTAAATTGATGTTGGGCATACCGGACAGTGGCACTTAACTAGACCTAGTATTGATTTCGGACATTTATCAAAATGACTATGTGACTGTCAACATTCATTCACCGGTAGAAGTCAACAACCACCCATTTTGGTCAGTCACAATATTAAAAAAATGTATATCTAAGCTACTTACTAAAAATTTTTATATCAACAATTATAGTGTAAGATTGTGCAGCCATTTTAGTTAATATTCTATGAAATATTGTTTGAAAAGATGAGTGAACTTTAATTATATTTTTAGACTGAGAAGAGAAGGTTGTCTCCTTTGCTTGAAAGCTCATAAATAATAAGATTTGAACGCTCTTTCTGTTTCATCTGGACACTATGCAAAATCCATGCCCATGTATTTAAATTATATTTTATATAAAAAATAATGCTTGAAAATTGCATGAAAAAAGTATTCAAAAACAGGAAAAATATCTACATTAAAATACTGTGCTTGCCTCAATGCAACATGCTCTAAGACCGAGCAGAAAAGCTTAAAGGAAAGATTTTTCCAAACCAGAATTTTTCTTATCAGTTTTGTACAGAAAATTTATTTTTATTTTATGCCCCCTTTTCTCTGTTTGATTTTAAAGATTCCTTCGAAGAATGAATGGTATTGCAATATATATCAGTTTATTACTTCACGAGCCAATAGGTAGTACTGCTATAGTAGTATAGTATAATATAGTATAGTATATAGCATAGTATAGTGTAGCACAGTATAGTATATATATATATATATATATATATATATATATATATATATATATATATATAGTATAGTATAGTATAGTAGAGTAATATATACTGGGCAGTGGTACTTAACCTTAAGAAAATATCAGTTTAAGGTATACTGAGCAAATGCTTAAAAGTCAGTGGTAAACCTTTAAACTAAGCTTTAAAAATAAAAAAATTTCTCTTACACAGTTAGATCATATTGGGATAATATCGAATGAGCAATTCTTTTATATGCCAAATTCATATTAACTAATTATTATATATTATATAATTTATATAACTGGTCATATTAACTAAGCGTGCCGTAGCTATAACTTTTATCCACAACAAAAAACTTACCAAAAACCTGATATAAAAATGTATTTTTGCTTTAAAATATTTTTAATATACTTATGGTGGACTGGGGTGGCTCAAGGGATAGAATGTTTTCTTTCCAATGAGGTGAACCGGATTCGAATCCATACCACACAGTGTTGACGTAAAGTATCCTCAGTGGTAGACGGATCATGGGTTAGAGTCCCCTTGCCCCTTACCGTTGAAGGTTTTCCAGCTCATGTAACTCAAATGCGGGTAAGTTTAATCAAAAAGTTCTCCAGGAAAGCAAATTTCTCCCAATACTTGATCCAGGAGTTGCTTGGTCTTCTGGATTGGATTCAAAATTACAAAGTTGCGGAGTTGAACATTGTTGTTGTTACACATCCCCCTGGAGAAGGAAAGCCTAGACCAGGTCCATAAGGCCCCGTGGCGTCAGTTCCTCATATATCGACAGAAAGTCCCGATCAACCAGCAGCTGCTTATAAGAAGCGCCAAGGCAAAAAAGAAGGTGATCAGGACTAGCAGGCTGTGAGCAGGTTGGAAAGACTTCTCCCCATTTTGAAACCTTAAACACCTAAGATGGCCACTACGAAATCTGGCCATGGCCGATTGGAAAGGCCGAGGGTCACAGCATGTTAATGATAGGCCAGGGTGGTTACCTACATACCATTGATGGGATTGAGTACGGCGCCACACTGGAAGCAAACGATGTTTTCCCAGGAAGTGGATTTCAGGGGGAGTAAGACGGTTCAAACAGTCCATAGGAAGATCACAGCCATTCTTGGCGAGCACATCGGCTGTCTCATTGTCATATACCCCAACATGCGATGGGATCCATTGGAGGCTTATTCGTGTCTTCAGGTCTATCTCACAGAGAAGCTTTATAATCTCCTGGCCAGGAATATCAAATATTTCCGGTCGGTTCCTGAAATACTGTATAGCACTCCTACTATCGGTCAATATCCAAATGCAATTATTATCAGTTGTTTGGGCATAGTTAAGGGCAGTTCCGATGGCTATGATCTCAAATCTAAAGACTGAGCAATTGTCAGGGTTTCGGATACTGATCCTGACTTCACTATCATTGCCGGTTCTACCGTCTTCCAACTTGCTACCGTCAGTGTAGATGACCAAGTCGCCAGAAGGGATGCTATTGACAACCTCTAGGGCTAACTGTTTCAACAGGTCTGGATGGTAATTGAACATTAGTAGTAGTTAACCCAAAAATGTTTTTTGGCTGTTCAACGACGGTTATAAAGTAAAATATAAATATATTTTGGACACAGTAAAATAGTGTATTTCATTTATCAAAACTTATAATTTAGATAGGAAATTAGATTTAAAAAATTTGGAAAGAAATGTATGCATATATGCTTAGAGAGAATATATTTCTGGATAAATTACAAAAAAGAACTTTTTGAAAAAAAATTCATTTGTTTTTACATTTTGTGCATTCTGGTTTCGATAACTGCAATTATTCAAACTGCAATTAACAATTATCCAAATTTTGCTCCATTTTCCAAATTTTGGATACCTAATTGCTCACAGTTTAGATATCATTTTCATATCAATGAATTCTATTGTTCAGAGCGATGATTCAAAAAAATATTATTGTAATAACAAAATGTAAATACAAGTAAAGGAATCACGACCACCTTTCTTACAAAAATAGGGAGGCCATCATTTAGATCACGACTAACCCCCAATATTTTGAGGGTCGGGATTCCAAAACTATCGAGAAAAAAAAGACATGTATATTCACGAAAAATACGTTTTTATGTGTGATTTCGTAACTTAAAATATCGTCTTCACAAATTAGGTAGCAAAGTTATCCCTTCGAACCATTAAGGGTGAGTTTCACTACTTGAGAATCCGATCGTAAGATCAAAAGTTATTTAGGGTGTTTCTTTTTTGCATATAGTACGTTTTTTTTATTGCTGAAATTTACAAAGTATCAAAAGTTGAAATTGGTATGGCAATAGGTAAAAATTTTTTTTTTAATAATCGAAATATGAATTAACTCTGAATCTTAATTAAACTAACGAAATTGCTATTCTAATAACTTTCCTAATTATTCCCGTTCAAAAAGTTTCCCGATTTCATTAATCATGTACATTCAAATTTCAATTCAACAATTTTAATAAACAAATTCGGAATCTTTTATTTGAGTTTGAAATATTTAACTATTCTGATATAAGTTGAGAATAGAAAGTCAAATGATTCCCAAAAGTGATAAAACTGCCAGAGAGAGGCCACATTATTAAAACGATGGTTCGGAAGGGCTGATCCACCATCTTCAATAAATGTCACTAGCGAACGCTATTGAATTGCTCATGGCGGATATTTTTCTTCCTAAGATGATATTGGCACTAGTTTAAATGAGGCCAAAGAGATTATGTGTTCAAAGAGGAAAAATAAAATAGTTATCTATATTAAATCTAAAATTGGAGCGCAATAGATAATAAGAATATCATAGATCTCAAGATTTGGAGTTTGAAGTGACCCTTTTTTTTATATGAAATACAGGATGGACTAAAAGAATTACGATATACACTATACTCCCGATATCTCGAACTTTGATAACTCGAAAACCTTTCTATGGAAAAATAATATTTCCCCCTTGGCATTATATATCCACCTTATGTTAATTTGTATTTTTCTGTCGAAGAGTATCTTTTAAAACCATGTTATATCAAATTTTTTTCGGCATAAAAAATGAAGTTTTTCGGAAAAATCAGAATGTTAAAGTGTTGTAAACCAATTCTTTTCTACTTAATGCATAATAATTTTTAGCATATTTGTAAAAATAAAATTATCATTGTTGTATTTAGACTTACAATCAACTATCATTGCATACATATTTAATAGTAGTTATTCTTATGTTTCATGACTCTACTTTTTAAAGTAATAGTTTAGAATAATGAATAAATCAAAATAAAACAAATCAAATTAAAATTTAGTATCGATTACAAAAAATACATGCTTTTAGTTGTACCGATGGACATATTTTCAACATTTGGCCTCACCTAAGTTGGGTTTCATCTCAAGCATGGATGAGCAAGGTTGATTTTTATTGTGCGCTTTCACAGTAGCGAAAGTAAAGACACCTAAAGTGTTGCCAAAATTTTACAGAAATTTTGAAAATTGTATGAAGTTTGCTATCGGAATTTTATGGAGGGAGGATTAATCAAAGAAACTTTTCGGGGTCAATTTTCCAAATGGTCTTGATTCATTTGATGGATTGAAATGGTGTGCAATAAAAAAAAGCTCTCAACTTGACTTAGTACTCTATAAAAAATATTTTGAAATAATTCGGTAAAAATTTCCATTGCGTGCTAATACTTTTAACTGAAAAAAACGTTTTTTTTCTTGAAGCAATTAACCTTCTTATACCTTAATTTTGACTTTAATATTTACTGAATAGCAGTTGTTTAGTAAATATTACTGCAACAATCATGGAATATTAGATTTTTTGTTCCTCAAAATTTTAAGGTAAAAACAGATTTTACGGTAAAAAGTACTGGCACTGGCAAGTGTCGGTATTTTCTACAGTAACATTTTTAGGAAAATTTTTTACAGTATAGTATGACTTAATCATTTTTATTTTATCATAATATATTCAGGATCATTCAGACGTTTAATTATTTTTGATTAAAAACCATTTAATATAAGAGAAGAGCTGTGCTAAATAAGCATAATTAATAAAAAATTATGATTTTATCATAAATTTTTAAATGTCAATAAAATTGTTTTCAAATCCAATATCACAGATAACGAATGTGCTTAGTAATATATATTAAACAAACTAGATCTTAACTGTGATGGATAAGAGAGTTAATGCTTGAAGGGATTAAATACAAAACTTAACAATTATTTGATACAGAGTGACTTTCTTGGAAATCTGAGTTCACTCTACTGAAAAAGGGGTGTAAGTCAATTAATTCGTTTGTCTCATTAGAAATGGTATTTTAAATTCAAAACACATTGAAACCTCATTTTACCAAAATCGTGACTTAATTCATTTTACTCAAACTGCTAGGAATTAAGTGAATAAATTACTTAGTATTTCTAAATCCTATTTTCCTAAAATATATCATAAATAAATATTCCCTCTTTCATAAAGAAAAGGTGAAAGTTAAATAAAAATTGTTGTTAGTCTCCTTGGAATTTAAAGTAATTGTCGGATTTTGAAAATCTGCTTTCTCTCCTCGGCGAATTCCTTCTCTTACAAAACCCCAGAAAGTCGAATTAGATTTTCATGTTCTTCTACTCCAAATAAATGTCTTGCACTTCCAAGCTAGCATTTAAAATCTTTCTTCTGTCGCCAGAGCCCATCTTATTTGCATGCTAACGAGCCTTTACGTTAAGTAATACACGAAAATATATGCTAATTAGATTACTAGAAAGCCTGGAACCCAAAGTGGTTTACTGAAATGGAAAAGGGGAAAAAAAAAGAGGAGAAAGGGAAATAGCAAGAGGAAAAATCGTTCGATGTGGATTTTATTTGCTTGCTGTCGAAAACGATTTTCTTGTATATTTGCTGACTGAGAAAAGAAGTGAAGAGAAGAAAGAGAAAGATCAGATTTATACGTCTTGCGTGAAAACTAGTTTTTCGAAGAGTTAGCTTTTGTAAAGCTAGTTTTTGTTTTTTAAAGAGTCTTTACTTCCTTTCATCTGCTAAACACTTTCTACGTCATTTCTGCTTCAGTGATTTTGTTCTCTGTTTTGATAAGTTTACTAAACTAATAAACAACATAAAGGAATAACGAGTTTAGTGTGATACTTGAAAATATTGCAGGGATAATATAATTAAACTAAGTTTGTTTTGGCAAATTCTGTAGATAGTTAAGTTGAAGTAAGGGAGGAAAAAAAGTGATCCAAGTCAATTTTTGCTGATTTATTCGCTTTTATTAATAATTTGTTAAAGCTATTTTATCAAGATTGATTTCATTATAAGAAATTAAAATTTCATGCTACAATTTTTTTATTTTTGAGAGTTCCGGCATTTATACAATTGGGAATCTGGTGTTAGAAAATATATTCACACAGAAAATGTTAAACTTTAATAGCGTTTTTCTTTTTCTTTGATTAAATAAGTTTCCTTTGATTGTTTTGTATATTAATGCTGTATCGAACAAAACTTCAGTTAGAGTGAAATAAACTAAAGAAATTACTTTAAAAATTAATTATTGAAATTATTTTTAAAAACATCGAATATTTTTGGAATCGGAATTATATGTTGTTTTTCTAATAGAATCAATTTTTCCTTCTGTGTTGATCAAAATCAATATTTTTTTTTAAAAAAATAAAACTGCTTTAATGAAATATGAGAATGCAGGGTTCTTAATTACCCTGATATTTTTGATATTAGTGATAAAATTTGTTTTTGTCCTCATTGTCCTGATTATTTTTGCCCCGTGTGTTTAGAATATTCCATTTTCTAAGAATATAAATAAAGTTTTTTTAAAAGTAGATTCAGTTTTTTACGAAAAAGAAAATCTATTAACAATTTTACATTATCAAATTTTATATTGATGAATTTAGACTTTACATGCTCATTTATTGTTTTAAGCAAATGCAGCAACAAATATTGTAGGATAGATTTTTGCAGCTTCACACTTATTAATTTGTCTCTATCAGATCGTGATCAACAAAACAGTAATGTTATCCTAGAATTTTTAAATGACAAATTGAGGGATTATCTATAAAAATTACTTTTCTAAAAAAATATTAAGTGGTATATTCATTGTGTTTTCATTTCGAGTTTATTGAAACACTTTTTGATAAAAGAAATCTTGAACTTTATCACATATTTTAACTTTATATTAGTATGAGAAAACGTTAACTAATTGATATTGGTTATCTTTATTAATGCAACATTACTATACACTGTTAAAAATTCCAAGCCACGTTGCACCAAAAATTAGTATTCATTTGCTCACTACACAAAATGGAGATGAATTGTACACTATTTAGGTATTTTCACTACCTCCAAACATTAGTTGAAGAGTTGTAAAGAAAACGGCGCCGTAAACAAATATCGTTCAGTTTACAGTCATCGTTAAAGTTTTGTGTCCTTAGCTGTACCACGGAAGTATTGCTTGACCGTACTTCACAATTTATGGTGCAATTAAAATAATATGATGTTTCATTGAAATAAACTTTGGAATAAAGAGAAACTTAGTACCAAATATTGGTTAAAGATTTACCGAGTTTTTTTTACAGTGTAAAATTTTCTTGTATTGGCTTAAAACTATTGTGAGTTGTTCAGTATTGATAAAATTATACTGGAAACGGTTAAAACTTTCTGTTCCTCACAGAGAAGTTCTCAAATTATAAATAATAAATATTATTATTCTTTTGGGATCAAACTCGCTTTTCTGACACTTGGGTAGAGTAGATTTTTTCCAGTTTGCTTTCTTTTAAAAGTAGACTGATGTATAGTAGCATAAAAGTAGTATATTGTTCAAAAGTAATATTCTGATTTTGCTTTTGTTTTGATTTACTACGAAGTCTGGAGAATGTTTCAAATATTATGTACTAGTTAACACAAAAGGTTACTAGTTAACACAAAATCTTAATAGTCAACACAAAAGGTACTAGTTAAACAAGTTACTGAAACTAAACTTAGTGGCGCGACAGCCCATAGAGGGCCAAGGCCTATTGTGCCCATCTCAATTTTCTTGACCTTGGGTTCTGGGGTGCAGGAGCAGATGTTCCAGTTGCGTGGTCAGCCAAACGCGGACCCCTCCTGTGTTTAGTCTCCAAGCATGCTCGGTACTCATTTTATCGATCCACTGAAGGGATGAAAGACCTGCCTGGCCCGAGGATCAAACCCAGGACGCGTGGCACGAGAGCTCGAAGCGCTACCACTCAGCCACTGGGCGTCTAACTAAGATACTAGTTAACATTAGAGGTACTTAAAACTATACTAGTTAGCACAAAAAGTGAAATGTAGGAAAAGGATGAAGGGTAAAAAATACTCGTTACTTCACGTTTTTAGAGTGCCGTAAGAAAATCGGCAAACTATTAATGACATCAGCGATGCTTGTTGTAATAGGCACTACTGTTGGTAATGAGATACGGCCTCCCGAAATACAGTAGTATATACTCGCTGGTACTCATAATTGGTGTTTCAGATTCTACAGAACTACAAAAAAAAAAAAAAAAAAAAAAAAAAAAAAAAAAAAACTTTGTGACTACTGAATTAATGAGATATTTATTGAAGGTTATTTTTTTAACGAAATCAATAAGGTAATCTCATAGGTTCAAAAGAAATTTTAAGCTAGAAAAAAAAATTTTTTCTTCTAAAAAAAAAAACTTTTCTATGAGTCTACTCGCAAAAGTAATAAATAAAATATTGCGTGCAACTTTTAAAAATCGATTGTGTTCATTTTATATAAAGCTTATTATAAAATGCGTTATAAGAACGCCTAATAAATTTTAAAAAAAAGTAAATGAAAAGTCGGTGCTTTATTTGGGATTTATTATTATTATTCGAACCCTATCGACATTTCATCTGCTTTCTTTAAATATTTTGTAAGAAATTCTTGAAACTCATTTTAGGATAAACTTTAGATAAAATGAACATAAAACCTGGAAAATTAGCAAAGACTCTATAAACTTGATTTTTATAAGTTACGTGAAATTTTTTTTTTTTTTTTATCATTTTATCGTGAAACACATAAAATTCTTTTTGTATTTTTTGTTAAAAAAAAAAATTTAATTATTTTATTTCGTGCTTTTTCGTCTTAGAATTCTTGAAGTTTTTGAAAAATATCGCACACGTAGTTCCCAAAAAACAGGTTTTAAATGCACAACAATTAGCAAAATAAATCAGATGACTTTAAAAATGCTAATTCGATGACACAGCACCGATCTATATGCTATTCGGGTTGATGACAGAACTTGTAAAAAATAATTAAACATTAAAGAATGTATATGAGGAAATCATATACGGAATCATTTACAATTTTATTCTTAAAAAGGGTTGTTGTTAAGCTAATGCGGGGAAAAAAAAAACATTTTTCAAACATCGTCCCAAACAGAATCATTCAAATTTTTAAACGATTTTTCGATCGGGGTAAAAATTGCTCTTCGTAGTCATGTCCAAATTTTAGAACACTAGCGACAACAATTCTGATGTTATAAGAGATACAAAGTTGCGTTTCGCGGAAAGGAAAGACAAAATGCAGCGTTAATACTAAATAAAGGTTGAATTAAAGCATTATGACGTTAATTAATCACGTTTTCTTTTGTTCAGAGTTGCAAAAAATAAATTTAAGTCAATAATATTGATCATTATTTACTAAAATACTATTTCTACTGCTGAGAAATTTATACGTATTTGTTTGATCAACGATAAAGTTTTGAAAATAAAAGAGAAAATTGTCAACTTTTTTTAAAAGTAGTCAAAAGAAAATTATTATCTTTTAACTATTTAAACATCGTCTTAAGCAGATTGATTAAACAACTATAAACAGATAAATTAAACAACTTGCTTTAATTAAAATTTCTAAATACAATAAAAATACTCTTTCATCTTAAGAAAAAAGTCGGTCTTTTATAAGTCAATGCGTTAAGTTAATTTAAAAGTTCCTTTGTCTGCTTAACAAGGGTTAAAACAAAGAACAAAGGATATTATTATAAGAAAGGGTAAATCTTTCCCCCGAGGTTAAAAATAGATTTGAGAATTTTTATGAAAATAGCTCTTAATTTTAATAAATGACATTCTCATTCGATTATAAGTTATTAAATGAACCTAGGGGCAAAAGATTAATTGATTTTTAATTAATTTTATTCTTTAGAATTTCTAATTAGATAGCCCCGACACATTTACAGATTTTCTTTTTTAATGAGTTCCCCTCTTTTACATATCATTAATCCACAAAGCAATCAGTAATTCATATTTGAATAGAGATTCTTTTCATAAATCTAGATGTCGGAATTTTAAAATGTTTTACAACTAGATTTTATTAACTTTTATTTAAAAGTGTATAAATTTTAATTTACATTTTTTATTGAAGACATAACTGGAATATTGAAGATACGGTTTGCACACATAGTTTGAATGCGCAACAAAAGAATTATAAAAATCTTTTAACTTCAGCTCAATGGTTCATAAACCAAAGTCAGAATAACATGTAAAATGCAAGTATAAATGCGAGTATGTAATATTATCTGTAATGAGAGGGCTCCGCCCCCTGCTCGCTTCGATCACCAGCTACCACCAATGTTATTCAATCATTTTTTGCTTTTTGACCTACATCAGATTCTTACCGAAATACTAAAAATTACAAAATTGGAAGATTCAGTAATAATGATAATGATAATATTAATTGTTATAATGATAATATTAATACAAATTCCACTTCTCAGATTGAGTGTCTGATTATATTAGGATAAAATTTAAACTTAATCGTTTTGATTATTTATTAATGCAAATTCATCTGCAATATTATTCTTTAAATTCCTATTTTAATCACTGATTATTTAAAAAACAACTGGTTAATATGCATGTTTATCATAAAATGTTGTTTAATAAGGTACTATTATAAGATTTCTTATACACTGCTGACACACTGCTTTTAGTCTTTAATTTGGGGAGTTAAATTAAAATCTAAGGCGAAGTATTAATATTAAGAAAATAATGTATATAATAGTAATATTAAGAATGATACGAAGAAAAAAATGGCAAATAAATATTATAGGTAAATATCGTTAAAGAAGTGCTACAGAAATATTTTAAATGTAAAAAGAAATTTAATAACTTTCACTTATTGCACTCACTTCATATTGTTTTTATTTCTTCAACAGAAACCTGTTACCATAGAATTTTTCGGCAAATTCCATGGACTTTTTTGGCCAATAAGAATGCACCGATAACTATTAGAATTGTTTTTAGAGATCATTATATTTTTATTTAATAAAGAGAAATATAATTGTATAATGCGGGGAAAAAAACCTTTACACCCGGAATCAAGGTCCAGGACAATGCTTGGTATATGTTCAGATTTTCAAGCATTGAGATGTCTTATAATTTGTTCAAAGGTTACACCTTAAAATATGTTAATTGATTAGTGTAGATATTACTGTGAATGACCGAAATTGGTGGTTGTTGACAAGTCAACCATCACCAATTGTTGTAGGTTGTCACCGTAACATATATAACGTTCGAAGACACGATGGACCTAACTGTTTACTTTAAAACTCTTTCATCCAGGAGTTCCCTTGTCTTCTGGATTGGGTTGAAAACTACAAGGCTGCGGAAATGAACATTGATAATCGTAAACTCAAAATTGAGTTGGCTGTTCAACGGTGACAGTTATAAAATAAAATAAAATACTAGTAATATTTAAGTATAATTTTATTTGAGCATCTCTGGCGTCAATAATAATTTGGTGAATTTCGCGGTCTTCGAAATAAGTACCGACATTAGTTCATCAAAAATTATTATAAAAATAGTAGTGTCACAGAGTAGCCATTACCAGAAAAGTCTTAAAAATGGGTCGGTAAAGATCGAGGATGTAAAATGTTTTAATTAATAACTATCGCCCATAAATATTTATAAATTAAATATCCGTGTTACAGCTGACAGATTCTACTCCTAAAATTCGCGAGAAATCAATGCCTATAAATATATACACTAATATTGTGATTTTGTTGTCACCACTTTTTGAATGCTTCAAAGCTGTGGCCACCCTGGTGTCGTAAATGATTATTTCGAGAATTTCATTTAATTAATTTTGGTGATAGGTATAAATGAAAAAAAAAAAAAGGTTCTAAGAGAACCATAAAAACAATAATATTATTAGAGATACCAGTGACACTTACTTAATTTTGGTATTAGGTACTCCTGGTATTATACCAACAGGTGTTCTTTCAATGTAAACTAAATATACTAATATTGATACCAAGATACCTATTATAGCTACTGTGGCAATTGGTTTTCATGGAAAACCAGAAAGCTTAGGAATCGGAGCACACTTGTTCTAGAGTTGAACTCAAGCAATAGCATTACACCAAATGATGTATGATGATATTAATATATGTTATTAATTTATGATTGATTAATGATTTAAATTACGGTTAATAATAATTAATAATAATAAATTAATTATTAATTAAAATTAAATAAATTATTGATTAATAATAAATGAATTATTAATTAATAATAAATTAAATATTAATTAAATATTAATTAATTATTAATACTAGTTAATTAATAATAATCAATTATTAATATTACCTAATAAATTATTAATTTTGATTAATTAATGATATTAATTTATTTCGATGGTATAAAATTCTAAAAATATGCTTTGCTTAATCTAATAATTTTAAGCCAAGCGATAAATAATAATGAATAAAAAAGGGAATTGTTTTATAGCGTAGTTAATTGTGTCGGTATAATTTTTTCAGTTTTGTGTATGATTTTGTAGCGTTGATCAATACCGATTTATTGATAATCTACTTTTTTCAATCCCGAACGGAATTTTTTTATATATTTAAATTACTTGCATTCAGCCAGTAATAAAATATAAAACACAAAGGATCGATAAATATCACAATAAACGAGCAGATCCCATAAATAATCTCATTCCCTTTTTTCTTGTACAGAATAAAGTAAGTTTGGAATTCTAAAAAAAGAAAAAAAAAATGAAAGTAATCTGACTCAATGTATTATTTTCTCTTTAGATATCAAAAGCTGATGGTATAAACTCTTTTCACATTTCCTGACAAATTTCAGAGATAACGCGTAAGCTGTTTCATTTTTTTTCAGAGGATAAAATGAAACATGACATGAGTGCATGTTTTTTCACAAAGTTAGTGCAATGGCACGTCTAGACGTTAAACATTCTACGTGATAAATAATGGATCCAGATACTAGACACAAAAAAAAATATATATATATATTCAATATTTATTCAGCAAGAGGAGACTGAGAAATTTATCTCTTTGACATATATCTTATGTTAAAAAAAGATTTTGGAAATATTTCATTGTTAAAGAATGTTTTGATTTGATTATGATCCGTGGAACATAAACAAAATGTAGTTTTCCATTATCGTTTGCTATGATTAAAGGTAATTAAAATTTTTACATCTGGATTTTTGAAAAATTAATGTTAGAAGCTTATTTTTAAAGGTAATTTTTGAAATGAGATGCTATGACTCTATTGATAGGGTTGTTTAATTTTTAAATTTATAATTATTAAATTTTTATCATCGATAGAGTTTAGAGCAGTCAATGTTATTAGAAAAAAGTGCATGATACAAAAATGTCAATGGTTTCCTCTTTATTTAAAAATAGGCTTTAAATAAAGAGGCTTAAAAAACTAAATTTAAATTAATGTTAAAAAAAAAAGAAAATTTATTGCTTATTTATCACGTTGTGTTCCCTAATACTATTATTTTTATTTATTTTTGAATGAATATTTATTATAAAAATAGAAGTAAGCACCATATTTAAATAATCTTTAAAAAAATTTGCATTTATTTGTCGCGAATACTATCATTTTCCCAATAACAATTTATTAGTGTTATTTGTTCTTCGTTACCAATGGGCATTATTCCTTTTCAAACAGTTAAATTTATGCATTTTATCTCTTTTTTTCTAAAATATATGATTTGTTTTGTGTATTAAAGTCAAAACTTTTTTTTATCAGTTCAAACAAATAATCTTTATTAAAAGAATGCGAAGCTAAACTCCTAAAGAAATAAACTACTTTTAAAAACTATTACTTTTTAAAAAATTTCTTAATGAAGTAGCAATTTATTATTTTTGAGTAATATTTGATAAAACGAAAATAAATAAATTACATTAAAAATAAATGCATTAAAATTTTAAAGTTTGAAAGCAAGTTGTTTAAATGTTTTTTATTCGTGCGGTGAAGGAAAATATTTGTTAATAAAATATTGAAAGGGTAAAGTTCATTTTCTTTAACCTCATATTTTTTATTATTTCATTATTTGTATCATTTCATTAGAAATATACATATTCTAAGTAATTTATGTTGAAAAAAAAATACTGCATTTAATGGGTTGAATTTTTGTTGATTTTTCTTATTTAATTTAATTTAATTTTTTTTAATTGATAGTGGTTGTAAATATATTTAAAATTTTTAAAATGTGATGGCTAATTTAAAATTAAGCTTAGAGAAGTTCTCACAAATATGTTACGGTTGTTTATAAAATTGGTAGTAAAAAATTTCTTTTCATATGATTATTGATATACTTTTTATTAACACCAGTTTACAAAGAAAAATAATTGAAAAGAATTTTAAACAATATTTCTGTTTAAAAACTATGTTATAGTTTCCAGGTACTTAATATTTTTTTATCGCTAATCTTATACATTTTCTTCGAGTTGCATTCTATTGAGTTTTAATCCTCTGTAAACATCACATCAATTTTAATCATAAAACAAAAATCCAATCTCTACGTGAATTTTATTTCAAAGACTACATAATCCTTAACTCAAGGGAAAAATAAATCCATCCATAACCCCCAACAAATCCAGTTCTCCTACAGAATCCGATCGTTTAATAAAATAGAATAGAACCATTCCCTCACCGCTCATTGCAGTCATGGGACCGTTGCCAAAAAGCGAAACCAAATAAACCAAATTTCCTCTAGCAGACGATAAAAAAAGAACGATAGGAAAAAAAAATTAAAGATTGAACCATCGGGAAAAGACATTAGTTCCATCATAAGGGAAAACAGAAGGAGATTTTTATTTTGTCGATGTTCATTTTTACGAGATTTGAAAATTGATGACTCTAAACGTTAGTAATGATTGAATAAGTATACGAACTGTAAAATACTTTACCGACATAATCTTGTATTTTTTATTCGCCTGTCCAATGAGAATTGGATTTTATGATCATTTATCCAATGAGTGCATCTTTATTCTCTTCATTTTTTAAACCTCCCACTAGAAAATCACATAACCGTGAATATTGTTCTGTGCGGATTTGAAAGAGGAAGACATAACTTCTAGTTGGGTAAAAATAAAGAGTTCTGCTGCATTAAATATTGCTCTTTCAATTAACTTAAAAAGTTTATTTATATTACTTCAGATAACATGCGTATATTTGTAACAAGGAACAATTAAAAATTTCAAAAATTAATGATTGAACATTAAAGAAAAGACATTAGTTCAATTATGAGAGAAAATAGAAACATGTTTTTGTTATGTTAATGTTTGTTTTTACGATACTAATGATTTCGAATGTTAATAATGATTGCATAAGTATATGATCTGTGAAATAATTTACCCAAGTTATCTCTCATTTTTTATTTACTTGCTTAAGTAGTATAGGATTTTATAATAATTTATCTAGAGCGCGCACCTTTATTCTCTTCATTTTATAAACTCGTGTAGGCGTGTAGATTGCTCTGTGTGAATTTGAAATAGGAAAATATCGTTCCGACTTGTGTAAAAAGTGAAGTCATGTTGCATTGAAGTATTGTTCTTTCAAGTAAACTGAAAAGTTTATTTACGTTATCTCGGATAATAATTTTTAAATTAAATCATTTTTTTTAAATGATTGAGTTTAAAAAATTTATTAGTACACAATAAAAAGGAATTTATTATGAAGAAAATTAAAATGTATTTTTATTTTGTAAATACTGCTTTTTACGTTATTTGTGATTTTACACTTCATCAATGATTCGATCAGGTTATTAAACGTCAAATACTTTAATGAAACTATTTTTTTTTATCTACTTATCTAATTATATCTGTTTTTATAATTATCAGTCCAATGGGGTATTTTTTATTTCTTTTTAAATCTCTTATTAAAAATCATATAATCGTTTTATTCTGTGAGGATCAGAAAGACGAAAATATAATTTTATAACCGTCGTTGAACAGCCGACCCAATTTTGGGTTTACGACTACTTATGTTCAACTGCGTAGCCTTGTAATTTTGAACCAATCCTGAAAACAAGGAAACTCCTGGATCAGTCCATCCAGAGGTATGATTTGTAATGGGAATGTGGGGGACTTTGAGACAGAATTAACGTGCACCAGTCACCATTCACTACACGGGGAGTCTACTTCTGGCAAGATTCGAACTTCCGTTCTCCCGAATATGAGTCCAGCACCCTGTCAACCAAGAGTTCTACTACATTGCACTTAAATAGAATATTCATATCACCTCAGATAACGCAAACATAAATGTAACTAAAATAGTTCGTAAAAAGCGGGTATCCCGGTTGTCAAATACTATTATTATACTAGACGATTAGCCATTCTTCGTACAGGCAAAAGAATATAAAATATTATTTTTTGTTCTTTTGCTCTCCGTAATAGAACTTTCAAGGCAGAATATTTTGCAATGGCTTCAAGAAATTATTGAAAAATCATTTCTCCTTCTTTTGTGCTAATAATAAAACAATTTTAATAATGTATTTTCTGCTGTACGTATTTTAAATGAGGCTTTATAGACGCTCCATATTTTTATTGAAATTTCGAAGTTTACATTTATTACAGATTGCTGGGAGTCGTAATTTAATAATGCCGGTGGGATAAAATCTCAAAAGAGTGTGTCTTACAAATTATTTAGTTAAAAAATTAAAACACAAACTCTAAGAGAAGATTATAAAAATTGTGACTTGGAGGAAAGCGAATGATAGTTACGAATTCTAAAACATTTTGTTCCGTAGGTTTCTAAGTTAAAAAACATAGAAAATATTTAAAACAAAAACAGTTATAATATTCTATACTTAATAAACCAATTAAAAAATTTTAACAATTTTCTATCCCTTATTCAAGTTTCAGGATCTCCACATAAAAGGTGACGAATTAAAAAAAAAAGAGTCTTTCCGCGTAGATTTACTACATGGAAGCTATTTTGTCGATGAAGTGGTACTTTATAGCACAACTTTGATTTTATTTTAATTTTCGGTGACTTCACTTATTTAGGTTTATAGCAACATGTTTCTATAATTTATCTATAAGCAAAATTAATACGTGATTTCATATTGTTTTCAAAATACTAATTAGGTAACCCATTGTAACCCATAAATATTCACATGAACTTTACTAGTGCTAACCTGCCATAAGGAACTAAAGATAAATAATTGAGTATCTGCAAGTGTCGTCAGGCGTGGGTGTCGAATTGGATTGAAGGCTGAATCGTTGCATTTGCTTATATCATGATTTAGCAGCAAATCAGGTTCGACACCCACGCATGACGTCACTTGCTGGTAGCCAATTAACTCTGATCCGAAAATTGGTTCAGCCAGAAAATGAATCTAACATAATAGCTGTAACGTTACCCCACAATCTTATATATATACACAACCAGCCAATTTAAGTGGGTTTCTTCTTCTCGAGTTGCACGTACCTAATTGTTAAAAAAGTAAAATTAATGCTTGATTAACTAGAGATGTAAGCCAGTCAAAGTCACTTACGCAGTGTTTTAAATAAATGAAAAACAGAATAGTCTACCGATTACAATGCGTATAGCCAATATTCTGAGTGCAGATCAGAACATTCATTTTTCCTACAACCCGCATGGGTGAACATTTCGTAGCAATTTTTAACATCGAGACTTGAAATAGTCTTCAGGGCTTCTATGGTTGAAATTTCAGAATCAGTTTTGTTGTTATACGAGAGACGCACACGGACACACACACACACAAAACTCTTGCTTTTATTATTATAAAGTTATAGAAATTTAAGAGTAAATTTTGAATAGTTCTGATAATGATTAGAGAATAATGATTTCTTTTTTTAATAAAATATACTTATAAATAAAAAAAAACTAATTCTGGTTATTTCCTTACATGATAAAATTTTTCATAATTTAGAATTGCAAGCAGAGTCAAAATACTAATATTTAGAATACATGCAGGCCAAAAAATATACACGCATGAAGGGCGAAATTGTATTTCTTACAATATGACTGCATAGTAGTATAAATTATGTTACCAATCACTGCCCATTAGTGTTTAAAACCTAATTGATAGTTAACATATCAATACCAATGCGATGACACAATTTTTAAAATTTTTTTTTTATCAAATAATGTTTTAGAGCAAATTAAATAAATAAAAGAAATAATGTAACTGTAGGAAAATAAATGTTAAAATATTTTTTTATCCCGAAATATGAACTTTAAGATGGGAGAAAAAGAGTTATTCGTTATACATACAATTTAAATAGAATATGCTATATATATAATAGAATAGAAAGAACTAGGAGAAAATTTTTAAATTTTTAGTTTTAGCTTTCCTAAATGATATGACTTTATAAACTTTTGATAGACAAATGTACACGTTTTTCTTTCTTTCTTTTTATTTTATTTATTTATTTATTTTTAAAAAAAAACAAGCAAAACAATTAAACTGAAATATTATTTCAAGAGACATGTTTTCTCTCTAACGCAACAGATGGCGCTTTTGCTTTCTGTGCTAATAACTCACTTACTGAGAATGTCATCTTCCTCTATTTCAAGATTTATTACAACCTAGAAAACTAAATGATGAAATTGAGTCAAGAACGATAAATAAACTAAAATAAGGGAAATAAATTAAGTAATTAAAAATAAATGCAAATGAAAACAGTGTAAATGAATAAAAATACAGGAAGAAATATAAATGAAATATTTTTAAAAGACTGAATATTTTTTTATTCTTTTGCGCTACAAAAACTGACATAAAATTTTGTGGAAAGAAGTGAAAATATGAATAGATATTTTTTGTATGCCAATTTTTATTCCTTATATTTTTCATGGGAATACTACAACATCGATGAAGAAAAATATATTTTCCGTTTTCACTAAGGGGACATCCCTAAGGGATATCACAGTTTTCTTTGCGTTCCTCTTCATCCCTATCCACTTCACTAAGTATTACAATTTACCATACACTTCTACTCTCTTACTGTCACATGTCTCGCCATATTACATTAACATATTCTCTATCAATTCAGAAACAAGGCACACGTAATAAATCATACTTGAAATTTTATTTTTAAACTTTATCTATTTGCTTTGATTACATTTGTAAGCATAACAATAATGATATTGTATATGTACTTTTTTGATGAAAAAAATATAAAGAAATATATAAAAATGCCTAATCTATGATTTTTTGAAACAAAGTGCTTGATTTTCTGCACCTCCCCCTTTCTTGTAAGATAGTGTCTCAATATCATGAACCCCCTGAACCCCTTCAAACGTAACATCCCTTATGGACGGCTCCTAAAATAACTTCTATAATTACCCAGTCAGCGATTAGAAGTAATTTAGTTTTTCATAATTTACATATAATTTAAGCAAATTGTACTAGAAACTAAGTTTAGTGTGAAAATAAAATAGAAATAAAGAATTAAAACACAAATAGATAAAGGACACTAGGGCATTCAAGAGTTCCGGGATACTTTAAAAAGACCGGGTTCCTAGAACCCTTGTGGGCCTATTATTTTTTAAAAATTGTTTTATTTGATAATAGTTGATTTGATAACAATTTGATAAATATTTTTATTTAATATTTTATGAGCTATAAAAAATAGTACCTTCTACAAATGTTTTAGATTTTCTTATAGCAGATTAATAGCGTAAAGATACATAACAACAAAGTTATTATTTTTTTTGTTAAAAAGTGCTTTATTTTTATAAAATATTTACTCTATTTTCTATATATCTTACCATACGGGCAGAATAGAAAATACATCAATTTACATATTTCTAAGAATACTCGGTACAAAAATATTTCCTGTAAAAAGGGTGAATATAAAACAGGATTCATATAAAACACCTTTAGATAATTATTTAAAAGATTATTTTCTCATTTTTACGGGACACTATTTTGCGTATAATGCGCAAAGAAATAAACGGACCACCCAAAATAACTTTTGATTTAATGATAGGATCTTCGAGTTCTAGGACTCAATCTTAATTGCTCAAAGGAGTGACTTCAAATATGCTAAATGATTAGTGTAGACGATACATTAAGCCACGAAATCAGACACAAAAGCGTATTTTATCGGACTATATATATCGTTTATTCGATGCATTTTGTTTTCTGACCTTCAAAATATAAAGGATAGTCGCGATCTGGGAAATAGGGTCCCAATAGAGCGATCAAAACTTCGGACCCCTTGATGCTAACTAGACTTTTTTCGAAATTTGCCATATAGCGAGAACTTTTTAAGCAAATTGGTAAATTTTTGCACACAATTATATAATTCGTTTAGTGAATAGGTCCTGAGAAATCGAATTTTAACTATACGACTTTTTTTAAAATTCAATTTTTTCAGAAACTATTAGTCCGATTTCCTTCAAATTTTGTATTTTGCCATGTAAAAATGCATTCCTTTAAATGTTGTAAATAATTAAATAAATTTCGATTCAGAGTTTTTCTGACTAATATTAAATAAAATAATTAATTATAAATATTTTCTATATTATTTATTTTTTGTATGGAATTATCTTTGGATAAAGGAATCTCTAATTATGTGCAAAAACTTTCCAATTCACTTAAAATGTTTTCGATGTATAGTGAAATACGCAAAAAGTAAAATTAGTGTCGAGGGTTTTAAACGTTGGATCATTCTCCTGACCAAACTATTGGGACCCTATTTCCCTGATTGCTGCCCTTCTATATATCTACCTACTCCTTTTATTTTAAGGGACAGAAAACCCCAAATCATCGAAACAAAAAACAGTAAGTTTATTTAGAGAAAGTGTGTTTTTGTACCTGATCTTGTAACTTAAAACTACGTCTTCACTAATTAATTAGCATATTTTAGGTCATCTTCTTAAACCTAGAACTTTCGAGATCGTCAAGATACGATCATTAGATCAAAAGTTATTGATGGTGGTCTGTTCACTATACATAATTATAAAACGATATAAACGAAAGTAAAAATAAAAAAAGTGACGTTTCTTGGGAACTTTGTGATTCATTATCGTATGGGCAAGACAGAAAGAGAATAGTTAGCCGAAAAGTTTAGCAATGTTTCTGCATACAAAACGAATGTACAATTAAATATTCACTGATGTTAAAATTGAAGTTTTTAAAAGTAATATGCTACTATTTCAATTTTTCCTTTTTCTATGTATTTGTGGTTATTTAGCTCACAGTTCCGTCAACTTCGTTAATTCGCTATTGGGTAGCAAGCATTTGCAGAAATTCGCAAAAATCATTTTTATCATTATCATGATTGTGTCGATAAATTTTCTCTCTGAAAGTCTAACAAATACGAATAACTTATCTTTGCATCAAAAATGAAAATTCATTCAAATCAAAAGCACTTGTGTGTAATTAAGCGATACAAAATATACGATTAAATAGTAATCGAATGATTGATTTTTCTTGGAAAACAATACTATAAATTGGAATAAGTTTCAATTATGTTTTAATCCTTACAATTACAAAGATCCCATACGAGATTGAATAAAAGAATTTATAGAGAATATTTCACGAACATTAATGTAATGTATACTTCTGACGAATTTTAATGATTTTACATTTAAACAAGTGGAGTAACGATAATTTGATAATCGATAAAATATGCTATCAGTTACGTGAATTAAAACCATAAAATTTAGTATTTTTACTGTGATGCGTGAATTAAGCAAAATTGACTTTCTTGACAATATGGTTATTTTACTTTCGTGCGTTAGTTGAAAGGAGTGAATAATATAATCGACATTTTTTACATTCGAAGTTATTTTATTTTACTGAAGTTTTTTTAAATTAATTTATTGAAATATGGAAACTTAATGGAATGAAACATGAAATACAATGTTAGAAATTTCTTGAAAAAATATTTAAATAAGAATTTATTTAATTGTTATTTTACCATATTTAATCAAAGCAGTAAAATAACCATAAAGAAGATAGTATGCGAACTGTTAACTACAAGAAAAATTATTTAATGACTGCTCTGACTGAATACGATTAAACAACTAGAATTTTATCCTCGCAAACTAGGCCCACCGTATGTAGCCACTTGGTTTCTTGTAGCTTGGTACATATTATATCCGAAAGGGCCCATTTATCAATCTGAATGGGGGTTCGTATCCCAGCGTTGACGTCACAATATTTCTTCCATTCCTTCAACATAGGAAAAGTTTTCATTGTCCCGTATTTCTCAGTTAGTGATCCTGGACTTTTAGAACACGAAACTCTCAATAACGCTAAGATGGAAGTACCACAGAGTTGTTTTATCTGAAAATGTCAAACATTTTCCATCTCTCACGAAAGAGGGCAGCACCACATAAACTAATTAAGTCTATTTCATGGTTCAGTTGATGAAACTCTAACACAATTCAACCACAATGCGCATTACCAAACGAAACGTCTAACATAATATAACTTCAGTGTCAGTTAAACTTCCTTTTACGGTTTAGAAACCATGCTAGTTCTAAATTTTTAAAAAACTGTATAGTTAAATTATAGCTACGGTTTGTTATAGTATAGTTACAGTTTGTTATTGGTTTTAGGCTATTGCTGGATATTGAACTGATAAATATGTTATCTGAAATTTTCTATCTTAAATCATCGAAAAAGTATATACAAAATGCTGTAGTTTTTCAGGTTTTCCCAGAAAAAAACAACAACATATTTCCCAAAAAAATTTCGGTTATCAAATTCTTATTCGTGTTCCCCACCCCAAAAAGTAAAAGTGATCAGAAAAAAAAAACTCCCTTCCATTTTTCCACGTAAAGTTTTTATTGCTTGGACTAATTGTCTCTACTTACAAATTTTAGGAATAAAAATCTAAATCCACTGAAAAAAAAGGTCTTGTTAACTTGGAGAAAATACCTTTTTGTGTTTGATTTCAAAACTTAAAATATCGTCTGCACAAATATTTAAACATTTTTAATTTTGTAGACTCTCGAATCACTAAAATTACAGTTTAGTATATGAAAGTCTGATCAAAATGTTAAATATTATAAAATATTTTGTTTTTCTTTTTGAACACTGTATACACCTGTGTTAAATATTTGTTGTTGCTTTTAACAGCAAATAAAGTTACGAAATAATTCAGAAAAATGAACTTTCTCTAAAAATACGTATTAGATGAACTTGAAATAACTAAAATATGTAGGCAATAACAATAGAAATAATAATAATAATGTATCTTTGCTTATTCAGTCAGAAGAGTGACTAAAACTTAATTACCTTTTCTTTAATGTTTCAAAGAAACTAATCGCAAAACTGTTATAATTAATTTTTAAATAAAGCTCTCCCTTAATAAACTTCTTAAAAAGTCTCCTAAACGATATATTTACTAAAATCTTTACTGAGACTTTGTTTATTTTCCGAATTAAAATTAAGTTTATGAAATTTAAAGGAAGAACACTCAGAATCAAATTACGTCAACAATATTTTTAAAGAAATTGTTAAGTAAAATGAAATGTAAAATACAGATAACAATAATGCAATCATCTCTTCAACTTTTGAAAAATGGGGCAATGACAAATGAATTTCTTCTTACTTTTTTAATTGTCATCAACCTTTCCTTCAAACAAACTGCATCTAAATTTTCATCTGTCAGCATAAAATAATGTTCTGGTGATTTAGAAAACAACTTCGAAAAATACTCCAATGAAAATACAAGGTTTGAAATCAAAGCTGGACATGAAAAATATCCCATTTCTTAACCCTTCTCCGGAAAAATAAAGTATTGATAATAAAATATATTAAAAAAATATTAATAAATTATATTAATAAAATATTAATAAAATATATTAATAAAACATAAATTTAAGTAAAATAAAATGTATAATAAAATTAACAATAATGCAATCATCTCTTCAACTTTTAAACAATGGAACAATAACAAATGAATTTCTTTATGCTTATTTAATTATCCTCAACTTTTCCTTCAAACAAACTGCATCTAAATTTTCGTCTGTCAGCCAAAAATAATGGTCCAGCTATTTAGCAAACAACTCCGAAAAATACTCCAATAAACAAACAAGGTTTGGAAACAAAGTTGGACGTGAAAAATGTCCCATTTTTTATCCTTTCTCCGGTCATATAAACACCAAAATCCTTTCTTTAATAATTTAACAAAGTAATTTATTCACAAAACCACTTCATGTGAAGGAAGAGAAAATACCTGAAGGGGGAGGGGTATAGTTCGGATGGAACAGGGAGGGGGGCGCCATACGGAGATCAATAAAATCCATCCTTGTGCTACGCTTAGAGATGCCTCGTGAATTTTAAGGTACAACATAATATTATGGAGGAATGGGAAGGTTTTAATGTAGATACCTTGTTGAAGGAGTGGGTGCATTATATGTCTGGTAATTTTCGTATCCCATTTTTTTTCCTGAAATAGATAAGAACCTTTCGAAAATTGTTCCATTTTATTTATATCTGAGGGTTTTCAAGTAAAAGGTCAGTACTTTTGTCTGACTGGGAAAAATATATTAAGCGAACGATGCAATATGCATCCTTTGTTCAAAGGCTTAAATTTAAAACTTTTCTTTTGTTTAAATTTAATAAACCGAAGGGGGATGTTTATCTTTTAGTTTTGTTAATAAAAATATAAAGGGTGATCAAATGATAGCTGTGTATTTTAAATTTGAAATAAAAACATTAAGATATATCAAATGGATAGATTTTTGGCATAGTTATATTGGATGTTGGGAGCATTTAGTGGCGTGTTCTTACTGAAGTACGGAAGCGCGTTTGATTTGTTATTTTGTTACTTTGGATTGGCCTGAAACAGGATGTGCGCAAGGTAATAATATTTTACTGGATAATTCAAAGTTTATAATTAATAAGGCTGAATTTTAGTTGAAAATTTTTAATATTGATTATTTTAGAGATATTATAACATTTAATAAAAAAAATGTATTTAAAAAAATTCTTTATTAAAAATGAGAAGGATTTTAGTTACAGATATGCCCTCATTGGACTTACACATGGTAAAAATATAAATTTAGTTAACAAAGAAATTTTTACTAAATTTTATTAATAATTATAACATACAATAAACTTGATGATTTTACATAGAATTTAATTACATGAGTTGGATATCAATTGTTTTTTTGATTGAATTTTGGAAGAGTTCATCTCTTTGTTTTTTCCATAAATATACATTACAGCAAATTCTTATAGTTTTATTCATATGATTAGGAATGGTATTTAAATAAATGTCTTTAGAAACATAGGAATTCCATGTAATTAGTTTACTTATAATAAATTTAAAATAATTTCTTTTATCGCATAAATCAACAATACTGATATTTTCTCTTTTTTAATGCTTAAGTCCAAGAAATTAAAATTAATATTACCGTCATTTTTACGAAGCGAGATTAATTACTCGGGGTAAATGTTTTTAAACAAACTGTATACTTTTCAAAATTAAAAATGATGAAATAAATAAATCTAAAAACAAATTTAATATTAAGAGTATATTTTTTTATAATAGTGTAAAAATAAGTTATCTAAGAGTGATGAAAAATTAGATTCTTGAAGTGTTCCATCAATTTGAACAAACAAAAATTTTTTCTATTGTAAAGTGTATTAAAAAGACAATTATTAATTGAATTTCCCAATAATCAAAATATTTATTAAGAATATTTTTATACTCATAGTAATAACTCAAAAGAACATCTTGTAGTTTAGAAAGGGGAATGCTATTGAAGAGATCTTGGGATGCAAAAGTTGCAATAGAATTTATTTTATTTTCTTTCATAAATTTTAAAATAGGTTGATTATTAGTGATAATCCAAGAAGAACCTATTTTAATTATATTGTTAATAATTTTATTTAAGTAGTTAGAGAAAATGGCGCCATGTTTCGTTAGTAATTATTACACCCGTAAAAGATACTTCCAATTTAATATGAATTTTATGAAATTTCGGACAGATAATAAGGTATTATTAAATATTATTATTATTAATTATAATTTCAAACCTCTTATATAATAGTAAACTTTTTTTTAATTATAATATTATTACTTAAATTACTAAGCTTAAAATTTTTACTATTTTTTTACTTCTTATTTAAAAATTCAACATAGAATTTTTTACAAAAGATTGCATAATTATTGTTAACTTTGTCTATGGGGGTAATTACAAAATATTTTTGCAGCTGCTTAATTGATAGATAAATTTTGGAAAAAATTGTTGAATTGTTACTGTTATTAAGTTTTTAAAGTAATAATAAACAGCCCATTTCCATTCTAATAATATACCTAAAAGTAAAGAGAATCTATTTGATATTTTTAAACAAAAACTATTGAGATCATTAAAAAAGTATTTTAGAATTTTATTAATTGATATATGGTAAATGGGTCGAAGTTTGTTTGAAAGTTCTAAGTTTTCTATAATATTTAAATTGCCAGTAATAACATGTTTATGATGTGTATCGGCAAATTCAAAATAGTTCTCTTCTTCTCAGTGATATTCATAATCAAATTTTCCTGAATTTTTGTTAATATCATTATAATAAAAAATAGTTCCACCAAGAGTTTTATTATATTTGAAGCTTTTAACTATGTTAAAATCTTTAAATGGAATTTTTTTTTTAAATTTTCAAAAATTCTCTCTAAATTTTTATTTTATTTTTGGTTCTATTTTATTAAGAAGAATTTTGTTTTCATTCTCTATATTTTTTACTTATTTTATAAGTTCTATGCAGCTTATGCACAGTAAATAAAACTAATTTTTTATTTTTCTTAACTTTCTTCGTTTATATATATTAGTACACAAAATAAAGAGACAAAAAGAATGAAAGAAGAGAGTAATTAATAAGGAAAATTAACATAACTCCCATAAAATATAAGATAAAAATAATATATATATATATATATATATATATATATATATATATATATATATACTAGAGGGCTCCGCTCGCCAACCCCCGATAATTGCTACGCAATTAAATTTTTGTTCGCTTCGCGAACAAAATTAAAGTCGTTTCCCTGGAGATTAGCTGGAAATTTTTCTGCACCAACATCACATAGAGAGAATATGATAGGATTGTAAAATGTCAGAGGTGCTTATTATCAGCATTATAAACTTATATTCCGCCATCGCGTATTGATAGCACTACGATTATTTTCCAGGTAATTTTGTGCTGCTAAATTATGTTCAGCTCTATGTCGCTGTTGATATCGCCTAAGATATTCACGGCGATCCATTTTATATTCGCGATCGCAACACTCGATACGCCATCTAGCGGGAGACTGTAAATATCGGGCATTAGTTCCCACATAACCATTGGCAATGACTGACGCCATTTTCTTAGCATCAAAAAAGAACCAAAATTTCCCTAAAGAAAAGGTAAAACTTCTTGAAAAAACTAATCAGAACATGCCAAACATTGAAGTAGAACACGCCAAGCATTTGAAGAACAACTTCTCAATAATTTTTACCTTTCTATTACCAACAACATAACATGATTTCATGATCACTTGCTGTTACAGATGTGTGTATTGCGGTAAAATAATTTTTCTGTCTTCAATTCATTACAAGTTAAAAAGAAGTCAGCATTGCTTTCGTCATTCCAGTGAATAAATGTGTTCCAATGAATTCCATACAGAACTGTAATAGTTATAGAATATTCTTCTTCATAGAATAGTATATATTTCTGTATCTACATAATTCAGAAAACAACAATAAAGAATAATCCGAATTACTTGAAAAAGTATCTTTTGTAAAGATTATAAATAAATTTTTTATCGTTTTCTTGTTAAGTGTTTTTTAGTTTTGAAAGAATTTCAACTAGAATTCAGCTATTCTGTTTTTAAGCTACATATTAAAATTCATATCGAGATCTTACAATTATAAAATTTTGATGTGTAATATGCTACCTAAAAGTAATGAAGAGATAAACTATGTATATATTATTTGAGAATAAAGTTTTCAAACAAAGAACATATCATTTTGGAATTCTCCGGACTTATAAATCAGGTAAGTGTTATGATTTTTATAATAAAAAATTTGCTTGTAAATAATTTTTTTTCTTACTTGATGGTAGTTCTCTACAGAATGGTTTTTTTTTACGTCTGATTAAATACTATAAGAATTAAAAAAAAAAAGAAGAAACAATACGAATGTTTTTATTGAAAAATGAAGAATTTTTAAAATCATTTTTATCCTAAGAATTCTTTATTTTACGTTTTTTAGTTTATAATTTTTTGATAAAATTGTTGTCAAAATACCTTTTTTGAAAAATTAAATGGTATTAAATTATGTGTTTATGTATACTTCTTGTATATTCTAATGTTTGAAGTAATATGATTCAGAAAAGTATGGAATAAAAATTCGGTACTTACGTATTAACCACAGCTACAGATTTGGCAGATTTTTAAGTGCCGCCAATCTACACTTAAAATTTTTGGAAAAAATCTTAAAATGAAACACTTTATTTAAAATCAAAGAAGTCAATCGGATTTCGTTGGAAAATGGGCCGATATAGAGTTTAGCATAGATTCAAAACAAACTTTTCTCTCACCTGATTCTATAGCCATTATGAACTCTAATAAATAAGATTCAAAATGAAATAACATTTCCAAAACGGACGTTTACTAAGATAAAGTTTCATGTTATGGACATTGGTACATTTTCGTTACATTTCACTCCTAAAAAAATAAAATTGCATCTTGTTTTGTTTTTGGCAAGTTCCAAAGACGCATTTTCGTAACACTAAAAAATGGCGACAAAAAAAGAATGGTTCTTTTTGTTTTGTTTCGTAAGCATTCTTTATTTTGCGTTAAAATTTAAATGGGCCTTTCATGTTATACCATTAAATTTAGTAAAACTATTTCTCAGGCATTGGGTTTAAACTCTTATAAGAATATAACTATTTTTTTCTCTTTATTTACAAATATTTTTCCGATGTGTTCTGGATGTTCCTTCTCTAAAAAAAAAAAAAAAGAGATACCATTTTGTTTTCGTTTGCATAAGAAAGAAAACAAACATTTTTCTTTTTTAAATTTAATCAGCCACAATAAAGATGGAACGTTACAATGCTACATGCTACATTAAAGACGTCTCCAGTGTAACTGAATGACTGTTCATATGGAAATCGCAGGGATTCGGCATATACAACAACGCCCCCTATAGTTCGTTGCGATCGCGAATAAAAGATATAAGTTTTTTAAAATAAACTCTGTTCAATATATGTTTATAATTTGGAATATAAATAGTTTCTTTAGAGAGTGTTGATTCGTGCTTCCAATAACTCTACCCGATTTATCAAAGCTATTAAAATATATTAGAATTCTAAAATAAATAACTGCGTTCTATCAAAACAAACATTCTATTATAAAACTTTAGAACAACTATCTTTATAAATTGCCCCTCAAAATTATTAATAAACACTGGATAATATTGCGTTAAGGACACTTTTATCTAATGACGTCATAAACAATCGTTTGCATAAAGTTTAGTTTATAATAATCATATATAATCGCTTGCATAAATAATCGTTTGGTCTTTTTATATCTTTATGAACAAGTGTGAGATTTTTTTTTTGTTGGAATGGCGATGTTATAATTTTGTTGTTGAATTAATAAATCTTCCTTTTTATACACGTAATAGTAGAGTTTTTTTAATTATTTTATTCGAAGTCCTCTGAGTTTTATTTGAGGTCAGTTTGTATTTTGTATTTTTTGACAGCATTATTAAAAATTATTACCTTTTCACACATGCGTTCTCAATTTTGATTGGCTGTTTTGTGCGTTACTAACCAGAAGTCTTCTGTGATTGGCTATGTGTTATCATTAAAAATATAAAAAATTAATTTTTTTATAAATTTTTATTTTATTTTCAGGCTTTTTTTTTTTTTTTTTTTTTTTTTTTTTTAATTTTTTCTTCTTTTATTTTTGTAATTTTTTTTTATTCGCGATCGCAACGAACTATAGGGGGCGTTGTTGTATGTGCCGAATCCCTGCGATTTCCATATGAACAGTCATTCAGTTACACTGGAGACGTCTTTAATGTAGTATGTAGCATTGTAACGTTCCATCTTTATTGTGGCTGATTAAATTTAAAAAAGAAAAATTTTTGTTTTCTTTCTTATGCAAACAGAAACAAAATGGTATCTCTTTTTTTAGAGAAGGAACATCCAGAACACATTGGAAAAATATTTGCAAATAAAGAGAAAAAAATAGGTATATTCTTATAAGAGTTCAAAGCTAATGCCTGAGAAATAGTTTTACTAAATTTAATGGTATAACATGAAAGGCCCATTTAAATTTTAACGTAAAATAAAGAATGCTTGCGAAACAGAAAAAGAAAAAAAGAACCATTCTTTTTTTGTCGCCATTTTTTAGTGTTACGAAAATGCGTCTTTGGGACTTGCCAAAAACAAAACAAGATGCAATTTTTTTTTTTTTTTTAGAAGCGAAATATTTTATGGAGTGAAATATAACGAAAATGTACCAATGTCCATAACATGAAATTTTATCTTAGTAAACGTCCGTTTTGGAAATGCTATTTCATTTTGAATCTTATTTATTAGAGTTCATAATGGCTATAGAATCAGGTGAGAGAAAAGTTTGTTTTGAATCTATGCTAAACTCTATATCGGTCCATTTTCCACCGAAATCCGATTTACTACTTTAATTTTAAACAAAGTGTTTCATTTTAAGATTTTTTCCAAAAATTTTAAGTGTAGATTAGCGGCACTTACAAATCTGCCAAATCTGTAGCTGTGGTTAATACGTAAGTACCGAATTTTTCTTTCATACTTCTCTGAATCATATTACTTCAAATATTAGAATATGCAAGAAGTATACATAAACACATAATTTAATACCATTTAATTTTTCAAAAAAAGTATTTTGACAACAATTTTATCAAAAAATTATAAACTAAAAAACGTAAAATAAAGAATTCTTAGGATAAAAACGATTTTAAAAATTCCTAATTTTTCAATAAAAACTTTCGTATTGTTTCTTTTTTTTAATTCTTATAGTATTTAATCAGACGTAAAAAAACCATTTTGTAAAGAACGATCATCAAGTAAAAAAAAAATTATTTAGAAGCAAATTTTTTATTATAAAAATCATAACACTTACCTGATTTATAAGTCCGGAGAATTCCAAAATGATATGTTCTTTGTTTGAAAACTTTATTCTCAAATAATATATACATAGTTTATCTCTTCATTACTTTTAGGTAGCATATTACACATCAAAATTTTATAATTGTAAGATTTTGATATGAATTTTAATATGTAGCTTAAAAACAGAATAGCTGAATTCTAGTTGAAATTCTTTCAAAACTAAAAAACACTTACCAAGAAAACGATAAAAAATTTATTTATAATCAGCACAAAAGATACTTTTTCAAGTAATTCGTATTATTCTTTATTGTTGTTTTCTGAATTATGTAGATACAAAAAATATATACTATTCTATGAAGAAGAATATTCTATAACTATTACAGTTCTGAATTCACTTAATTCATTGGAATGACGAAAGCAATGTTGACTTCATTTTAACTTGTAATGAATTGAAGACAGAAAAATTATTTTACTGCAATACACACATCTGTAACAGCAAGTGATCATGAAATCATGTTATGCTGTTGGTAATAGAAAGGTAAAAATTACTGAGAAGTTGTTTTTTAAATGCTTGGCGTGTTCTGCTTCAATGTTTGGCATGTTCTGATTAGTTTTTTCAAGAAGTTTTACCTTTTCTTTAGGGAAATTTTGGTTCTTTTTTGATGCTAAGAAAATGGCGTCCGTCATTGCCAATGGTTATGTGGGAACTAATGCACGATATTTTCAGGCTCCCGCTAGATGGCGTACTCGAGCGTTGCGATCGTGAATTGTATGGAACAAATTATTAAATTATACGAATTATTTCGGTTTCAAAGTCATATATTTGTGTCTATTTAGTGTAAAGTAATCATTTAACAGAATACAACAGAAGTAAATTCAGTGTAATTATATAGCATGGTTTTTGTTCTAGTTCACACCAGAATCTCTGGAAATTTTGCAATTTATGAAATTTTTTTCAGTATACTGATTGTGCTACGGTATGTATGGTGCATTGTATCATAGAGTCGTTGAACCCATATGTCGCCCATATCAAAATCACTTGACTCATTCAATAAATAAATAAACAAAGAATCACTGATTGTATTTTTTGCATGCATTTCCATTTTCGAAAAGTAAGGTCTACTTATTCCTCCAGTTCAGATCATAAATCCAACCAAATTGTTAATTCTGTGCTTTAAGCAGCAGCGCGAGAGTTTCCTTCTCACCTTCTGCGCTAATTAAGCTTATTTACAATTAACCAAATTTTCAATTACATGAATTTGATAATTCACCAAAAAATTCTGTTTATTTCCTTCGCTTATGATACTATTAAGATCTATAAGTGAAAATAAACCATTTTCCTAAATAATCATTTTTTGAAATAACATGTAATATTAAAAGTATATTGTTATAACAAATTTGGTGAGTTCACAATTGTAACTCAATAATTTTGCTTACCAAATGAACTGGCGTGTATTTTAAATAGAATTTTTGCATTCATTACTTTGTGCATGAAGCTGAAAGTTAAGTTCTCAATAACTCAACGAATGTCTTTAACCATCATTCACAATAGAACATTAATGTAATTTTGCATCAAAGAATAATAATTATAAAACGGTCAATAAGATCAGACACTGATTTAAATAACTTTATCTTAAAATGTAACGTAGAATTACGTTATTCAAACAATAATAATAATAAAAACAATCCTCTTATACTCTTAATTTAGAAATCAAACAAAATCAAAAACGTAAATAATTAACAGTACAGGTAAATCTTTAAATTAGGGATGCAAAAATATTGAATAGGAAAACAATACCTTTATGCCCTATATCAATTTTATGCGGATGACAACCAAACCAATATAAAAATTAATGTGGGGAAACTGGATCCTACCATGTTATTTTCCCGCCATTAAAATGTATTGACAACACTGGGAAACTGCGACACCATCATTAGACTTTTATATATAATAAAAAACATTCGATCTCGTAACTTTGTATATCAGTATTTTATTCTTCAAAATTTTTATTTATTCCCATTTTTTAAAAATTGTTTTTATCGTGTCCATGGACAATTAAATGGCTTTGAGTGCCTTCAAAACTGCACCTGCAAGCTCCAATACATCATTACTGTAGAGGATCTCACGAAGTTCCGAAGCCAGCGGCACCATACCCAGTTGTAAAACATATGGGGTATGGGCTGGGCACTCGAGAATGTGATCCGGGGTAAGTTGGATATCGGTGCAGTTCTTGCAGGGAATATAAGTTCTTATTTTGTCGGGAAGAATATTTATTCCCATTAAAATGTTGTTTTGTTATGTTTCATCGAGAGCGTTTTCGAATTCTAATACTTCTTATGTAAGACAATGTGTAATTTTAATTAATTAAATAATTAGCGCTATTAAACCTAAGCAACAAATTGGTAGACGAAAAACAATAGACCTTTTTCCCTATTTATTTATAATAAAAAGGATTGCTCCTTACGCGAATGGGTTCATAAGTATGCTGAGAACCACTATACTATCGAGTTTTATATGAAATATTTTTTCCAAATAAAATATTTAAAAAAACGTTCTAAATAATAGTCTAAAAATAATGCATTAATTTTGAAACTTTAAGTACGTTAAGTTGTCATAACTGCTGTAATAGAAAGAAGGATTGCTGGTCTCGAATTATTTTTTTAAACTATTGCTATTTAATAGTCAACAGAACACTAAAAATATTCCTTATCCAGTTTATTGGATCATTACTTCGGATTTATATCCCTATTAAGCAATAAGGAATTAGCAAAAAAGTTGAGTTGAGATTTTATTGCATTTGTAGCAGCATAAACCAGTACAAAAAAAAAGAAGAAAAAGAAAAGAAAAGAAACGGGAAAAAAGTTAATAATTAAAAAGACTTAAAAGTTAGCAAGAGTCTCCTCTTTCTATTAGTGTAATTTAATGTTTGATTTTCCTTATTAATAAATAAAATAAGTAAATTAATAAAAATAAATAAGTAATATCTATAGAAAGTAATAAAAATAAATAAGTAATATCTATAGAAAGTAATAAAAATAAATAAGTAATATCTATAGAAAGTAATAAAAATGATATTTAAGAGATAATATCATGGATATAGTACTATAAAACACCTGTTGTGAAAAAAATGAATGTTTTGCTTCATGTGAAATATTGTCTAGTTTTAACGTAAACCGATAGGTTCCGCATACGATTAATTGTATGGTTATATAATTACAATTTTTCAAGACTATAATAAGATAATTCAATCAGAAAAAAGCGTTAATTCGAAATAGTAATATTGAGTTATGCAGTTATAGTATTATACCTACAACATACTGCACTCATAGAAACATTGAGTTTTTTTTTTCTAGCAAACTTTTTAACTTGTTTCGTTTAACTTAACTTTTAACTTAATCTTTTTCGGCCAAACATTTAAACTTTTAGCCGAATAGTAATTAATTCCAATAGACCTTTAATCGTCAGCTCATGCTATCTCACCTTACATTAGCAAATCCTACTCATCTTATCTTAATGTAATAAATCCTACCCATTAATAAATTTTATGTTTCATAACCGGCGTTGCTACAGCCAACCCGATTCCGTGTTTACCAGTCTCAATGTTCAACTTTGTAGCTTTGTAATTTTGAACCCAACCCAGAAGATCAAGCAATGAGACAAACTAGCCTTCGTGCAGGAATTTGTGCATTTTCATTGAACTAATCTGCATTTGAGGTAAATGGACAGGAAAAGCCCTTAAAACCTCTCACTGACAGCACGACGGGAAGGGGATTCCTGCACATGATCCCTCTATCACATAGACAATTTTACGTCAGCGCTGCGGTTGGTGCGAGCCGGCAACATAATTCGTATCGATCAGCCATCCCTGGGACTCCAACATGGGCACCTCATCGGGAGGTGAACGCTCTATCACCTCAGCTACCGTGACTCCACTAATAATTGTTGAAATTTTAGTAAAATTACTGTTTTGCTTACTTTAAGAAATGCATTAACACTGTCGCCTAGCGGGTGTGGTGGGTTTAGTCTTCGCCTAGTACGGCTTGGGCCCGGGAGCAAAACTATAAAACGACAAGCATGCTGCGACAGTTCTTCATAGGCAAGTTGCTTACCCATAGGAGTGTATCGTTCCATATATCTCACCGATGGAGGAAAGTAGGGGATGCATATCGGCAATTTTACTGAAACAGATACAGTAGACAGAATTTGTTTTTATTTCAGAATTTCGAAATCGAAAATAACATATTGCCTACTTAAAAATAAAACGCATTTCAAGCCTTTGAATTTGGCAAACTTTGATTTAAATTTCATTTAACATTGTTTTATTCATTGACTTTTCTTTCAGTAGTGACAGACATTTTTGTCGCCTGGAGATAGCCATAAATTTCAAAATTTACATTAGAAAAATTGTCAGTGTAGGAAACTCCGAAAAAAGTTACTTACACGTAAAAACACAGAAGTGTAACGGATACTGAACAATGACACTTTATCTTAAAAACATGAATGTAGGAAATACCGGGCAACAGCATACCGAACAAATAAAAAAAAAAAATTAGTGCAAAGTGATACCGGGTAATTTTACCTTAATAAACACCCTTAATAAGATTACGATGAATTTTCTACCCTTTTAAGAAGTGGAAATAAAGTATTTGTTTTCTGATCATCATGCAATTGGAATTTCAGTGCGTCACTAATTGACCAGTAGCGTAGCTCAAGTGGGACTCTAATAACAAACGGACCATATTAACGTGTGAGGTGAAAAAGAACTCTGAACTTAGTAATATCTTTCAAACTATAGTTCCTAATGGGATTGCTACAAATATTATGGTTCATAGTTGACTTACTATTATATTATAGCTGCTCATCCTTTTTTAAGAATGTCTTTTTGTATGGTTCAACAAAATTTAGAAAAAAACATATTTCAGATAAATTTCTTATGAACATATAATCTTGAGTGCTTTTAATTGAGCCTGCCATGTCAAAGCGAGAAAAAAAAAAAAACTTAAAAAGTCCCAACTATAATGAAAAATTTACTCAGTAAATATTTATACTAAGGAATAAGGCATATTAACAGACTGAAGATTTTTTGGCACTGAACTTCGTTGTTATATTCGCAATCAAATATTGCTAAAAATATGCTCTAAAATTCGAAAAACTTTTTGCATCAAACCAACTCTAAGCCTGAAAAATTAAAGAATCATTAGTTAACAGAACTTCCCATAATTAGCCTGATAGTAATGAAATTTTTATACTCAATTAGTATTTACACGGACAATTTTAGACTAATATTGATCTAAAATAAATCGTGATTTTATGAATGAATTTCCTTGTAAAATATTTGTGAGGATATTCTACAAAGAAAAACATGCAAAATTAGCAGAACTTCCATAGTTGGCCTGATAGGAATGTAATTTTTATACTCAATTCGCATTTATATTGATGATATTAGACTTAGTATTGATCTGAAAAGAATCAAACTTTTATTAATGAATTTTATTGTGAAATATTTGTGACGATATTCTACAAAGAGAGAGACTACTGTGAGAAAAAAAAAATTATGGTCAAAACTATTAAAACATTCTGCGATTTTTTCCTGCATTTTTTGCTTAATGGAAACGATAAAAAATCTCTGTAATTTTTACCGAAGCATATTGTTAACGATTTTAGTAAAATATACAATAAAATATGTTTTTTATAATATGTGTTAAATTTGACAAATGTGGTGAAATGTTGTAATTTTATCATAATCCTTATAGAGCAAAAAACATTTATTCGGTTAGATTTACTTTTCAGTTTCATATTTTCACTAAATGTGTGGTGATAAGAACTATAATTTAAAAAAACAACAAACAAGAATTTCCTGTAAGCCGTAACAATATGAACGGAAAAATTTCTAAATGAATGGCTTAAGTCTCCGCATATTTTTATCTTATGGACCAAAATTATTGCTATAATCATTTATTAGAAATGACATCACGATACAGAACAGTAATTTTACCAGAATTTTTTCTTCGAGTAAAAAATTATCCAATAAATTCTTAAACTCAGTCAAAAATCAGTATTCACAAACCACACTCATTAAGACGAAGAAAAAAGCTGTTCATTTTAGGGACAGTCTTTTATCAGGGGTTTAAAAAAAGACGGAATAGAATTTTATCGATCATTTTCAACAACTTCATTCAGCTTAGTGTCTTTACCCAAGTCCTTGTTGCCATCGCCCTGGGATAAATAAAGAGAAAAAGAAATCCAAATTTACTCTCGAACCCTCTCTCACAGCTTTCTCCGTATCTAAAACCAAAACGCGTGAGACAAAAGAGAAGGAAAAATTCAAAAGGACGAGAAAGGTAAGAAAAAAAGTTCAAGTTGAGTCGAGAAATTTTAATTAATTTTACTTGAAGTGCCGTTTATCTTTACTTCTTATTTATTTGCATCCGTTCGCGAACTTATTTTTCCCTTTTCTAGGTAGTTGCTACCTTTTTTCACTTACTAGCATCAGCGCATTTTCCCCTACTTTTTCCCTTCTCACTGACTCTTCATTACCGCGAGAAAAAGTGAATATTGACAATAAATCCTTAAGTAATCAGGATTAAATTAGCGAGTCGAGGGAACTAAGTATATATTTAAAATGAAATGAAAAACTGTTGAACATTTAATTTAAATTTTCCTAATCGATTTTTGATCTCTAGTTTAACTGTTTTTTCAGTATACAATTTAATTATACATAAATAAAAATTTTCTTCTTTATATTTTAGAAGGATTAAAATATTGATGAACGCTGAATTTTTCAATTTGTAATGTAATTATTATAAATAAGATTAAGATAGATGATATCTATATTTTTCGTTACATTATTTAAAGATAGCCTTTTCTAGTTCAAAGGCAATAGATACTTTATAAATATTTTTTTAACATCACAATAGTGCTGTGTTAACGGTATTCTTACGAATATAAAGCATGGCCTTGAAGTTGGAGTTTGTGGGGGCGGAAGACAATTTTACAGGAGTCGGGAGTTGGATAGGAAAATTTCGCTCGACTTTAAGTCTGGTTAGTTAAAGTGAGTCCCTGTAAATTAAAATAGAAGAAGATTTTGTAATTACTAGAATGGTTTATAATTATGTAAGCAAAATTATGTATTATGAATACGCATTATAATTATGTAATCAAAATATTACTCGAATGAATATTATGACAATTATTTAAATTATTATTTATCAAATATGTAATTAATCACATTTGAAGGTTTTTAACGCAGAGAAAAAAAAACTTCTGGTAAAATTATCGTACTACATGGTAATGATATTTATGGTAAAAAAAGATAAAAAATTCTAATATTTAAACCATTCATTTAGTAAATATATTCATTGGGTAAGAGTTTACCGGAAATTCTGGTTTTCAAAAATTATAGATTTTATTACCACGCATTTTGTAAAAATTATAAAAGAAAAAAATTAATTTAGCCGAATATATGATTTTATGCTCTTAATAAAATAACCAAATTTTTTCACACATTATAAAACCATATTTTATTGTTAATTTTACAAAATTTATTACAAATTTCGCTTCGGAAAAAAATACCGAACTTTTTGGCGTCTCTTTTGAGTCAGAAACAAAGAAAATTTTACTTTTTTCTGGTAGTTTTTATCCTACTTTTTATTTCAGTGAAGCCTATGTTCAATCGGACAATTGAAAAAATATAAAAATCATTGAAACTATTGAGAAATCGACGATAATAAATATTATCTTTAAATTTATAAATGTCTCAACCAAATTTATTTAACTAAGTTACTAAGCAATTTGAATAAAAGAAATATGCAACTGAATTTAATGGATTTTTAATAGATTTCTAAGTTAGGGAATATTTAATAAAAATTTCTTTTTTAGAAACGTTTATTCATGTGTACGTTGCACGCTTGAGGTATTGATGACTAATTCCTATCTTATAATGGTTTTGCGCAATCTCAACATTTTGTACTAATTTATTTTTTGAAACTTGTGTGTTCCACCCACCCGCTTTACTGCCGTCTCTTAACCCCAAATATTGCTATACAATCCTATATAGTTTGTCCAGCAAACCATTCTCATTTTCCTCGCTTCTATGTTAAACACATTTAAAATGTATTCTAGCGTAAATTCTTAAGAAATTAAATCGATTTCTTAAAATTTTAAAACTAATATCTATTTAAATAATAAAATATTTCGTTCATTAATAAGATATTGAAATAAACAATTTCAAACTGAAATGTTACGTCTGTCATCAACGCTTTCTTAAGCTTTTCGGTCTCACTGTTTTTTTGTTAGACTTAAAGAGTGAAACAGCACAACTATTGTTGTTGTTGTTTTCGTGTCGATGACTTTTCATAGAACATCGAAAGATTGTACGATTGCGTCCTCCAGCTTCGGTACCTCTTCACTATAGAGATCTTTGGTTGTCCTCAAGCGATACCATTCCTAATTTCAGGACATGGGGTGAGAGTGCACAAGTGATGCCCATTTTTATTTGAATAACAATATCAATGAATAAAATAATTATTATTGAACCTGTATAAGCATAATTAAAGCATAATATGGGACACAACGTTTGTGGTTATGACCTATTCACTTTTCACCTTTCAACTTATAGCTCAGTTTGTTTCAGCCTTTTTCAGTCCACGTGAAAAAAAAGACATTTCATTCGCTTAACTCGTTTCACTCTCAGTACTGTTTTAATCATTGTAAACATGTAACTCACCACTTCCATGCTGATGACAGCCCACGAGTTAAATTACAATTTGTTGTTGCCAATCCGAAAAAGAAATGAAGACTTTTTTTTGTCACTATGTAAGAAAAATATATCAATTTATAAATTTATTTCCTCAACTATTGCATCATAATACAAAATCGTACTTAGAAAAACAAAACAAAAGTATATAATTTGAAATTAACGATTACTTGATAATTTCTAGGGATTTAAGATAAATTTAAATTAAGTATGAGTCGGAAGAGTTTTAGGAAAATCCGAAATACCCTTATATTTTATGTTGTATTTATCAATCAATTCTGTAAATCGATTTGTAACACTAAGCTAAATGCTTTTGACGAAATCTGTTACCTTAAGCAAGAGATGATAGTAATTACTTTAATCTGGCAAAATGTTTAATCGGAAGTATTTACAAGAAAACAGTTCCTTCGAAAATGAAGGAAATTTCGTGAATTTTGAGCAACCATTTCTTAAAGTTTCTCCCTATTTGTATAAGTTAGATTTACGTGCATCTATTTCTTAACATAGTTTTAAATTATGAATTCAGATGCTTTTGTCTAAAAATATAAAAATGATCTGAGCACCAGAATTATTTGTCAAGGATTTAAAGGATTAAAGTCCATTTTTAAAATAGATACAAGTTTAATCTCATGGTATGTAGCGTCTTTATATGTACTTTCCTATGAATTCTCGTGAACCAAAGACTAATAATTCCCACAAAAATTTCATGTAAATTTATTTCATGATAGCAAAAACCATAAACATCAATTGTCACTCTTTAATGAAACGGTAATTGGTTAGATAAGTAAAAAAAAAAAAAAATGAATGGAAGAAAAAAGAAAAATCTTGGCATTAAATGCTTTTCCTTAGAGTCATGGAACAAAATCCAAAAAAGTTCCGCAAAAAGTTTTTCCCTATAAAAAATCCCTTTTTTTTGGACCGAGGAAAATATAATCTTTCATTCGTAACAATTGGAAACTGTGGGGAAATCTTTATTAGAACAAAATCCCGTTATTTGAAATAGGGATAAAAGAAGTCTCTCTTTTGAAAGGTAGAATAGTTCTTAATTGAATTTATTTCAACCAGAGTAATTGTTAGTTTTATAATAAGATTACTCGGTCACTAGGGATAAAAGGTAGAACTGGAGTAATTTGATCCTCAATATTTGGAATTAATGGAAATTAGGATCAAATAAAAGACATTTAGAAACAAAGAGAAACTTTCTTTCTTTCTTTTAATTATGTCTTTGTAGGAGTTTAAATTGTTTCATATGTTTCATCATTAAAGTCACTTTAATAGTTTTTAAATACTATATTTTACATTATTTCTATAGTTAGAAATAAGGAGAATCTTACAAGGAGAAAATAACTTCGGTAAAATTACCGTTTTGTATCGTAAAGCATTTCTGGTAAAAAAAAAAAAAAAAAAAAAAAAAAAAAAAAAAAACTGTAATTCTGGTAATATAACTAAAATATATGGTATTTAAAACATAGATATGGTAATGGTTTCTGTTCATATGGTTACGATTCACCGGAATTTCTGATTTTCAAAATTCTAATTTTTATTACTCACCTATTATAATACAAAACTGACTTGTAAATTTAACTGAATAAATGGTTTTTATGCCATGTTTTAGAGTATCATGATAAAATTATCGAATTTTATCTAATTTTATCTAATTTAACAAGTTTTAACACACTATTAAACAATATTTTACTGTTACTTGTATCAAAATCTTAATCAAAGCAATTTGGTAAAAATTAACGTGCTTTTTGATGCTCCTATTGAGTTAGAAATACGGTAAATTTTTCAATGTTCTGGTAGTCTTATCCTAAGTTTTTTCTAACTGTATCAAAATATGTTTTCAGATCTTCTTTTCTTTCTATGCATTTTAATTGCCTAATGCTTATGTTATTTTTAAGCTCTGTATATGTGCAATTTTGTGGTTGTATAGAATTCAAATGATTAAAAATATTTTTAAAAAGCAAATTTTGTTTCTTCCAAAAATTATGAAAATTATAATAATAGTAACGATAAGTATAATACGAGTAACAATATCAGAATAGGTGGTGGTCCTAAAAGTGAATTTGGAGGCTTCCTAAAAATTCTATAAACACATAACCACAGTACCTGTAGTAGATTCTATTAGAGTGTATTAGGTACCCATTATCCCAAAACGTATTACCCATTATGACAGTTATACATCTCTGAGCCGCACTGGCATCAACCAGGTGAACCGGGTTCGAATCCCAGCGCTGTCTGGTCGATAGGAATCCACACCCATCTTGCATCGACCACCGGGCTGATCCTCAGTGTAATATCCTCCGGGTGTAATATCCTCAGTGGTAGACGGATCATGGGTTAGGATCCCTTTGCCTTCAGGCTAACAATGGGAGGTTCTCGTGGTTTTCCCCTCCAAGTAATTCAAATGCGGGTTAGTTTCCTCTGTCCTCCAATTTCTTCCGATACTTGATCCAGGAGTTCCCTTATCTTCTGAATTGGGTTCAAAATTGCAAATCTACGGTGTTGAACATTAGTAGTCGTGAACCTAAAATTGGGTCTATTGTTCAACGATGGTTATAAAAAAATAAAATATTAACGAAAATTTGATATAATCTCTATTTAAGAAATGTTTTTGTTTTGCTTTTTGTTTCAGATATTTACTTCTTTGAATTGTTTTGTCTACGTATAATGATATATCTGCTTCTGAATTCCTGGCCCACAATAAGTAATATAATTTGCAGAAGGTGCATTATGTTACAATTCATGTTCATGAGTCCGTGTTTTTCATCTGTGTGTATAAATAATTTGAAATTAGGTAACTTTTGAGGAATATTTTCGACTGCTGAAAGACAGCAAGTAAGAATTGTATGTATGCATCAAATCCTGAAGCGAATGAACTAACTCTTTACTCTGTATGCTCATTGTCTGGAAACGCACATCCATCTGTTTATTATTGTTGTTGATTAAGTATCTAAAATCTAAATGGAAAATCTGTCCTTGGGCTTTAAATGTTGGCCTACATCCCGATTCTTTTAATTGAATTGCGCTAAATGATGTCATCTGAAATGCGCTGTTTCAACTGCGAGTATGTTTGACAAATTCTTAAGAAAGTAATTGTTGACCAGATAGTAATGTAAATAGATATTCAGGAGGTGCATTTATTAAATATATTTCAAATTAAGCACGATATTTAATCAATTTAAGTCTGTTTTGATTCTATTTTAATTTTCTTTTCATTTAAATATTTTTTCTCTTTTGTTTCACTTTATTTAAAATCTATTGATTACTCTTAGTAAAATATAGAACATATAAGTTCGTTATAAAATAAGTTGCGCTTTGAAAAAAAAAACCATTCGTTTGATTATTATTTAGTTCCATTTAGAAAAGTATACAATATTCTAATAATATCGATGGATTAGTTTATAAAAAATTCCCTAAATCGATTTTTAAAATAGAATTTTGGGAAATCCTCATTTTTTTAATTTTGATTTTCATCTGATCGAGTAGAATGATAGAAGTTTCTTGATACGCACAAAAGAATCTTTCTTTTAGAATTTCAATATTTCATCATATTTAGCTTCCTTCCAAAGATTTTAAAAATTTTAATTTGATGCTTTAACTTTGAAAAAAGAAATATTTTTAGAATAAAAGAATTATTTGACATTTGAAAACCCCAACGTTTAGAGGAGAGTTCGTACAAATTCTCCATGAGTAATCATGTCCATAAAACATTCCATTCCAGAATTATGAATGTTTATGGTTATCTGATACTACAAGATAATGAAGTTGTTAATTTGAGTTGTATACCATGAGTTCAAGATTTCTTATTATTCATATCAGACTCGCTACTTGTGTTATAATTTGCATAAATTCATTTGACAATTCAAAACCCATGTAACTCCTTAAGGAGAGTTTATTCCGATTCTTCATGAATTATATTGATCATGAGATATTCAAATCAATTATGCTTATGTTGATTCGATATTACAGAATTATGAATTAAGAGCATTATACCATGAGCTCTCCTGTTCATCAGATACTTAGCTCAAGAATTCTCTTAGTGTTTAGGTTTCGTTTAGCATCATAAAATTCTGAATTAGCAAATTAAATTCTATATATCCTTTTCGTAAATCATTGTTTGTCACTCATCATGATATATCTGGTGAATGTTGACAATCCCATAGTCACTTTGGAAAATGTCCCAAATATATACTAGGTCTAGTTGAGTGCTACTGCCCGGTATACATTTGCCCGATATACCCTACACTGATGCTTTTATAAGGTTCACTGCCACTGCCCTGTATATATTTGCCTAGTATATCGAACACTAATGTATTTTTAAGGTCACCACTTGAGCAATGTATTCTTAAACCGCAGCTTTCATCAACCATTCACATGTTACAGGACCATGTGACAGTTTGAGTAAAATGTTGCCGAAGAAACGTTCTAAATAAGTGTGATAAATTGCAGTCACGTGTCAAAACGGTTCTTTTTTAGATGAAAAAGAAGAAACGAAGCTTGGCTTAGAAAAGATGACAGAAACTGAAGAAAGATCTCCCAAACAGAATAAAGAATTCTTCGTCTTCACAGAGTAATAATTGATTTTGCTCTAACAACACTTCTCCTAACAACCCTTGAGCAAGTGGAAGGTGAAACTCAAATAGGGATTTCAGTTGAAAAATTACTCTTGGTTGCCATAACAACCACCCTGTAGTCACTTTATGCCTGGGAGCAGGATTTCTCCTCGATAATTTCTTTTCCAAGACTTAGTTAATCGTTAACGAAAACAATATTAGTTCTTGTTTAGCTGCTTTTGATTTATATTTTATTCTAAGAGATGAACTAAATGTATAAGAAAACTAATCTTTATCTTATGGCGTTGAAGAATTTGAATTGGTAGATAATTGAAAATGATTAATTAACGTGACTAATAGTTACTTATTGGTTATGCATACATCTTATCGCTTCATTGAATTATTATTAATGGAATATAAATTTAAAATTTAAGGCGATGAAAAAGTAATTTAAATATAATATTTAATGATAATTATTTCGATTTTTGGACAAAATATTTAACTTTAAAGATTTTGAGCCTCTCAAATAAAAAAAATATTATGAAACATAATATGGATTTAAATTCTAATTTCTATGATTTATGCACATAAATCATAAAATAAGTTATTTATGATTCATGATTCAGAGATTTAATAAGTAAATCATGATATAAGTGATTTGGCAGTTTGCTGGTAAGTAACTGCGAAAGTCGTGGTCATGAATAATAGAAACATATCGTGGTCATGATAGACCATTATAGTATTACATCGGGTGATCCTAAAAGTAACGACGATTTAAAATTTCAATCAAAAAGAATAGAGATAGATATGCAAGCTTCGCTGCATTCTGCTAAGGAAACTAGATAAATTTTCTCACGAAACTTAAAAGTGAACTCCAAATTTATTCAAGGGATGGCGCTGTAAACTGTAAAATTGCATTAAGAATACCTTCAAAATAACCGTTATTTTCAGCTAAACGTGCGTGTTGCAATCGGAGCACAAAACTAACGGATTTCCGTGCCAATATGCAATTTGAATTTGAAAGTCTTAGCATACAACAGAAATCATTGTTTTTTACTTTTCCTAGCTGGCGCCATCTGAAAACCATTGCAGTTAATTTTGAAATTTAAGAGAAATTTGATGACTTCATTTCCCAAGCAAGAAATATCAAACTGCACATTTCTAATTTTTTTTTATTGATTTTTCAAATCATTGATCACTTTAGAAAACTTGTCTTAGTCATGCACTTTCTCAGTTGTAACTAAAAATAATTTTTCAGTATTTTTAAAGAAAATTAAATGAATTGAATATAATTTTTTAATAGATTAAAGTATATTTTAAAATTAGTTTTTAAAGTTTTCTTAATATATCTCTTAATCCTTTACTAAAATGTATTTTAATATAACTAATTTTCTTTAATAAAAGTTTGAATTGGAAAATACTAAAACGTTTAATAAATGCTCTTTTGTGGAGTCTCTCTTTAAAAGTTTCTTTCTATTTTTCACTATTGTATTTTCGAATAAAATAAAACATGCAGAAATCTCCTTGTTATTTGCAATTTTTCGATTTTAAATACCTCAGTTTCTTACAATGTATAAAAATCTAAGAATGGTGCCGCAGCTTTTCATTGTTGCCAATGCATTTTAATTGACTACAAAATCCCATTTTAGGATAAAGTTTTCCCACATTCATTTTCATATTGGTTTCGTTGTCATCAGCATAAGAGTCATAAAGGTATTGTTTCCCTATAAATATTTTTGCATCCCTAATTTAAAGGAATTTACCTGTACTGTTATTATTACGTTTTTTAATCTTGTTTGTTTTCTAAATTAAGAGTTGAAGATGATTGATTTTATTATTATTGGAATAACGTAATTCATTTTAAGATAAAGTTATTTAAATCGGTGTCTGATCTCATTTACCATTTTATAATATTTTTTTTCAGCAAGATCTTAAATAGTATCATAAGGGAAATATTTGGACGTGGGAAGTGGTGGCACAAGTATTCTTTTTAGTACATACATTATTAGTTGAATAATTTCAACTGTTTTATGCCAAGAAACAACAATGAATGCGAAGCAATCATTGGTGTTGGTGGGAGTTAGCGAACATAGGGCTCAATCTGAAAATAACAATCGATTAAAAATTGTATAAGATTAGAATGAATTGAATTATTTTAAATAAACTAAAGTTATTCTCTACGCAAAAGTAACAAATATATTATTTAAAAATACTGTTTTCAAAAAATTGGAAGATGATATTTAATTTATTTCACTATACTAGGGGTTAAACTCCTGTACCCTGCCGCTTACAAACTCCGATGATTGCTACGCAAAAACTGCTGTTTCTTAGTTAAATCAATTTTTTCTACGAGACTTGAAATTATTCTCTTAAAATATATAAAATAAGAAGAATTCTGTTTACTTACTCTTGTGCTCCTACTTCCCACGTCCAACATTAGTTTCGTCGAGTAAATGTTTGTTTCGAGTAAAATATGATTGGATAGCATAAAAGGTCTCATAAGATTATCTTCTTGTTGATACCGCTTGCTAATACTTGTAAGCCTGCTATGGGAATCCAAGCAATTGTTTAGGCAGAGGGTGCTCTTCAGTGGCTCCACCTATAGTCGAGAATACGACTTAAGCTACTCACACATGTCACAGTCCGTTTTACAGGAAGGATCCGCAGATCACAATTTTGATCTGAACCAGAGAACGATCAAACTCCACTTTTTTATCCCCAGAAATATTAATTTGTAATGTGAACTTAAAGGACTTTGTGACCTCGACGGATTTAACGAGGATTCCTCGGCTGGTGGGGTCTGAACTCACGAACATAAGCCCAGCGTCCTATTAACCATGCTATCCCGGTCATATGATTCTGTTTCCCTTATGATTCTATTAAATTTTATTATTGAGTATAAATACTTTAGCTTAGAAGTCATATTTTTAAATGGCATGTAAAATTAAAGTATATTATTGTAAAATTAATTCGGTGAACTCACAACTGTAATTTATTATTAAACAATTTGGACGATATATTAAAGGCAATTTATGTCGGCAACACATTGTCACGAATCTGATCGTTAAGAGTTAAATTATTTAGCGAATATTTTTAATGTTAATTTAGAATGACATATTTATGTAAATTACATAAAAATAATAATTGTAAAATGTTTAATAAGCTTGTATACTGATTGAAATAAGTTTATCTTAAAATATTGTAATATCATAGAATTACGTTTTAATGAGGAGGCAAATCTTTTAGCTTTAAACTCTTTGAATTTAAGAAATAATCTGAATAAAGAAAACTTAATAAAATAGCCAACTGCTAGACTATTGAAAACAGTCGGAATTTTTTTTATAAAAAAGAATGGAAATTAATGTGGAAAAAATGGATACTATCATGTGATTTTTCAGACTAATAAAAATATACTGACATCAGTAGAATACTGCGACACATTAGACTCTATATGTAACTATTTATAAAGATTGCAAACTCCCTACAAAAATCAATTTAATGATTAAAAATACAATAATGGATAGAGGACAATGATTCATACCCAAACATGTAAATGATTCATCATGATCACGTATTAAGTACGACAATCATGAAAAGGAAGAAGAATGATGGAATAACAAATGACAAATCAATTAATCATCAAGTGAAGGAATGACAAATCAATTAATCATTCAATACTTTCTGCCATTGGCGTATTTGGTAATAAATTCTCCTGATCAGCAAGAGTCAAAATGAAAAAAAAAAAAAAAAAAAAATAAGCAGATGTTTTTCAGAAACTAAAGCTCCCATAACAGAGCTAGACCTGAAAAAGTAAAGAATTAAAAGAAAATCCTTTAAAACGATTCCACCACGATAAAAATATTTTTATATCCTTTATCTGAAATGACATAGGACTATCAAAATCCGATTTTAAGTCATGACTAGCTATCATTGAAAAATAAAATTATTGAAAAACCTTCCATCGAAGATGACAAAAGGCTTCAAGATTCAAAAAAATCTTCCCGTTTCAACAAAATCGAACAAAAGGATTTCTCAACCCATTTTACTGCTTCAGAATCAATGAAGAGAGCATCTTCTTTTCACTTTGGAATAAAAGATGACTCGCTAGTAAAGAAGAGTAACTTATTCTTTTCCTCCAAAACTCGGTACTCGGTTGAAAAATGTCGCGAACAAAGCCAAGAGTAGTAACCATCCAGGGCCTCTCAAGACTAATCAAAGCTAATTTATCTTTGGGACATCTGGCTCTTCATCTTTAAGACCATTCAGGAGTGAATGTGAGAAAAAGTGGAAAGGAGTCCGGCCATGAATACGGCTATTCGTCACAGTTTGGGAGGACAGGGACAGCGTTTTTGTAGCCAACCAGAGCCAAGTAGCCAACGAGCAAGATTTATTTATTCATTTATAAAAATGTATCTTTATCTCTTGCAGTTAGTGGTTATATTTGATAGGGTTTATGCTTCCTAAGTGACTGAAGTTGGCTATTAAAGGAGATGAGAAAATATGTGTTTGCTTACATTAGATAAAGACTGTATCATAAATGGTTTAAGTCCTTTACAGTCACTTATGATTGATTTTGACACATGCTTCTTTTTTGAAAAACAATGCTTTCCCCAGGTGAAGTGGCGATGGTTACTTAAAATTAGGCGGTTAATAAATAAATGACTAAGCTTCCTGGGATAAATAATATCATTTTTAAAAATATAAACTATTTATTTCTTTACTTTTTTAATGATTAGATTTCAAGATATGTTATTTTAAACATTCAGTTTTATTCATATTTTTAAATTCACAGCTTCAACTTGAAAAAAATATGTAAGAAAAAATACTTAAATTGTGTTCCTTGTTATGCATTTAAACAAAAATAGCCGGATATTTTTTATAACTAATGTGATACCATTACAGGCATTGCGAATTTCCTAGTTTTTAAATTTCTATTTTTTTATTATTTCCATTGTTTATAATTATTTTTAATCATTCCTAATCCTGTTCTAATTAAATCAAACTAATTTAAACTATATCCCATTTAAAAAAAAGCGAGTATAAATACTTGTATTCTTTTCTTTTAACAATAAATACAGCGTATAACTTTCTATGCAACACAGGTGTATATCTAATAAATATACACGAGCAAACGAATATCAAAATATATTTTTAATCTTTCTTTAAGTTGCCCTCTTTAAACATGAAATTGTTTCAGTTAATAGGGTTATATTGAATTCTAACGGTCTTTTTGGTGATTAATTTGTAAGCCATATTATTTAAATGCAACATTAAGAACGCGGGTTAGCTTTATTTTTTGGCAGAATTATTTCTCTATAACTCGCCAATAAATGGATCTCCTCTTATGCTCCTAGATCTTGGTTTGGAACTACACATACATTTGGATTTCAAAAATGTTGGCGTTAGAACTGAGAGTTTTTGAACTTTCATGGACATTTAGTCCGACCATTAAGAATGCAGCAATATATATATATAAAGATTAATTCTATGTATCCTATGTAAAAAAGGTACTACTCTTAAAAATTTGAATATGCGTATACTCGAGCTGTTAAATTTGGAGTTACGATGAATCGGTATTGGGAAAATATTTCTTTAAGATTGCAGCATTAATGGATGATTTACCTTTTACTAAATTTCAATGACTAAAAAATGATAATTTCTTTACAACTAAAGAGAACAGGTGCATTCCTTTATCGATATGGTACATCAGAAACTGGCGCCATCATCCAGTCTTAGGGAAAAAGAAACGCGAGATAAGATTGTTGAAAGTTTGAAAGGTTAGAACGAAATATTCAACAACGAATCGTTCAACCCACCTACTTGCTAATTAATTCTTAGGATGAAAAATCCAAATATTTGTTTTTCATCAAGTTCCAGCCCCAAGAATTGAAGAGCGGCATCGAAGAGTGAATATTTTTTTTTTCTTTTAAGAGCGAAACTATGAAAATGTGTTGTGCCTTTTCACTCTATCAGCATTGAAATGCGCATTAAATAACAAAAATATTTGAAGCCATTTTTTCCTCTCTCGCTTCAAAAAATAACAAATACTTAGTGTATAAAATAAGAGAGAAAGAAAGAAAGGGACAGACAGATTATGAAATTTTGCAGAGAGTTCCTAAATCTTACTCAACCGAGAAAACAGAATAAGAGACATTATAATTGAAGCCATTCAAATAATATAAACTACCGAAGTGAGAGAACTTAAAAAAATAATGAATCTTATTCAAACCCTATTGACCCTTTAGGACCCTAATTTAAATTAAATTTTATCGCAAATAATGCTGATGCATTTGACCAGTCATCTGAAAATAATGTATCAATAAATAATGAAAAGAGAAATAATTCTACGCAAACCATCAGTGATTAAAAAAATGCAAAATTATTGTTGCGCTCAAACTCATAAATGTCATGAAATTATCGCTAATGTAAATAAAAAAACCTAACTTACCCATTTCTTTAATGTGCAGTTTAATGATTATGAACTATCTTTTCTAATTGATTTAAGTTCCTCTCTTTCAATAATTTCTGACGAAACCTGTAATAAAATTAAGCATGATAATAATACAAACCTATTTCGCATTCTGTCTCAATTAACCCCCCAAATTCTAAGGTTTCATTTTTAAGCTGCATTCAAATCTCTATCAAGATAAATAATAAATTATTTAAATATACACTTTTTGTTAATTATTTGGATAATTCAGTTTTTGAAGGGATATAATCTCATGATCTCCTTGCATATATATAATATTTAATTATCTCCTAAGGGTAGTTCTGTAACGATTAAAAGCTATAGATTACCATTAATAATGCAAAAATATTGTATCTAATAGTAAAGTCAACAATGGATTGCTAACGAACATTGTAATAGCAATATTCTGATAGTGAATCAAGGATCTACGCGAAAGTACTTAATATAAATAAACAATCTAAGAAACATTCGTATACATTCGAAACATTCGTAAACATTCGCAGGTCAATAATAAAATGGAATGACTATGTATTCAATATATATTATACTTATTGGAGAGCAAGATTAGGTATCCTGCATTGCCTCAAAATCAAAATGAGATGTATTGAGCTGTTGGATAGATAGTTGTAGACCTATTTGATAGCCTTTGCTATCCAATTCATGTGAGTTAAAGGCTAAATTACGTATGTTTATCTCGTTGACAGAGGGTTCTTATAATCATGATGATTTTCCCCAAAATATTTCTTTTTGAATAATGTTTTACTTTTTTTTGTCACAAATTCCTCCCTATGTTCACCCGGATTATTCAAATAATTTTTTTTTGCTACTAAAATTATCCTGTGATGAAATATACTATTTTGAGAATGTCTTCATTGACATTATTCAATTGACATAAATATTTATAATTAGATACTTACCAGTGGTCAGTAGGTATTCATGTTTTATTTATTTATTTTTTAAATTTAATCTTTCTAATTTATGATAAGGTTTCAGACTCGGAGCACCCATTATTTTAGTAATATGTTAGAATTCAGCTTTTTAACTCGAGGACGTGTATTTTTTTGAGACATCAACTCTTGGGACTTTATTCGCAAATATTGATTTTTTGAGATTGTTTGAATGCTTTTTACGAAATACTTCCGTTCGAATATACTTCCTGAAGAAAAAGTTTTCGAGGATGACATGTTTATTAATTCAACACATATAATTACACTGTATGGTAAAAAAATCCTGAATTGTACCAAAAGAACGATTTATAATTTTTGGAATGTAGTTATATTCGTTGCCCACACTTCAATATTTGATTAATTGACAATTTTCAAGGTATAAGTACACTGTTCAACGAAACATGATGTAAAAATGCAAATTAAGTTAAAAGTTGGCTTGCATTTGATTTATATATCAAAATAAATACTGGATGTGTACATTTTTGTAATGGATCTTTTTCCAAATTTGTTTACTACAATAGTAATTAAAACTAGATTTAGCTTGCGGTCTTACACGCAAGAAAGTATTTTGATATTAATTTTAACAATTATGAAGAGATGTCTGCGATATTGTCAAAGTTTTCTTTATATAATTGCATTTTAATAATACTCTAAAATCTGTCCGGAAATTATTTCCATTTCTATCATAACTCATCCTAATGCTCCATTACGTGTTCTGTTGTTACTTTTTCTCGCATCGCTTGAGCCAGAATTTGAGTAACATATAATGTATCAATAATTAGTAACATATAATATATCTATAAATAGTTATATCACCAATAATTAGTGGGACAGTATGCGAAACTATAGCACCGTTTATGTTTGAAATTTCTATACCATTTTAAAAATGATAAAAAGAAAATCTAAATAATTCCTTCGTTGCTGCATTTTTATTTCTATAAAAGTACAATATGTTTATATATATAAATTCTTAGCGTATAATTAGCTATTCAAAACACCTTAAACTATCAATTAAGGCTACCTAACAAAATGAATATAAACAAATATTCAGCGTCCAACTCATTATTTAACACTACTTAAATGATTGAGTAAAACAGCTTAACAAAACGAATCATAATAGATGACTCTAGTGTAGCCAATTTAAATAGAGAAATACTCGCGTTTTTGGTGACACGTAAAAGAAATAAGTATATAAGAATAATAAAGAAATAAAAAATACGGTAAAAATCTTAAGTATGGGAAAAACATCTGTGTGTAAATTTGAAATTATGTTTTTCACGATGCTTGTGATAAAGTAATATTTATCAAATTAATAACCATGCTTTGACACTGTTAAGAAATTTTTTTTACATATGATATAATTTTTATAAAAAAACATCCAATATTAATTTTCTTTTGTTATTAAAATAATACTAAACATTGTTTTTTTTCTATTTTAATTAACGTATGATCAAAATATAAAGATCGCATAAATTATACCCTGTTTTTATTCAGTCATGATTTAATTACTACTTATAAATTGCAAACTTATCGTCCTTAATTTTCCTCGCATAACATATTAACTATTCTGAATTAAGCTTGATTCACTCCTAATTAAATAAAAGCGTATTTTCGGGCCAAACGATTTTTCTAATTTGTTTTTCTTTCCAGAAATGGCAACAGTGGCTCATTGCGAAAGGAAGAACTGCTATTAGAAAAACAAAAACAGTCTATAAGAGAACCGAAAGAAGACTCCAATGGAATTATTTCCGTTAATGGATGGGGAATTAACTTTGGAGAGAAACAACGAGACCCGACTCGAAGATCAAATCATCGGATAATCATGCCTAGTAGTTTCTTTCTTTTTTCTTTTTTTTTTTCTTCGCGGGAAATCGGATGTCTTCATTTACCAGAGTACTCCGGTTTACAGGAGAGAAGTGGTTTTCTTTCATAATTCTTCGAAGAATGATAGTGATGAAATGAGTAATTCTCCGCAGATAATGGAATTCGAAAATCGAATGTCGAGTAAATTTTCGAATAAAAGTCCTGGAAGAGAATTGGGGTTGTCTGGTGGACTTCGTTGGAGAATGAGACTAATAGGAATTATTGCACTTTCAAACGATTCTGCGTTAATTTCTTGCTAAATAGTGCAGAAAATGTGTTAAACAGAGTATATTGAATTGGAATTTTTGGAAGATTTAAAGAGATCTATAGGGTAATGTTTTAGAGGCAGTAATTAATTAATCAAATTTAAATCGTGTTAACAACCTCAGATTTCAATGGTGTTTGACAAATTAACAAAAGAAACAAAATTGAATGAATATCTTCTTTGTTATGTAAAGACTTGAACAATGGGGCTTCTGTATATATTTTATACTTTATATATTCAGATTACTAGTGATAGACAGTTTTTCCCCAATTCTTTATTCTAGGTACTTTCACAATGTCATTTTTTAAAAAAGTTTTACATAAATGTAATTCAAAAAAATAAATGGTCCAGATACTAAAAAGATTTATAGTAAAGAATTTCCACAACACTCCGCTGTGGGCCGTGGGCATTAAGACTCCACAGTTTCGAGATTAACAGCATGATTGTGGTAATGTGATCGGTATTATACGCTGGCCGACTTTAACTTCCAGACAAGTTGGTAATCATCCATCTGAAGCTGGGTGGGCTTCAAGATCGAAACCAAGCTCCGCAAAACTTTATGCATTTCATAATTTGATCTGATGGCAATACGCATTACTTAAGTACACACCATTCGAAAAAATCACCGATAATTTCACAACTGAATTTTAAAAAAATTATGTTAATCAAATTTAAAATTACGTTAACAGCGCGGTTGGCAAAAAAAAAAAAAAAAAAAATAAATAAATAAAATTTTACGTTTTTTGAGGCATGTTAGATCTTTCCAACTGAAATATTTATACGGCTTTTTTAAAATTTTGTTTATCGATTTCACCGGTTCCTGAAAATGGTGTTCACTTTTAAAATATTGCTTTATATTTTTCTTTGTTAGTATCGCCACCTGTTTATGAAATATATTACTAATTGTAATATTTGGTGAAAATAGATTCTTTAGTTTCCTAAGTAAAACACACTACATTATCTTCCAGCAAACAATACACTATCTTCGAATTTTATTTAATTCACTTATCGAATCGTCGGTTCTTTAGGGGATAACCGGACAACTTGCGAAAACTTGAGACCAAAACTTGCTCGAACTAGCTGAAGGTAAAGTATTCGGAGATTGATTGGAACTCTTGTTCAAAATAACCGGTAAAAAGAAATTAAATAAAAATTAAAATCATTGCATTCACTTAAGAATGGTTAAATAGAGTTATCTTGTGCGGTAAAATAAATGAAATTTGCATCATTCATAAAATGATTTTATTTCTGTTTACTTCAAAACGACAATAATTATGCAATTATGCAGATTCATCTGGATGTATTTAAACATCAGAAATATGCCAAATGTTCAAAATAAGTATATCATTTTTGGAATTTGAATAGAAACACATATTTTGTTAATATTTAGTGAAAAATAAAATACATCAGCAACTTTTTATTAGAGTTACTTTTTATTTATAGTGTTTCTACATTTTATAAAAATACTCAACTCTTTTAAAGTGCTAAAACTTTAGTGTTAAAAACTATATAAACTTAAAAAGAAAACAAAAGCACTCCAATTCATAAGAACCGATCATATATTTCTATTTTAAATCCTTCAACACAATTTATTCGAAATTTTTTACATTTTTTGAGTGGTTTTCTTAAAGCATCTGGATTTTTATAACTTTTCCACCTTACCTCAAGTATTCCAAAAGTAGGGATCTTTCCTTTTTCATTATATCTTCCTCTCTTTCTTTCTATGCCATTCCAGATATTTTTCTAGGAAAGGTTACATTTAGGTAGCTGGAAAAGAGTCTCCAAATATTTTTAAGTTGACAACTGTCAAATGTGATTATAAGCAAACATCTAGTAATGATCCCTTTAAAGTTCAGAAATGTTTGTATTTTAATTCCCTCCTCCCTCTGTATCTCTTCTTTTTAATCTTACTTTTTGTTTCATTGTAGACGCTCATTCGATTAAATTGCTTTCACACACATAATTATACTTTAAAATTTAAAAAAAATTTACAAAATTTTTATTCGTTTTTAAATTTGGACATGATTTTGAGGGTCAACATCCTTAAATCTAATGAATATTTAAAAAAACATTTTAATGATGTTTTTCACATAATTATTATATTTTTTGAGTTAATAGATTAATATGAATGTTATGAATGTATATTTCTCTCTTTGTATTATTTGAAATTTTTCTAACATATCTTTTTTAAGCAAAATTGATTTCTATTATTAGATTTACATAAAGTACTTAAAAACGAATTTTTAATGTAGCACGTGATTCCATATTCCTCTTTTTTTATTATCAAAAAAATTTTTTTTTGCAATAAAACTACATGAAACATTTTATTTAAAAACTATGTAATATATATAAAAAAAATTATTTTAAAAACTATGTAGTATGCATTTCTCGGTAGCACAGTTTTTAATGACTGTATTCTTAAAACAAACACGTAGCTTAAAAAATACACAGTACGAAGAACACATTGACCACAAAGCATACATTTTAGTGGAAACTTTTTAAAAAATTTACAAAAATATAGCATTTTTCTAAAATGATACCCTTTTTGAATTGTTGAATTTCAACGTATCATACCAAAAGCATAACATTTCTTATAATTTGAATAAAACACTTTTTGTGTTAGGATTAAGTGAGCAATATTATACTATGACAACTTTTTAGATTTATTTCATTTTTAGCATTTTTTCTTTTCATAAAAAAAACAGCAAAGTTTAAAATAGATTTAATGCTAAGAACTAAATAAACTTAAAAGGAAAACAAAATCACTCCATTTCATAAGAACCGATGATATATTTCTATTTTAAATCCTTCAACACAATTTATTCGAAATATTCTGCAGCTTTATAGCTCTATCTTGAATCCAGACTGATTTTCCGAAAGCATCTGGAATTTTATAACTTACCCACCTTTCCTCAAGAAGCGATCTTTTCTGTTTCATTTTATTTGTACATTTCGTTATATCTCTTTCTTTCGATGCCATTTCAAGATATTTTTCTAGAGGATGTTACATTCGGGTCGATAGATAAGAGTCTCCGAATATTTTTAAGTCGACAAATGTCAAACGTGATTGTTAGCAAACATCTAGTAATGTTCCCTTTAAAATCGAATTTCTTTTGAAAACAGGCTTCTTATTTTTTCCCCTTAAAATCATGTTCAAAGTTGAAAGTAGATTTATAAAATTTAGAAATATTTATGTTTGAATCTTATTGAGAATGTCCTTTTTTGGTACAATATCTATGTTTCTTTTGTAACAAAAACGTTATTTCAAAATTTAAGTTGTTATAATATAAAGAATAAGAAAATTTTGTTGTCAAACTTTTACTTTCTATAATTAGTTACAATGTTTATGACACTTAATAAGATTCTTTAATAGTAGTTATGAAGATGAATTTTTTTTCTGCTTAACACTGTATTTTTTAAGAATTATATATCTTATATAAATTTTTCTGTGTAAACAGAAATACTTCAGAGCTCGATGCATCTCTTGTGTTTTTTTTATTGAATAGCAGCAACTATGTGACATATAGATATAACAATAATAGTGTAACAATAGCAATATAATTATTTTTTTTTAAGGAACGCAAATGAAATAAGTGTTCATTTTATGAAGGTGAGAGTCAATTTGTAAAACCATAGATATAAAAATATTTTCGTTTGATTGCGTTTCCTCTTTTTTTTGTCTGCAAATAAAATATTTAAGGTATGTAAACATTCAGATTCCTTATACAGTAAAACCTCTTTTTATGCGGTCCTTTTTTATGCGATTTTGTTTTTTTGCGATTGGTTTTGTGCGATTTTATTTTTGTGCGATTTTTTTTATGCGGTATATGAATCTTAGCGGCGTTAGAATCTTAGCGGCGTTATGTTTACTATCAATGTACATATACATGTTGTGGACGAACTCTGATTACGTGGCCTCCTTGGCAACGATGTATCTGGACTTCGCGATGCTCTGTTCATTTATTTTAAACAATCTCCTGACAAGGCAGAGTCGGTTACGTACATATTGTCGCTCGACGCGAGAACAGTATACGCTTCGTATTCAGAGTTTTATACACGATTCACGTGATTAAGGATTCATTTTAAAGTGAGATTAAAGATAAATAAACTAGTTACTTTTGTTTCTATTTATATGTAGTTTTAATGATTTTTATTTTATTTTTAGACATAAGTACTCCCTTAAAATGAATAATTATAGCCAAAAGAAAGTAAAAAGGTAGACAATTCCACTATTTAATGTATAATTTGAAAACTTCTCCAGGTATATGTACAATGAAGAATTAAATATTTTTACAATTTCTTTAGGTCTAATTTAATTATTTCATTCAATTGAAAGCATTCTCTCATCTATTCCATAAATCATTGATGTATTTTCTAAGTCCGACTTTTTTTATGCGGTCCCTATCCACCGCATAAAAAAAGTTTTAGGTAGTATATCGAACAAACTTGTTTATTACATGTAAGAATTTATAAAATTTTCGAATTTTTTTTTGTGCGATTTCTTTTATGCGGTCCCTATCCACCGCACAAAAAAAGGTTTTACTGTATAATAAGTGTATTTTTTTTTATAATTCAAAGGTATGATGCTTTTTAATTCATTTTATGTGTCATGATATTAATGAATCGCATTTTGGGTAGTGACAATTTTTGTTTACGTTTTAATCTTTAATGATGGCAGTAATCATGGTAAAACTAAGAATCGTCTATTCTAATGATAAAATACAAAGAATGAATGCATAATATTATGATGTTGTTCAGTATTTACGCAAAATGTATATTTTATATATATATATATTTAGAGCTCTATATTGATATTTTAATGAGATGTAAGAAAATGTATCCCAAAGTAATTCTTCTTTTCGGTAGCTTTGCTTTCTATGCGCATTGCTTCTTGAGTTTACTTGAAAAAGTATTAAATATTTAAGGACGAGGAATAAACTTTTATTCTGATTTAGATGAGTGAACGGCAAAACGGTCTGAATCTAAGCCAACAGAATTTCTAATGATTTATTTAAAAATGTGATCATGCATTTGTAAAACATAAGAGACAATTAAAAAGATATTCATTTATGAAGACGTATTTAAATTACGTCTACAACGAATTTCTAACTTTTCAAACAAAAGTTAGTCTTGTTCTGTTCTAAAAATATAAAATAAAAATCGCACAAGAGGATTATTAAAATTTACAATGCAAGTGATCGTGTTTTTTTCATAATGGGATACCCGTAAGTGACGTAAGGAGAGCATCTCGTTCCTGATTGGATATAAAAAAGATGCATTTGTTTACGTTAGCAAATGCTCTTTCCATTCTATTTTGAGTAAGCCAAGACCGTAAAAAATCAATTCTCTTAAGAGACACATTCTATATTCTTGCACAAAGATTTTTTCAAAAAGTTTTCACTTGTTTATACTTTTTAACACAAAACAGAAATGAAGCTATGTGAAACATAAACAAACTAACTATGCATTGAAGTTTCCAGGTACACAAAACAAAAATATGTCATGGTTGCAATAAAATACTTAAACAAATAAAAAGTCTAAGTTAAGTAAAAGACGTAGATGAGAAAAAATTACTTTTCAATAAATTCCTAGTTTTCCTCTCCATGTAACACAAATGCGTGTTAGTTCCATTAAAAAGTCGTCCTCGAAATCAAATTTCTCTCAACACTTGATCCGGGAGTTCCCTTATTTTCTGGATTGGGTTCAAAATTACAACGCTACAGATCTGAACATTAGTAGTCGTAAGCCCTAAATTGGGTCTGTTGTTCAATGATGGTTATAAAACGATAGGCTGACGTCATGGGTCACATGTGTGGGTATCTGTGATCTTCTTGAAGTGCAAGCACCCAATTATGAACCTCGCGAAAATGCACTCTTTAACTGAAAATTAAATAGAGCTGCAAATTAGTAAACCTCACTGAAATTAACTTTTGATTGTTAAACAAAAAATAAATCATCTACAGTTTATTTATAAGAATGGCTTACTGCTAGATCTATGAGATTTCAAGCGTCTCTTTAGAACACAATGGTTAAAATTTTGAAACGAGTTTTAAGATTTGGAGCACATGCTGTTCAGATCAATGAATTAAAAGTTGTTCAAGATGGAGCGTTGCTTATGCCAAATATACGTGAATAACCGAAGTCAAGAGAATGTCGACTTTCACCAGTGAATGTATAGTTGCTGTGGTGAATGCCCGAAATATTTGTTATATTTGATTTGATATTAATTTATTCGTTAATATCATTATAGTTATTTGATATTTTAAAATCTGCTGTGGATATTTTTGGAGAAACATCAGTGTTTGGAATATCGGACCAATGTATATCACTGAACCTTAAAAAAATATCTGGCAGCATATTGGTGTAGGGTATACTAGGCAGTGGTACTTAACTAGACCAAGTATATATTTCGGACATTTACCAAAGCTACTATGTGATTGTCAACATTCACGGGTGGAAGTCAGCAACCACCCTTTTCGATCATTCACAGTAATTCATGGGTTTTTATCACCAAATTTGTAGAAAAAGAACTTAAATGTGTTTTACCAAATATTTTTCCTTAGAAATACAATATCTCTATTTAAAATTCTAAATCTCTTGTATGAATAGTTGTAAATCAATTTATTAACAAACCATTTTCTTTAAATAGAAAAAAAATCACTTTATTTGAAAACCAGAAAAATAGAACAAATTACGAGTATCCTATCTGATGTCGAAAAATGGTCACAATCTAGACATAAACTATTGTTTTCAGTTATCTTTTATATCATTTGGAAGTTTAATTTTAAAAAGCCTTTGTCATAAAATTTGCATTTTAACGCTTTTGTGTCAGGGTACCATGAAACCAGGTACGCCAACATGTGCTGACGACGTCTGATTTACCCATACTATACATAGGTGAATCAAATTGGACTATATCGCTATCTTAGTAAATAATTGTAATTAACGAATTAGTTAATATCACGAATTAAAAATTATTATTGAATTACGATATTATTGAAAGTTTAATAACTTTTATTCGAGTAAGGAGAAATTTGACGAATGTAAAAATAATATAAAGTAACTATCGGTTTATTGGAAAAATATCACGGTATTAAAATTCGCACACTGTTACTACACTGTTAAAATTTCCATTCTAAAATTATGATTGTTCAGCCGTAGATCAATAACTTAACTGTAACGTGTTAGGAGAAATCTTTCTTTATTTGTTATTTATCACGGTATTAAAATTCGCACACTGTTACTACACTGTTAAAATTTCCATTCTAAAATTATGATTGTTCAGCCGTAGATCAATAATTTAACTGTAACGTGTTAGGAGAAATCTTTCTTTATTTGTTATTTGTTGATTTGTGACGCATGCGCTCTGAAGCTCTTGCTAACTAGAATATTTTTGCCGGCTTGTCAGTTTGATGAGCGATTTCGCTGCAGCATGTCTTTTTACTTTTGGCCTTCAGAACTCTGTCCTCTAAACATCAGAATTCCAAGGTGCATAGTGCTGAAGAGCTCCATAAAAGTTAACGTTTTTTTTTATTTTGTGACGCATCGGAGAATGCTTATGCTAGTGTAGTTTACTTACGAACTAGTTACAACCTGGGGAATTCGATGACAAGATTAGTGGTAGCCAAAATTAAAATAGCGCCGTTGAAGCTGATTTCCCTGCCTCGACTGGAGCTATGTGGATCATTACTTTTAGCTCGTACAATACAACAAGTTCTGGAATCTCTTTCCTTGAAATCACCAATCATTAACTGTTGGACAGATTCCAGAATTATCTTAGCTTGGATAAATAGTGATCCTAGTCGATGGAAAACGTTTGTCGCCAATAGGGTCAGCAAGATCCAAGATATAATTCCCCAAGCACAATGGCACCACATCAAATGCGAACACAATCCTGCAGATTGTGCTACCAGGGGAATCAATCCCATTGACTTAAACTACCATCATCTGTGGTGGACAGGTTCAGATTTATCCAATATCGACACAAGTTCTTCAGTTAATGATTTGACTGAAGAAACACTAAGTGAAGTAAAATCGGTGAAAATTCATCACGCTATCCAACCAGAGAACACAAACATCTTTCCATTTGCCAAATACTCAAGTTTTTCCAAACTGAAGAGAGTATTAGCCTACTGCAAACGTTTTGCTTCTAATGCTCACCCTGGTAGTTCGAGAAAATATGGCTTTTTAACAGCTCAGGAATTAGAATCAGCCTTGCTTCACCTCATTCGTCAAGCGCAGAAAGATGTATTTCAAAATGAAATTGCAACTTTAATTAAACATAAAAATCTCAGTTGCAGATCAAAAATAGCTCCTCCAAATCCTTTCTTAGACGATAAAGGAATTCTTCGAGTAGGAGGCAGACTACGTCACAATAAGCTATTAGAGACTGAAAAGCATCTCATTTTACTTCTCAAACACCACAAGTTAACAGATTTGATACTGTCTGATATTCATCTCAAGTACTTGCATGCTGGTCCCCAATTGATGCTTTCAGTGCTAATTCGAAAGTATTGGATCATAGCAGCTCGGGATGTTGCAAGGCAACACGTTCAAAAATGCGTCATTTGTTGCCGACATAAAGCTCAAACCATGTAACAACTTATGGGAGATCTACCTAGAAATCGAACTTTACCATGCAAGGCCTTTCTAAATTGTGGCGTGGACTATGTCGGTCCATTTTCACTAAAAGCTTCAAAAGGAAGAGGTAGATCCACATACAAGCGGTACATCGCACTCTTCTTGTGCTTTGCAACCAGCGCTATTCACCTGGAGCTAGTGGGTGATATGACTTCAGAGACATTTATTGCTGCTCTAAAGAGATTCATTGGTAGACACGGGCAGTGTACTGATCTCTATAGTGACTGTGGTACTCATTTTGTAGGTGCATCTAAAATACTGGAAGAGGATCGCAACTGGAGGTCTATAACCCACACAGATAAAGTATCCCATCATCTAGCCCACAATAACATAAGTTGGCATTTCAACACTCCGTCAGCTCCTCACATGGTTGACATCTGAGAGGCATGTGTCAAATCCGTGAAATACCATCTACGCCGCATTCTGGGACACACCCTACTTTCTTATGAAGAGTTTTACACGTTTCAAGTGTAAATTGAAATGTGCTTGAACTCAAGATCCATTACACCAATTTCGAGTGATCACAACGATTTAGCTCTTTTCACTCTTGGGCATTTTCTAACAGGACAATCCTTAACATAAGTGCCAGAGAGGGATTATACATCTCTTCCTGACAACAGGTTATCTAGATTAAATTTATTGCAAAATTGATACAAACATTTTGGGATCGGTGTAAATCCGAATATCTATCTCGGCTGCAAAATCGTCCAAAATGGTATGCCAGCTGACAAAACATAAAGGTAGGTGATTTAGTGATCATAAAAAATGACAATTTACTACCATTAAAATGGAGCTTAGGAAGAGTTATTGAGACATTTCCAGGTAGTGACGAAAAGATACGAGTTGTATCTTTAAAAACTGTTAATGGTATAATTAAAAGACCAATTGTAAAGTTATGTCTATTGCCTCTTGACTCTAAAATTTAAATACCACTATTTCTAAAATTTTGAGTCAATAAATCAACAAATTTATTGAGAATAATTTAGAATTGAGTTTTGTGTTTTTGTGATCTTCAAGATTTATACTCTTAAGATATTTGAGTTTGGGATTCTAAATTTATGCTTGTTCAATTTTTCAATTAGATATTCTATTTCTATTAGATATGCTTGTTTATTTTTTCTATTAAGATTGCTAAATTTAATACTTGGAAACACTACTCTGAAGTGTTTTTAGTATTTTAAGTACTTTGAACAAGTTTAGAAAATTGTGATTTGTCTCAATTTCTTGCATAATTGTTTAATTTAATTTATTAATTGTTGAAGTTAGTTACTTCAAGGGCGGCGGTATGTTCAGCCGTAGATCAATAATCTAACTGTAACGTGTTAGGAGAAATCTTTTCTTATTTGTTATTTGTTGATTTGTATCGCATGCGCTCTGAAGCTCTTGCTAACTAGAATATTTTTGCCGGCTTGTCAGTTTGATGAGCGATTTCGCAGCAGCATGTCTTTTTACTTTTGGCCTTTGCGAGCTTCAGGGCGCATGCATAGCTTTCTTTCTCCAACTATTTTTGGAATTATTAAAGTATGTTTTAATTCAGTTTTTATTTTAAAGATTTTAATAAATAGTTTATTTTGACGATTTAGTTTTATTTCGTTATTCGATGGCCCATCTTAGTTTAATTCATGTTAGTATTCCCCCACAATGCTAAAATAACTGGAAGCTGTCTGTCCATCCGATTAACTGCAAAGTTTTCAGTAAAAACATTTTTTTCCTTTATGGTTTTGAAACCATTTACAAAAAGTATAATTACAAAACCATGAATACGAAACTATACGGAATTTTAACCATTTACAACTAGCAGTTTTCAAAAACGAAAAAAAAAAAATAATTATTTAATTAGACATGAGCTTGACTTTTCGTAAGGTAATGGGCATTGGAGAGTGCCGGGAACTTGAAATTCTTCATGTGTAGAAGGGGATGGAGGAAATATTTTGGTGTCAACACTAGGACTCGAACTAGGTTCGGCCGGTCATGAGATTAACAGATAACCCTGCTCGGCTATGATATGCACGCAGTTGCAAAGAACTATGTAGTACATTAGGTGGTTGTAGTGGGTGCGATAAAATTCTGTCTGTTTAACGGTATTAGGCGAAAGCAGTTAATAAACTGTTTTTTATCAAACTTAAAAGTTTGACTACCAATCAATTTATGGTTATTTGACTGTTTTGGATTAAATATGGTAAAATAACCATTCAATAAATTGTTATTTAACCATTTTTTCTGAGAAATTTTTGACCACTTTTTCCTAACAGTGTATTTGAACAATCGAGCTAGCGACAACTCGCAAAAGTAATCACCAACAAATAATTCCTTATAACTGGATGAATACCTACGAAATAATTACTTAAAAGTTGAATTTTCCCTTATGTAATGGGAATTACGAGGGTTGTGTTAAATGGCTGACTATTATGATAATTCAGAATACAGTAATGGCTTTAAAAATAATATGCATAGAACACGGGTAATTATCTTAATTGAATTTTAATTCTACTTCCTCTGAAAAAATTTGAAATTTTCAGCATTGAAAAGACATTTGCTTATTTCAAATGAGAATTTAATTCAAAACACCATAATTTTCCGTGTAGACAGTATATATAAATTCGAAGTATGTCTTTTCCCACTTTTTATAAACGAATTAGAGAACGAGTCACGTAAACTTAACTACAACCGAAACACATAGCCAAAAACTAAAAGATAACTTAAAATAAAAATAATATAATCCACAAAACAGGTACAAAAGTAATCCATTAGCAGTTAAAAGAACAAAACTCAACTTCCGTCTAGTAGGCATTAAAATAGCGTGTGGAGTAAATTAAATGAATACTAAGATAGCCAGAAAATGTCAATTTCTAGAGGTATAAATTATTACTTGGCAGTGTTAGTAGTCAGCGTATTTGGCGATGATGTATTTTGCTGGGTTAATTATGTGCGCGGTTAATTAATAATAGAAGGTAGAGTGAAATGCTTATGATAGCATACGTTTGTCAGTCAGATCTAGCGTAAGTTTTGCTATCTACTTAAAAGACATTGTCTCGCACTATTTGGATTTTACATTCTGTAGTTGATGTTCATATTTATAGAATTCATTTATAATTTGAAAACAAATTTATGTCATTATTTGTCAAATAAATAATTATGAAGGGAATATATTAGAAAATAGAAATCTGCGATTGAATTTTGAATCACGCATGAATTAATAACGTTCTACGATGAATCGAAAAAGCACGATTCGCGTTTAGATTGAGTGAACTTAATGATTAATATAAATAATATTTATTTTATAAGTATATTAATAATATGTTTTAGATATTGCTGATTATTTTGTGAAAATTCGTGCTCCTAACATGTAACTATTTAATCATACATCGTTCGTAAATAAATCTGATCAAATATTCGGAGTAGAATTGTCTGAGAGTTTGATGAAATCATTTAAAATTCAATTACGTGATTATTTAACTATAACTTTAACAGCCTAAAGCATAAACCAAATTGCAATATTAAATCAAGCGGGAAATCAAATTCGAAATTACTTTATTACTCTCGGTTGAATAAATTATTAAACCATCCCTCAATGTGGATTTATGAATCTTAGAAAATTTAGTCGAATTCTTGAATTTTCTATTGTTGCGAAATTCGCGAATTTATCTTATTTTATACCACTCATAAAATTTAAAATGTTGTCATTTTTACAGAATAGTCTAAGATATGTGTAATATTCCTTTCGTTTTCAACTGAAATGGAAAATTTCCAAACAATTTTATACCTTTCTCAATTTAATGTAATGACTGGAGCCCGGATTTTGATGACCTAAAATATCTCAATTAATGCCCTTAAAAAGTGCAAAAAATGCCCTTTAAAAGTGCAAAAAATGCGCTTAAAAAATGCCCTTAAAATGCGAAAATTGCGCTAAAAACGCCTTATGACACGACTTAAATAAAGTGAAAATATTGAACTAAAACAATTTTTTACTCTTTAAAATTATTATGAGTCATTTCAAAAAATATAAAGCAATGCAATACATGTTCTACGTTCATTAAAGTTTGAAAAATATGTTTTATATCCTAAAACAACAAAAAAAAAGGAAAATATATTGACTCCAAAACATTTTCATTTTGTATAGAAACTTTAATAAATATAACAACTTCCATCTCATAATATTACTAAATATCAGAATTACTTTGGATTATATATATATTTTTTAATATTTTGAAATGTAAATGAGCGTTTCTTGTCTGAAAGTTAATTTTTATACCTGAAGAAGCTTCTTTCAACGTCTACTGACGTTATTGGTGCGTACTTGAAAAAGATGGTCTCACTTACTGACAATTCTTCTTCAATTTGAAAAGATGTTGCTTCACCTGTTAATATCCTAGAGATTTTCTTCATTGTTTGGAAGCCAGTGTAATAATGGAAAAATGATAAAAAATAATAAAAATTGGAAAAAATTAACAAAAAAATTTAAAAAATGCTTTAAAATGCAAAATATGCCCCAAAATTTAAAGAAAAATGTCCTATAAATCTAAAAAAATGCTCTAAAGGACATAAAATGTCCAAAAATGTAAAAAATGCAAAAAAATGCAAATGTCATCAAAATCCGGGCCATAGTAATAACGTAATTTAAATGTTACTTCTTAACTCCTCTCTCAATCGATAAAAGCCAAAATCTGTTTCTGTCTGTATGTTTGCTAATAACTTGATAACGGTAGCACCAATTTGGAGAGTGTTTTTTTTTATCAGTTTCCTAATTTTTGAATGGTGGTTTGTCAACAATCACCTCTTTCCGATGTCACGTGATTTGGGTACAGTATCGAACACATGAAATTTCATTCATAAAAAAATTAAAACGTAAAAAAATTAATAGATGTCAAAAATTAAAACGCAGATGTTTTGAAAAAAATTAATTTTGTTCAACAAATTAAAACCCTGATTAGAAATTATAACACATATCTGTGTTTTAATTTGTAATCATACGTGTAGTAATTGGGTACCTGCACTTCAAGAAGAAGACCTCCCATACCCACATATGTGACTTATGATGTTAGCACCATCTGACTTTTATCAACAAAATGGTATATAAAAGTTGAGCTAAGTTTCTCTACATAAGTTGGAATGTTAAATAAGGATAAGTTAATAAAATATAGAGCCATATCGCACATCGAATGAGTTGAAATCGTTTCTCGTCTATTTCTTTTACTTAATTTAGATTTATTATTTGTTTATGTATTTTATCGTAACCATGGTATATTTTTGCTTTGTGTACCTGGCAACTTCGATGCATAATTAGCATAATTATGTGCCACATGACTTTGCGCTTGTTTTTTCGTTAAGTTTATAAGTAAATATATAGTGAAAGAGTTGAAATCTTCGTGAAAGAATCTTTGTTGAAGAATTTTGAATGTATCATTTACTAAGAATTGATACCTGACAGGCTTGGCTTACTCGACATGGATAGGAAAGAACAGTTGCTAACGTAAACAAAGGCCACATTTCAATATCCAATTGAGATCGAGACACCCACACTTGCAGGTATCCTATTAATGCGCTGTCATGGAAATGGTATTTTTACAAAGTATTTTTAAAAAAACTAAACAGAAGCACTAAAAAGTGAATATCCTTAAAGCTCGCTAAACATATACTCTAAGCGCAGAAGTAAAGGATACTAGAAAAAAGTATGCAAGCTTACATTAGCTATTGAAAATTGACGAAATATTATATTTAACTGTTGGTGTTAATGTTCAACATCACTTATTCGTCAAAACAGCACTTAAATTTCGAGGCTTTTAAATTTATTAAATTATAATACAGTAACATTTTAATTAACTATTAATAATAATATTTAATTGTTCACATCTTTCAATTTAAATTCTCAAATCTTTATATTATTATTTTTTAAATGAAAAAGTCATAAATTTATAAGAAGAATTAGCAGTTGTCGGTTATAAGTATTATGAAGATAAGTGCGCCAATAAGTGAAACAACGCCAGATTTTCATTTACGCATGTCACCAGCTAACGATAATATACATAGGAGCATCAAATAACACAATATCGAGATTATTATGCACAGTGATAATTATATAATACGATATTAGGGTGAATGTTGTTAAATTTTGTTTGGTTAACAAACATATTGATACCAATGTAGGAATTAGATTACATATACTTTGCAATAAAGGTTAAAGCTGTCAGAGAGACCCACAATAAATTACGAAAGAAAACAAGTATTTTTGAACACTCTATGCCTGAAAATCACGAAAAAAGTTTGCAATATGTATTGATTACTTTGGTCGTTACTTGCAATAAATACCTGCATAAAATTTCGTTAATCTAGGTTAAATATTAATGGAAATGTGAAAATTTTTTTAATAAAAACTCATTTTTTTGTCCCTTGTGTTTATTACTATATTTTTAAAAATATTCTGCTAAATTAAACAAATATTTTGTAGCAATTTAAAATTAATTACAAACTTATTGTTTTAAAATTTGAAAAAAAAATGAATAAAAATGTGCAAGGAGTATTTGAAGTAGTTCTTTTATATTGCGTATTACGGAAAACTTTTTAAATCATTTTTTTATAATTTTGTAGTGAATCGTATTTGGCAACTAATGAAAAAAAATCTGATTTAAATATCTTAAAAATGTAAAAAGTTTCAAGCAATTTTCTAAGTGGATTTTGTACTTTTTAAGAGAAAGTTCAAAATAATCAGGGGTATTTAAAATTTTTTATTGTGTAGTATTGCAAATTACACAACCTTATAATGACTGAACAGCAAAAACAAAATTAAATAAAACTTTATCGTTTTGAACTTTTATTTAAAAAGTACTATAACTACTTACGAAATCCTTTAAATTTATCACGTTTTACTCAACTTTAACTCAAACTTTTTGCATTAGTTGCCAAATACTATACAGTATAAAATTATGGGAAAAAAAATTCAAAATGTTCCACTCAAGCGCAGTACAAAACTATTTTAAAAGCTCATATCTTGCGCATTTTTTAACCTTTTTTTCCAATTTTTAAAACAATAAATTTGTAATTTAATTTAAATTGCTCCAAAAAATTTGCTTAATTTTACTGAATATTTTTTGAAGTTATAGCAAAAAAACATGAGACAAAAAATTTGGTTTTTGTATAAAAATGTTCATGTCTCCATTAATATTTAAGCTAGATTTATGAAATTTTATGCAATCATTTGCTAATAACAACCGAAGTAATCGATACAAGTAACAAGCTTAGTGCTTAATTTTTTGAAAAAAAGTGTTCATAAATACTTGTTTTCTTTTGTAATTTGTTGTGAGTCCCTAAAAAATCGCCCGAACCAAACACCTATCAAATTATCAAAAACTTTAAGTGTCTATTATATATATATATATATATATATATATATATATATATATATATATATATATATAATAACAGGGCTTCATCCCTGTTATCAGTGGTGTATTTAGCTTTAATAATGCAGTCGTAAGCCATGATACACTCCAAAAAGCTTTATTAATGGTAGTAGGCAGGTATCGATAACAATCCACATCCGCTCTCCACAAGGGAGGGGATGGACAAGACTAAGGACAATTCCGGAACAACTTATCAGGATCAGAACATAATGAAAAAGCCATGCGAAAAGCATTGCTCTCGCTTTTATACTAACACATTTTGAAGTAAAAAGGCACAGTCTTTGAAATACTTGTATCCTTACGCATTAAGGAAAATCATTTCATGCTTCCTTATATGGAAGTGAAAGGGGGAGAGATTCTAAAAATAACTCAATCGTATGTTATTAGCCTTGACTTCCCAAAATAGAATGTCTCTACGCTTATTCTTTAACAAAGACATTTTATGAAAACGAAAGAGATTTAATTCTTTTATTAATACAAAAGTATTATAGTTTTTGTATTACATATATATATATATATATATATATATATATATATATATATATATATATATAGCGCATCTTACATCGCTGTCCAGACAAGTTTGATATGTATTGTTTCTTATATATGTTTTACGCTAAATCTAATGAAACTACAACCAAGTCGATAAGTTAATAGCTCAAAAATTTATAAAACAATTTTATTTTTCACGTATCACTTACTCATAAGACCGTTATATTTACAGAATTATTTAGTCTGCCAACTTGAGTTTAGTCTCTTAGTGGCATCATTTCTCTAGATAACAATATTTTAGTTCCATTTCAGATTATTTTCCTCAGTAAATTCAAGATGGTGGCTAAAGCTCACTTCAGAGCAGGGGGAAAATGTTAAGATATTCAAACTAGTCCTAAATAAATGTAAAAAAAGGCGATTTATGACATGTTAGTCAAAGAAAGAATTAAAGTAGAGTATCCAAAGGCAGCAGAACTCACCAAGGCAAACTCATTTGAAAAGCAAATCAGCTGATCGTTAAAGATGCCTAATGTTTTAGCAAAAACTTATTTTTATAGAGAATCAAATTTGATTACATTGTATCTAAACAATGCGCTTTCTGTTATTATTCATCGAAAATCTCTGAAATAATTTATCAAAATACATGTTTGATAATTTTTTTTAAAATCATTATACATTTAATGTTTAAAAAAAAAGAGAACACATATATCTTCATAAAAATGAATAATTCATCAGAAATGCATTAAAATTTATTAATGATAGTAATTGATATTCCGTACAGATGTTGCTTGAATAATTTCTCTTTGTCACTTTTGAACAGATTAAAAACGATGATAACGTGTTTGTTTAAAGTTTGATTAAAATACAAAATATGTATGTTAAGTAAAGATGAGGAATAATAATATGATTTATTGTAAAACCACTCAAATAGACTGATGAATAATGTATATGGTTTGTAACAACAAACACGATTCTCACATTACTTAAACGCTGAAATTCATTATTGAGCATTTAGATCTAATTAGTATAATTCACAATCGAAGAAATACTTCAATAATTAGTCTTTTTAAATTAAAAATTCAATTCACATAAATGTTACTGTGAATGACCAAAATTGGTGGTTGTTGACTTCCACTGATGAATGTTGACAATTACATAGTCGCTTTGGTAAATGTCCGAAGTGCCACTGCCGGTATACCTTACACTAACGATCTTTTAAGGCTCAGTGACACTGCCCGATATACCCAACATCAATGTTTTATTTTTATTTTATTGAGATTCAATGAGATTGAAGCTATTGCGCATGCTCGCGTTTATTTTAGATGCAAGCGTATCTTTATGTTATGTTGAAGTAATTTAAGCTACAAGCAGGCTGTTAATAGTGGTTAAATGTTGTTTTCTGCTTAAGCCTACCTCTGAACTAAAAACGTGGACATGGAATGCAAGTTGGAGGAAATATATTGATTAAATTTTGATATGAACCGTGTGATCTTACAAAAACTGGTTCATTGAATGAAAAGCTGGCTCATATTCCTTTAATATATAAAATCATATTAAAGGAATAAGCCCAAAAATCTGAAGAGGAGAGCTGTGCTTGATATAAAAATCTATTTGCTTCAACAAAAATAATGAAAGTAAAAGTCAAAAAGTTTTGAGAACTCAAAAATAGGTGCTCATTCACTAGACTCGCCTGAAATGAATGCGAAAAAGCAAAAGTGATTTGAATTGGAAACGTAAAGTTGCCAAAGAAAAATGGAAAGTAATTGTGAAACAAAACAAGGAAAGAATTTAAATGAAGTCATAGTTTCACAAATGATTTATTTATTTTAATCTATAACTAAACATTCTTCTGGCAAAATTTCTTAAAACTGATAGTTTTCAATTTGGAATTAAAATAATTGATTTCTTATTAAGAGTTTATACAATTATGTAAACTCTGGATTATATTTTTGAATATTCAAATGATTTAATTTAGAGAAAAATATTGATCACATGCTTTAATTTCACTTCAACTTTTACATTATTTCTATTTGAAATTAAATATTACTTTATGCATTATTAAATGCATTAGCTACATTCGCATTTCTAGTTAAGTGAGAAAAACATCAAGATCAGTTTTAATATTTAATGACTTGGAATCTTGTTTGCAATCATGTATTTGCATTATAAAATAATTTATACACATCAGGTTCCTTAATTTGTATTAGTTGTTTTCTTTCGTTATAATTCTATCCATTTACGTATAGTAAAATATTTAATTAAAATTTTTTTTTTTATTAATAAATTAGTATGTTTCACTCTTTAATTAGTTTAGTAAATTTTAATATGGTGGTAATTCTTAATGTACTTCTAGATATTTTTATTTTAAAATAAAATCAAATACACATAGCACGAAAATTTAAAAACTTATTCTTAAAAAAAAAATTCTACTGTAGGATAATTATTAAAAAAGTAATAAGTAAATAAGTTTCAATAAAAATATTTTAAATCAAAACAAATATTTTTTTAAAAAGCAGATTAAGAAGATGAAATTTTTTTTTTGTGAAAGCTGAAATAAAAAACGCTTGGAAATTTTAGTTGGTGTTGATTGCAAAAGTGAAACGCTTTACGTTTTTGTTTCATATACCATAATTTTGTCATTTTAATTCTACTAGGAAAATATGATTCTAAAAACCATTTTCATTTTATTATTTTATCATTTAGTTTTGTTTCTGTTAGTTTGCTTTAGTGAGAAAAAAGCTGAGGCATCAATTGGAGTTTTTTCCCTATTTGGTTGTACATTTTGCTTATACACTTTTGCTCGATACACTTTTCTGTGTTTATTTTATGTTTGACAGGTGTTAGTGTCAGTAGCCTATTTAATAATTCAAGGTGAGAAGAATTCTAGGTGACAGTTCTAACTAATGGAACTTGAACTCATACGAGCATCGGTGGTTCAGTGGTAGAATGCTCGCCTGCCACGCGGGCGGACCGGGTTCGATTCCCGGCCGATGCATACCATTTTCAATCCCAATATTTTTTCACAATTTTCAGAATGCATTTAAACTTTATTATTTATTAATTTAATTTGCTATAATATTTAAATGAAAGTGCATAGAGTAAAATTTCTTATTTATAGTGTGCTGCGTAAGCACTGTCTTTCGTATACTTTAATTTTACTACGTTTAAAGAAGAAATTATTCTTTTTTATATTATTATTTGATGTTCAACAGGTGCAATTAAAGGTGTTTCAATGAAATTTAGAGAGAATAGGTGGTTCAGACGTCTGGTCAATTTCGGCACCTAGGCGTGCCTAGCAGCCCAGTTTCAATTTCCGACTACTCTTAATTGTGGCAGTACTTTACATCTGTTTAGCTGTTTAGATTATTATCATTTTATATTTTACCTGAAAAACTATATTATTTGTAGCAAAGCCTATACGAAAACACAGAGCATAAAAATAACATTGAGGAATTTTATACCATTCTCATGATAAACAACATTTTTCAAAACATAACACAGCTCCCCCAATTTTCAGAATCGTTATCAAAATCAAATAAATAAATAAATCTCACGACGCAATCGCTTTTTCTTTATAACGGTGACCAGTCAATTTATGCGGTTTTAAGTAATTAATGCAAAATAAGTCATTAAAATTGCTAATAATATAAGGTTTTAATTGTTTGCACTAGCTATTAAATAAATTATTTGACGATGATGGTAATAAAATATGTTTTGTTTTTGGAAACAAAATGTTCTTGTTATCAACAAATTCATTTGTTAAAATGTTATCAGAAAGTGGAGCATCATGTATGTTGTCATATTATAGGTACGTAGAAAACATTAAACGACTCGTACTGTTATCAAGGGGAGAAATGAACGGATTTGAATTGGGGATAGGGTGCAAATTTAATTTATTCTAAAAAAAAAAAAAAAAGATGAATACTGAATATAAAAATGAAACACAGTAAAAAAGAGTTATTTACTTATTACTCGGCTAAAAATTATGCTGTCATGCTCGCTTATAACGATCCCCGATTTCACTACATCCGGATATCACGAAGAAGTTCGAAATAATTTGTACTATGTAAAGTTTGTCTGAGCATAGCTCCCTTTTAATGAGCAGACTCTGGGTTTTAGCGAGCAATAGTGTGACAGAGGAAAAAATTGCCCACTTCACAAGTTTGAAAATGAGTTGAGACAAATTTAAATGTCCTACATCTATTAACGCTAATGTTATCACCTCCGAGATACGTACTTCTATGGATATTGTAGTTAAAGCAGTTGAAAGAAAAACAAATAATGGTGATAACAACAAATGGGAAGTATTTCATGCTGTTTATAAAAAATATTTATAACTTTTCTTTTGCTAGGGTGCAAATGATGAAATGTTTTGGGCCATAAAACTTTTGTAAATAATAACACAATAAAGAGACAATAAGACAAATCCAAGTAAAATTAACTACCCTCTTTTTTTCGTAAAAAATTGAATAAAATAAGTACAATATTTATAATTTATTAAAGATGACATCAACATTTATAATTTTTAGTCCAACAAGCCATATACAAGATTTCGGCAAATATTCCGATCTCGTTTTAAGCGAGACAGTAATTGCGCATTTTTATTTTTTAACAAAATGTTCTGTTGTGGAAAATAGTGTCTTGTAAGAAAAAATATGGAACAATTATGAGTTTTGGTTAGCAAAGCGAGCGGGTAGAGGAGCTTCCCCATGAGCTAAAAAACGATAAAACTAAATTAAGTAACTTATTCGAAGCTTTGTAGACGGGAAAAATAAAAAAGCCATAGTTTGAGTGCCTTATACTTAAAGCAATGTGATGATTTGAAACTTTATATATAATCTTACCGTAAAGAATTATTCGGGCCGGCCGGGTATCAGGAAGGCTATGGGTTCGAATCCCAGGAAAGACATGGATCTTCTTTCATTCTCTGTACTATCTGTCCATAATGTGGGAGCAGCGTTGGCCCACCTAATAGGGTGCCCCTGAAAGAGTGACCAATATATTTGCCCTGCGAATGCCTAAATTGACGAAATGATAACACAGGTGGGCGTTGGAAATAATAAAAAAAGAACTATCTGGACTTTAGAACAGGCAAATATCTTAAATATTTTAAAAGTTAAAAACTTTTTTAAAAGTTTAATAAGTCAAAATAAGCGTTGAAAGCGCTGGTTTTATGAAGACTAAACTTGGCCTAACAGTCATGAGTAACAATAGACCATAAACTCATAGCAGTTATAAAAATAGAATATTATCCGCCCCCCCACCCCCGAAAAAAAAACATCATTTCATATTACGGCCATAACAGCCTTAACGTTAGGAAACGATGAAATATCGTACTTATAGGCTTTTTACTGCAGAAACGAATTCCTGAATCATAATTTAATTCTGTAAGATTTCTTGAGGGAATTGAATTACAAAAATCTTTTAATGAAGGTGTATCAGAAATTACACACTTCCTCGATAAAAGGTGAAAGCTTAAAGATACAGTAATTGGAGAAGCGAGTTCATCAAACCGTTTTGCATGATTTACTTGAATATAAATGTAGGTTAATGCTGTTCTTTTTATATTAATGTCTTAAAGATTGCGACGTATTTGTAGCATCGGTGGTTCAGTGGTAGAATGCTCGCCTGCCACGCGGGCGGCCCGGGTTAGATTCCCGGCCGATGCAAGAAATTCATTTTTAATAAAATCTGATTATTTTATCAGGATATTTAAAAAAAAAAAAAAAAAAAACGTGAATAAAGTACAAATGAAAGTGCGAAAATAAATGTGCTTTCATTTCTACTTTCAGATGATATTTATTTACTTTAATTGGTGTCTTATTTACGTTGTTTTTTGCTTTAGTCAGATCACTTTAATGTAATAAAACATGAATTGGACGCAAGACGTTTGGTAAGCAGTTAAAAAAGACAAAATTCTAGTGTTTTTTCATACTATAAATAACAACAAACAGTCGAAGTGTTTCGAGCGTTTTAAAAATAAGTGCCCATTTTCAAGACTTTCAAGAAGTGAAAGAAGAAACAAAAATGATTTGAAATAAAAAACGACAATTTGCCTACGAAAAACGGAAAAATAAAGAAACGAAATAAAACAAGAAAAATCATAGTAGCCGAGTGAGAAAAAAAGATTAAAAAATAGAAAAAGAAAAACCACTGTGGCCGTGAGGGGCAAATCAGTATAAAATGCATTTGAACGTGCTGTGGAGAGGTGGCGAGGAACTAATGTCGTTCACAAGGGAATCAGCATTCATATAAAACAAGATTCCAGGTCATCAAGATGAGCTGATGTAACTTTGGGTCGAAATAATTGTGGGATTGTCAAAATTGAATTTTCGACCAAGATTCCAACAATGTGCAGCAGTTAATAATTTCTCGATTTCTTAAAAAGAGACATTTCTATCGTGTTTTTTTATCTCTCCATAGCACGGGGAATGGCTCTTCCTCACCGCCTCTCCATAGCGCGTGAAAATGCATTGCCCTCTGAGTTGCCTTTCTCGGTTACTATGGTTTTTCTAGTTTTGTTTCTCACTTTTTTTGTATTTATCGGGCAAATTTTCATTTTTTTTCCTGAAATTTCAAATGACTTTTATTTCTTCTTATTTACGTCTAGCATGTCTAGAAAATGGGCGTCTGTTCTTAAAGTGCTTGAAACATGTCCAATGCTATTTGTTAATAAGTTAGCAAATAGAGGGTAGATCTTAATAGTTTGTATGAAAAAGAAAAAATAATAATATTAAGCGATATGATATTATCATTAATGAACGACTAACTTATGAAAATTCCAAGCATACTGAAACCGGAAGACATTAAAGTGAACAGACAACTAGAAAGACATTTTCTTAGAGACAATAAAATTAGAGAGTATTTTAAAATGACTGTCCTATCTCATTTGGTGGTAATCATCAAAAGACGGACTCAATAAGGCTTCCATCAATAAAGAAAGATTCTGCTCTGAGCTTTTTCATTTTCTCTTTTGAACTTAACAAACAAAGAGAAAATATTTCCTCTTTTTTTCTCCATTCTTCCTTTTCCTTTGGACATTTTTTATAGGTTCAATCTCTTTTGACAAAAACAGAGAGGGAGCTAATGGGAAATAGAACATAGAATAAGCCTTTAAATAATGACTGAATAGAATGTTGTAACTTTTTGAGCAACCACATCAGATGCAATTAATATTCTACAAATTCTTACATTCTACAAATTCTTACATTCTACAATATCTTTAAATATACAGAATTTTTGTTGTTGTTCATTAATGTTTCGCTTCATGCAAAAATGTATTAAAATCTGCGTAAAAATATATGTTTTACTGCATATTTTTTGCGATTATTCAAATTTGTTTATTTACCTCATGTTTATGAATTTAAAATGTAACCAACTTTGAACGATGTTTACCATTTTTTTTTCTCACAATTGTGATTAAAGTATGATAAGTATTTTCTCAAATCAAAAGCATTTTTCAAAATATTTCACGGGACTGCATTTTGAACCGTTGTTTCTTGAAAATATTGAAAGGGTTTCTTCTAAGTTTCACAATCTGTTGCAGAAGAGGATCTCAAACAAAATTACTAGCCTAACTTTGTATTTAATGGTGATTCCAATGTACAGTGCGCAGACTAAAAAGCAGAGCACCCTGAATAGCTTTTGATCTAATGATTGGATTTTCATCTGCGGGGACTCAATCTTAATAGTGACCTCAAATATATTAATGAATTAGTGCAGACGATATTTTAAGTTACGAAATCAGACACAAAAACATACTTTCTCTGAATAAACATAACTTCATTTCGATGGATTTGTAATTTTGACCTCTAAAATATAAGGAGTAACTGCAATCTTGGAAAGGGGGTCATAATAATTTGGTCTCTTAATGGTCACTCTCTAAAACCATAATATTAATGATTTCAGAGGGTGACCTCAAATATGCTAATTAATTGGTGCAGATGATGTTTTCAGTTACAAAATCAGATGAGAATCCCTGAATAAACATACCTTTTTTTCAACGCATTTAGATTTTTGACCCCCAAAATATAGGGGATAACCACAATCTGGGAAATATGATTCCCATGGTTTGATCAGGTGGATGATCCTAAGAGTGAACCCATAGTGCTAATTTTATTTTTCACGTATTTCGCCATATTCGAGAACTTTTTAAGCGTATTGAAAAATCTTTACACACAGTCGTAAAATTCGTTTATCCAAAGATACATCCATGCAAAAAATAAATTTTAGTAAATATTTACTATTTTTTATTATGTTATTTAGCAATGATCGAAAAAAAATTTGAATTGCAATGCATGAAATTTTTTACATCATTTTAAATTATCTAATTTTACTTGGAAAAATACGAAATTTGAGGGAAATTGTGTTGAATAGTTCTTAAGAAATCAAATTTTAAAAATATCGTAGATTTAAAGTTAGATATCTAAGGAACTATTCAACCAATTTTGCTCATATTTTGTGTAGGAAACGCCTACAGTATTGTTCTTAGGAAAGGCTAGTGCTCTAACTAGTGTTTTTTGAGAATATCATCTATTGCTTATATCCTTTTTTAGATAGACATAAATTGTGTTAACTGCGTTGCTCTTATCAAATAAAAACATTACTTGCCGCTCAAATCAAATTTTAAAAAGATTAAAATTTTAAGGAGATTAAATATTTGATAATGCAGAAAAATAAAAGTTTTATAATGAATAATACTGAATTTTGATTAATTATTGTCTATAAATTTATTGATCTAAAATTACCCATTGAATTTAAAAAAATTTTATGTCTGTAAAATCAGATAATTTTGCTGAATGAACCATTTTGATAATTTTGTGGGTATTTTAATTTGCTTGTAGAGCTAACACTTGTGAGAATAAATATATTTTTATAGAAAAATATCAATGAATCTTGATATAAGTCAGTAAATTTTAACTAATTTAAAAGCGTTTGAGAAATCTCTAGATTATCTTGAGGTTATTCAGCTTATCGTAGAATTCATATGACTCCAACGAAATGCAAGATTATTTTTTTATCTACAAAGGTTTTGGAAAATCACAAAATTTCCTAACATTAAATTTCTGCTTTAAATTTATTGTGGATTCTTTGGATTTTTATTACTCTAAGGTGCTATTGTGAATGTAAGTTTCTGTTTCTAAAGGCACTTGTACAAGTCAAGCTCACCAGCTAATTGCCTTGCGAATAAAGTCAAGAAGGTGCGCCTTTCATTTAACAAGAGAGCACCGCAAGGGTGAAATTTAGTCTTAGCTCAGAACCTTACAGATAGATGAAATAATCACTGATTCGGAGTGCTCTTCTTTAATTTAGATATAGATCTGAAGGGGAAGGAGATTTTATCTTGATCCACACACCCCTGGTACTGCTCAGAGAACGACCACAGGACTCTCTTACCGATTTCACGGATTTTATTAGCACGTATATCACATGTACTCGATGGGTCGCAATGCTGAGTAAAGGATAGAACACCGGACCAGAGATCTCTTACCACTGGGGTACTACGGCTCCCGTAAATGGTTTACGCTATATTGAGTTGAACGAGCCGTGATGGCTCAGGGGATGGAGCATTCACTTTACAATGAGGAGAACCTTGTTCGAATCCCAGCAATTGTTGGTCGATACGAATTCCGCACCCGGCTAGCGCCGACCACAGTGCTGGCGTAAAATATCGTCAGTAGTAGACGGATCATGGATTTGAGTTCCTTTTCAGTTTGGCTAACCGTGGGAGGTTTTCGTGGTTTTCCTCTTCAAGTAACGCAAATGCCGGCTAGTTCCATTAAAAAGTCTTATAGAAAGGCGAAATTTCTCCCAACACTTGATCCAGAAGTTCCCTTGTCTTCTGGTTTGGGTTCAAAATTCCAAGGCTATGGAGTTGAACATTAGTAGCCGTAAACCCAAAATTGGATCGGCTGTTCACCCACAGTTATAAAAATATTGAGAAGAGCGGAATTTTTCTTTTGGTGCATTTTACTTACATTAAAAAAAAAAAATTCTAGTATTTTTGTGCACGCTCTAGTAATTTCAAGGGTCAGTTCTTGTTCCGTTTTCCGACGTTCCATATTTTCTTGTCAGAGCCTTGTAGATGCTTTGCAATACCCGTTTATATAATGTTGCGACAGATTTGCCAAAGTGATATAATGAATATTTTAAACATCTGAAAAGAACAAACATGTTGGAACCTTACTGTAATTGGTTCGGTATGAACTGAATGAGATAAATTAGATTTTGAATAAGTTGAAATAGATATACCAACTAGTTGAAGATTGATATTACTATATAAAGTAAACCAAACTATACAAGTAACTATTTAGCTATATGACTATATAAGTTACAGTAAAGGTAAAGTTTCAATTTTGGACGTTGATAATGAAACAAAAAGCCTAATTCAAAAACAATGTCATTTTTATGATTAATATTTGCTTATAAATGAGTGCAATTCATTTGAGTACGAGCAACATTCACGAACACCACAATTATATACGCATTGCGCAAAATAAAATACGGACCACCATGAATAACCTTTGATCTAATGACTGGGTCTCACGCTCTATAACTTAATCTAAATAGTTCTAGGGGGTGACTTCAAATATGCTAATTAATTAGTGCAGACGATATTTTAAGTTACGAAATCGAATACAAAAACATACCTTTTTTTGACGGATTTGGATTTTTAACACCAAAAATATAAGGAGTAGTCGCAATCTGGGAAACAGGAACCCCATAGTTTGGGCAGGAGAGCGGTTCAAAATTTTTACCCCCTAATGTTAATTTTGTTTCTTGCCTATTTCACCATATCTTGGGACCTTTCAAAGCGAATTAAAAAATCTTTGCACACTTTGATAATATAATAGAAAATATTGACTATTTTTTTTAATTATTTTATTTAATAACAACAAGTCTTTTGAATTGTGAGGTAAATAAATTTTTACATTATTTTAAAGTATCTAATTTTGCATGAGATTAGAGTCAACTAAGGAAATGTGAGACGAAATTTGTAAATATTATAAGTAATAGTATCATTTCATTCTACGTGTCTGCCATATCAACTTAAGTAAAGTCAAGCATTTCTGTTACAGACTTCTCTTGGCTGGGGATTTCATGGCGTTTAAATTATTACAATTTCGCGAAGAGCCACTGTGTAATCAGCATTGTGCTCCAGCTACCTTTACTTCTCAAACAAGCTGGTTCTTATTTAAGACCAAATTTATTTATTTCTGATGGTTTGCTGAAGTGGGTTTAGCCAAATTTCAATCTTTTCCAGAATCTTTGTTGCAATTTTCGCCAACTTTAAACTTTGCCTAAAAAATCATTTTATTAATTTTTCTTTTTTCTTTTTTATGCATGTTTTTTATAATATAAAGGATTAATTTTCTGAATCTGTTTTAGTTTTGTTCCTGTTGTTATTATAATTATAGAGTGATAATTTTTACTTAATTTTAAAAAGAAGAAGACAACGAAAAAAGCATAGTTTCTTAGATTTGCTGTTTATATATTTTAAAAAAGTTACATTTTCTAATTTTATTAAATAGATTCTTACAAAAATAGTTAGATATTAGTTAGATAATTTTTTAATCGTAATACTTTTTTGATACTCTTAGAAAGTTAATGAAGTAAATAATTTAAAAACAGACCTTTACTATTATGCAAAACAATATTTTATTCACTTATAATTTAAAACTATTTAAGGTAGAATAAATTTTACGCAAACGGTAATGTTCTAGAAAATAAATATTGTCTTTGGAGTGATAGTGGAAAAAATAATAAACCGTCTTTTTTTTTTAAAGATTATTTACTGTGAATTTTAAAACTCGAAAGAAGATGAAATAAAGCATAAAATACGGCTTTTATAAAAGCCATTTAATTATTTAAAAAAGTCGTTTAAGTACTTTAAAATGAACTCATGATTTGTTTAAGGGAAGTCACTGGAAAACTAAATCAACGAACTTGACAATTTTTTCCTCATTTAAACCCAAAACAAAGAAAGCTGCTGTTTTTTTTAACAAAAGCTTTTGTTTTTTTCTCTCAGTTTTTTGCCCCTAAGTTAAAATCACGTTTTTAACAATGAAACTAATTGAAAATTAGTTTGCGACAATATTATAATTCATTGGATTTCACTATAATTAAGTGGGGAATATTATTCCATGATCTTTAGAATTCAATTTTGAAAGTTATTTAATTACTAATTCGTTTTATTTCTGGAAGAAAAAAATGTTCTTAAATTAATTTTTTTTTCCATTTGTAATAAGTTTTTTCCTATTGCATTTCCTAATAAAATAAAAACCCTTTTTAAATGTATTTTGTTCCTTTACTTTTCTGAAATAAAATAAATTTTCAAAAATTATTTGTTAAATTTTTATATCAGTTTTGAGAATTAGAGAAGTTGAATAATCTGTATTAAAATAATTGTATTTGGAAATTAAGTATAAATAGATTGCTATTTTTAAAAAAATAATCTATTTTTCTGCATTGTACTAGATTCGTTTAAATAAAATAAAGGAAAATAATGAGATAATTTTACATTTATTTTTGAAAACCTATTTACTTTCTAATGTAAATTTAGCTGATTAGGACTCGTTCACTATTTTTTACTTATTTATTTGTTTAAGTTAAGGTGGCCATTTAGTAGAAACTTGTTATATATATATATATGCTCAAAATGAAGAAAAAACAAAGGAAAATTACAGACTAATGAAAAAAGGGGAAAAAAGAAAATTCATGAAAATAAAAATAACAAAAACTGGGAGGAGAAAAAAAAAGAAAAAAAGTATAGAATTCTTTAAAAAAAATCGGGAAAAAAAAGATATAATCTTTTCATCAGCCCACACGATCATATCTGCAAAAAAGAGTGTTTTCTAATATTACATTAATATAGCCAAAGCAAAATATATCAATACAATAGTGTGAGGAGCACTATTGATATATTTTGCTATATATATATATATATATATATATATATATATATATATATATATATATATATATATATATATACATACAAGTAAATAGAACTCATAGCATTGGTGTGTGTGTGTCACAAAGTGTAGAGTTTGACAATATGGGGTCTTACTCAGCTAATCATAACTTTTTCTTCACCATCTGCATTACTGTCTAGATCTTTCACTGAGTCATCTTATAGCTTTGGTAAACTGAATATTTTTTAAAGAGCCTTTTACAACTGAAATGAAGATGTGAAACCAGTTGATCGGAAATAGTTCTCATAACAATCTTTTGACTTAGAAGAATTTTATTGACCTATTGGTTTGTTATCAACGCCATGCGTTTCAACATCGTAACACCTTTCGTAGAAACATTCTAAAATAAGAAAATCGAGGTTTAAAGGTTGCAAGTTTGTCATTTATTAAACATCTCATACACAAACTTACAAATTAATTATTTTTTAAAAATTATTTAAGAAAAGTTATTTATACTGATTTATTAAATCACACTTTTATATTAAGTTTGCTTTCTTGCATTTCTGGGCTGCTGTGCATGATAAACGTAGGATTCTTTGATAGTTAAAATGTTTTTGAATACACCTATCTAACCAACAGAGAAATTGAACAACATTTTAATTAACAACATATAGTTTTACAGCTGGGAAATTACATTTTACGAATAAATTTTCCGTTAATTAAAGACAGTTAAACAAGCTATTACATAAAACGGTGTAATTATGAAAATATGGTTGCATGAAGAAGAAATACCATTTCTTTCACAAGGATGGAAAAAGAAGTATGTTGATGAGGGTGAAGGAGACGGTGAAATCGTAAAGTTGGTGAAAAATAACAGTTCATGATGGTTAATGAAGTGTGAAGCCCTAAAGAAGGTGGTCCCGCGGTGAACTATTTGCAAAAACACTGTTCCCAGAAGTCAAACATCACTGGCTGTGGTCAGTAAGCGGTAGGGTGACCACTTTGATCAGCCTGTGTAGGGACCAAGGGTGTGCGGTCCTCGTTAAACTGTTCTACCATAAAGTGCTCGACTTTGCATCGGGCTACCAAAGCAGGAGAGCTTCTGCGGAGAATCAAAATTGCGATGTCCAGTCTTCGGATGATCTTTAGTGATGTTTCCCAGACCGTCGCCCACTGTGCAGCTCTAGTACCTAAAGTACCTCCCCAAAGAAGGTGAAAGCAGTGAATTCGTGAAGATTGAGAAAGTTGTAAAATTATGAAAGTGAAGGAAACTGTGAAGTCGTGTAAGTGGCGAAAACGATGAGTTCATAAAGGGGAAATATCAGTGAGGTCATATAGATTGATGGAGGAACCAGCGAGTTCGTGAAAATAGGGAAAGCAGTGAGATCATGAAAGTGGGCTAGATAATTGTCACCAGCGTCTTTTTCTTCTTTTTTTTGTTGCAAATCACATTTGTTTAGCAAGCACAATCTTCTTACATTTTCTTTAAAGTAGCGAATAACACGATTGTTTTTTATTTTTATTTTACCTACGTTTGTTAGTTTTTTTATACTTCAAGGAATTCATTTTAATTTTTCTAAAAACTGACAGGCTCTAGTAAATTAAGTGAATAATTTATTTTCCGCTCATAATCAAATAAAACTTATCAAAAGTCAACCCAAAAAATTTTGAAATAGAAAGCAATAAGAATTACTTCTCGTTTCAATAAAACAACAAATATATCACGCAAGAAAACGTTCCCTCAATTAACGAATACTTTCAGAAACTTTCAAAGATTTAAGAATAAAAACGGAACCACAAGAAAAAAAAATCCCCATAAAACGCTTTTGGTGAACGTAAAATTACAGTGTTTTAAAATGAGAGGCCCATCATGTTTAAAAGAAATCCCTAAAAGACTGGCTTTGGGAACTTGAAGAAATAATTTTTCCCTACTCATTTGAAACAGAAACAAAGAGAAAATATTTTCTTCTTTTTATCTCATTTTTTAAAGAACTTTTCACTCCATTTCTTTCTTGTTTTTCTCTTCTGAAGTTTCTACTTTTTGAATCGAATTTCCTGTAATAAAATAGACTAGATGGGCAGTTAATGAAATAGTCATTGTTATATAGTAGTACTACATTTTGAGTTTAAAATAGTTTTCGTAGAATAAATGTAACTACCCTTAAATTTGTTATACTTTTTTTAATTGTTATACTTTTTTTAATTGTTATACTTTTTATTTTACTAATTTTTATAATTATACTTAAGGCAATATTTTATTATACTTATAAACTGTATTGTACTTTAAGGTGATAATGAACTCAAATAAGGTGGAATTTAAGAGATTTTAATTTAAAACCTAATTTTTTCTGAAAATGAAGATTTTTTAATCAGTTCACCAAATAATAAAGAAAACACCCTAACAACTCTTTATCTAATGATTTGATTTTCAGGAACTAGTCTTCTTGTTCTGTTCTGGATATATCTTTGTTCCAGGGGGGACTGATCGTAAGATACGGTTCCCAGTAGATCATCGCTGGCAATGATCAGCGAGCGATTATGATCGGCCAATGAAAAGTACCAGGGGTGTGTAGTATCAGTCCATTCGTTAAACTGTTGCAACGTAAAGAGCTCGATTTCGCTTTCAGATCCTCGGGCCCTCCTCAGATAATCAAAATTGTGTTTATTTCAGGGATGTTTCCCTGACTATGGCCAACTAGAAGGGGAAAGGCCGGAGAACTAGCTTATGTTTACTTGTGACGTCACGAATTCCGTTCGACCGGCAAACGTATAGCTGAAACGAAGACGAAGCTTTTCAATAGCTTTTAAATAATATATAGTATTTTGGACTAAAAATGTACAAATAAAAGACTTACAAAAAAATGTTTGTTGTTTTGTGTTTATTTATTTATTTAATTATTTTTTCAATTGAATCAGGTCATAAGATTTTTGTTTTTTACTTGTATTATTTTGCACTGCAGTGCTTGAAATAAATTCCTAAGAATAAGTATTGTAATTTTACTTATTATAATCTAAACATAAGACTTTTTTAACAGCAGTTTGATGTTTTACTAAAATTTATCTTTTGTTTAGTTTTATTATTAATTAATTTTTTTTAATATTAAATCTCATTATATGCAATTCTGTATAAGTAATACATATTTTAATACTTGGCACAATTTAAATGAAAAAAATATAAAAACTCTTATTTTCTGTTTGTTGATTTAAATTATTATTATAAACAAAAAATCTCGCCATACAGATGTTTTTATATAAGTATATATTTGTTATGTAGTACTTTTATGCTTGAAATAAAAAATCTAATCCTAGCTGATTTTCATTTCAATACTTGAAATTAAAAAAGAAATAAATAATATAAAAAATACTTAGATAAATTTTTTATTCTATAATTTAATTTCGAAGCTTCTTTTATATCTGAGACCAGGGTTTGTTGATTTAAATTAGCTTGATTTAAATCAACAGTTTATATATTTACATAATATATATATATATATATATATATATATATATATATATATATATAATTTTTAAAAATCCTTTGATTCTTGAGATTGAAAGTACAAATTAAAGTAAGCATTTGATGTTGTCTAAATATAGACTTGCATAGCTGTAGAGAATAATTAGTAAACATGAATTTTTTTCACAAAAAAGTAATGTTAATTAAAATTCTACCTTTTGATTGAAAAAGCATGGAATTAAAATTTACATTATATTTTATAGGTGGAAAATGTATATTTTTAAAGCTTGAGGTTATCTTAAAAAGAAATTACCTAATATGCAGAAAATAGGGTTTAAATTCTTTATTTCATCTAGTCCTTAAATTTCAAACATACATTTGTTTTAAAATGGTTGCTATGCATTATAATGAAAAATTGTTTTTGGTAGTTAGAGCTTCTGAAATATTGTTATAATGAAGTTTTAATATTGATATAATTTAGATTTAACATTTATAAAGTTTTTTTAATCATAAATCTAAGTTCTTGCAGTGTATTAAAAAAAAAATTAAAACAATTAGATTTAAATATAAAAAAATCCGATTCAAACAAAAAAAAATGCGATTTAAATAAAAAAAAATTCGATTTTTTTTAATTTTTTAAAAAAAATCACGAACCCTGTCTGAGATTGGAAAGTGACATCAAAGATAATATCAATAAGTAAATTTTTCTTAATCCCTAAGACAATAAGTTAAAAGAAAAAAAGCAAATAATGTTAGCAAAACTTTATTTTCCAAAATTAAAAATCTTAAATATACTACTGAAAATTCCTTATAAATCTTTTTTCAATTATCATTTAATAAAAATAACGAAAATGCGGTATTGATGCGTTTGAAAGTCTTATAATTGTTTTCAATCCAGACCTCAAGATCGGACGGAATGTTGAAGCGAGAGAAAACGTTCTCCGGCCTTCCCCCTTCTAGTTGGCCATGCCCTGACCGTCACCAATAGCCCGTGAGAAGTTCTAATGCGACGAAAACTAGGTACTCCTAGTACTAGACGTATTCTTCGAATACCGACTTTACAACTACTTTAAATGCTCGCAAATAAACTGGTTAATTAGTTAAATACAACCATCAATATAAAATTGAATCTCTCGTTATTATCTTTACGACTCTACTACATCTGTTCTTAGCTATGACGTTATTGCACTTTATTCCTTTTTGTATGAAAGTTTGTTTAATTTTCAATGCAGTTTTGATCCATTCAAGTTATAGAATTCTATTAAACTGTATCTTTTTTAAAAAACGCAAAAAAATTAAATTATTATATTTTATTTGTAATAGCATCTTAGTTAAATTGTCATAGGATATTTTTATAAAATATTTGAAGGGTTTTAATTCATTCCAAGTGTTAAGAACTGATATTGGAATAAATTTGTTGCATACTAATAAAATAATCCAACTATAAGAAACACGACAGTTTAAAAATTCAAAAATGATAAATCATAAGCACAAAAATTTTGAGAAAAATAATAATTTTATGAAAATTTAATCAAAATATTGCATTGTTTGCTATTCGTTCCCTCATAAAATCATGCTGTACTGTTGTATAATAAGCTTATCAATAATATTTTCTCTCTCCTTAATTCCCTTGTCTTGTCAAGTTATTCCCTTTATTATAGTAAGGAAATGTATTCCCCTTTGGGAAGTGACTAAAGACGCACGTGTCCTTCATAACTTCAAAAAAGCATTACATTAACCTTCATCTCGAAAAAACTATGAAGGCGGGAAATCCCATAAATACACCTATTTACCTACAGTATTATCATTATTCTGTCAAAATATGAAGTAAAATCTTTTTTTTTCCAACTAAATAGAGCAATAATCTACCAAGATTTCTAAAATTTAATTTTTTTTTTTAGAAAATCTTAAAATTCCAATTACTTTATTTCGGAAAGTATTAAAGTTTGTTGCGATCTCAAATTGAAGATAATTTAATTCAGAAAACTAAAACAACATTTAAAAAATTTTTTGCAGCGCCAATATTTAAGAAAATTTATGGAATAAATAGTTAAAATGCCAACAATTTAGTGATTTATTTCAAAATGGGAGTGAAAGCAGTGGTACGAAGAATTGGAAAATTTTGAATTTTCATCATTGTTTCACCAATACAATGTATCAAAAAATCGAAACTACCTCAAACTAACCATTCAAGAGTTTTTGGATTTTATGACTGAACTCTATTGTTTAATTCTGTCTTCATAATGTGATTCTATTATTCAGCTTTGCCAGGAACAAGAAAGTTTATCACAAGTAATAAAAAAGTTTCTTTCCTTACCAAATAAGATGAATTTTTGTAAGAAATATTTCTGACATGTTTTGAAACAATATTTGTCAAGATATGAGAGTCAAGATGTTTATTTTGTTACAGTGCAATTTTTGAAAATTGTATTTCTGTCAATATCAATTCTTTTTATATTAAATGATTACCAACATTTACTTATGTTTTTACTTAGAATGAATCTAAAGCTGCCGAGAAAGTTAAAGAGACATTTTAAGAACCTTCAAACGTACAGGGAAGAAAGCAACTGACGTTTCGACTTGAAACACCTGAGCTTTTGCAGAACTAAACAACGGAAAAGGAAATGGCGAATTGGAACATTCTAGAAACTTCTAGAAGACGCAAAAATAATAACTAAAAGTTTAAATACGTTTTCTTCGAGCTATGAGGCCATGATCGAACTCGGTATCTCTGTCACACCAAGGCGACGACCCCCTATCGGCCCCCTCCTTTAAAAAAAAAGAAACAGCATTCTCGCAGTGTCATATTATGGCTGTTCTGGAACGTATTTGGGTGATTGGCCCGCGAAACTCTTAACTTACTATCATTCTTAGAGGATTTATTTGTTTTGTAATTTTTCTGTTTTTCTGGATTTCACATGGTTTTAGTTGATACGATGGGTCATAGTAAGGTTTCATGCGCATCACATTGACGGTGTCTGTAGTTTTGCGCCTTGTGAAACGTTCTCGGCCTCATAATTAACTTCAGATAAGTTTCGCTTTATTCTGTAATATCCAAAATACTTCTTTAATGACTTTTCAGACAAACCAATTTTTCATATCTAGTCTAAAGATCCTAACAAGTTCACCTAATATATAAGACACTGGTCGGTGATTTGCATCGTATCGCTCTTTGTATTTTTCCTGTATACCGATTGTACGCTGGCGGCATAGCTTCTTTCGCTTTACAAAGAAGATGCGGAACATAATCAATTTCCTGGTTGATTCGGAAGCATAGTATCCAAAGTGGTTTCAGCTTAATACTCGTGCAGAAGATAGAAATGCCTGAAACCGATACTCTCTTATTTGGCGGTGTTATAGGCAAGGGTGACAAAATAGTATCTCAGTCTTTTCGTTCAACATATATAGACAGCATATCAGCCGATACATGCTATTTTATAACCGTCGTTGAACAGCCGACAAGTTTTATTCCGGTTTACGACTACTAATGTTCAACTCCGTAGCCTTGTCATTTTGAACCCAATCCGGAAACCAATGGAATTTCTAGATCCATTCTTGAGAGAAATGTGCTTTAATGGAGGACTTTATGATGGAATTAACCAGCATTTGCGTTACGTGGAGAGGAAAATCACGAAAACCTCCCTCGGTTCACCTGACGGTAAGGAGACTCTAAACCATGATCCGTCTACTACGGGGGATATTTTATTTCAGCAATGTGGTCTGTGCAAGCCATATGTGGATTTCATATTCACCAGCCATTGCTTGGATTCGAACCCGGTTAATACTCGAGTAGCAGAAGCACTTACGATTTTTTTTTACCTCTTTGAAATTGAACTAGCACTGAGTTCCATAACCACTGGAATCTGTGTGCAGCTCTGTAGGAGCATTATGATCAAAGATACCCATTATAGGTTCCGAAGACAGTGCAACTTTTAAAGTTTCAAATGAGTGACGTTGCTCTTCTGTCCATCTGAACTTTTCATCATTTTCAGCAGTTTCTATAAAAGGTATGCTTTTGTGCAAAACTTTTTTATAAACCTTCTATAATATGAGCAGAGTTCAAGAAAACTTTTATACACGATGCCTCCAACAAATATTTAATGTCACGAAGAATAAATCTAAAGTAGTTCAGAAAATTATGAGATTTATGAAGAAGCTTCAAACATACAGGGAACAAAGCAAGTGACGTTTCAACTCGAAACACTTGGGCTTTTACAGAACTAAATAACGGAATAAGAAATGACGGATTCGAACATTCTAGAAACATCTAGAAGATGCAGAAAACATGAATAAAAATTTTACATTACATGTAGACATTTTTTTCGAGGATTTAACTCCGTTTCTCTGCCTCGCTAGGACGACGACTGCGCTGACACACGTCAATATAATACATTTCGACTAAGCACTAAAAAAGTTTCTTTTTCTGAAACTACCGTAAAGTAACCGGTTGCAGTCAGTCTATCCTATTAATCGTAAAGTTTACAGTTAGGAATATTTCTTTACCTTTGCGGTTTTAAAATTGGTTATGAATGGCATTTCTTTTTAAAAAACCTTAAAAATTAAATTTAACTTGGTTACGTTAGATTACGTTAGACGTATAGTTACGTAATGCACATTAGACTTATTTTTTTTGTTGATTTGTGTTTTTCAAGTGAACAGTGAAATGGGGCTTAAATAGTTTAGACAGCAGGGCTATCTATCGCAATTTAAAATTGTAATTTATTGCATGGAAAACCTTTACCAAAAAAGAATATGATATAGGAATGACACACAAATTAACAAAAGTTGTAAGGAAAAACTTCTAATCGTTTTCTTCTTTATAAATTCCCATAAAATTTCATAATGACTAATTACTTTGTTGAAAAACAGAAAAGTCTCTTATATGTTCCTATTAGTACTAATTTTCTTAACTTCAAATTAAGCTTCTGCTTATTAGATTTAACTACGTAAAAAATATATATGTATGCAGAATTCCTATAGCTTAATTTATTTCCTATAGCTATTATTCCTATAGCTAAATTTTTTTTAATAAAGATTAGTTGTTAATGACGAACTGAATAAATTGAATATTAAATATGATTCCATAAATGATCATCAAATATTTAATAAATACTTAAAATTATTAGATTAAGAATTTCAAATTTACAAAGTTAAGATTTTCAATTATATATTATATTTTAAGGATATTTTAATTTATGCATTTCATGCTAAATAAATCATGATGTTCGAGTTTTTTTTCTTAAAAAGTCTTTTTTTACTTAAATAAATAAACTTAATTATTGTGTTGAAATAATGAATAGGAATTGTTTTAGGCTCCAATAGGTTTTGAATATGTATTAAGACTTTTATTTTTAAAGCACAACAATTCTGAACTTAAATTTGAATGTCTTAGAAATTATAATTTTTTTCCAAGTGTGCATATAAGTTATTCTGCTCATAATCATGCGCGCATGTTAAAAACAGGTGATAAATAAAATTACTTCAACTAAATTCAATTATACTTTATGATAAAAGATCCCTCAGCGTAGACAATCTGTGCAATTTTATTTTTAATCAATTTCCTGTAATATCCAACGAAACATGCTTATTACTGATGTTGCTTAGGTTCTGCTTTGAATTGGCATTAAAGGACCATTATCGGCAAATTGTTGAACATAGAATAAAACATGAAAGAAAAATCAGGTTTTATCATTCAATTATGCAAAAATAAATAAATAAATAAATAAAATAAATAAATGAATAAGAAATAATGAAATAATAATACCCAAGAAAAGTAAATACCTATCGATCTGAAGCTGGTTATGCTTCAAGCCCCAATCGGGAACAGAGAACCCGGCATTTCACAATATTATCTCAGTGCCCTACCATTGTTCTATAGCGGCTTATTATGCCTCGAAATGTAATATATAAATGTTTGATAGTTCAGTGCTTTTGTCACCCATCCAATTACATAAATAGTATTAACTTTAATAACTTTTTTGTCCACATAATATTGTTATGAACTATTATCATGATCATGAACTATTAGTACGATATATGAACTTGAGGGGGAGGAACCCTCTCATATTAAGTTGAGAACAACTATAACAACATCAATTAAACATTTATTAACAACTGAAACATAACGAGATAAAAAACAGAAAACTAAAAGTGTGAGAGTGTGCACAGAGCAAAGTTCGAAGCTTCTTATATACTGAAAGATACAAGGTTGCCGATCTTATTTCCATCATCCTTTGGCGACTACGCTCAATGTCTGGCGCCACAAACTTATGAACTATTATCATGAATACTATTATCATGATTATATGAGTTTTGGTAGTGTGCTGATGAGAGAAAAGATGGGCGTAAATGAATTTTACTATATCTATCTAACTAAATATACTCTTCACGCCGGCTGGTACATAAGGCTCCGAGTCTTTCTCAAGCACTCCTGTCCTTAGTCTGTCCTCCTCCCACCCATTGCATGTATCTTTTCCAATTAAGCCTTGGCCTTCCTCTTTTACGTTTTCTATCAGGTGCTCAAGTAAGTGCGATCTTCGTAGGAATATCCCATTAAATTTCACTATATCTATTTATTTATTAATATTATTATTATTATTATTTATATTTTTAATTACTATTATTATTTTTAAAAAAATGCAATGTTTCACCCTTAAAGATTTTTCGATCTTATTTAAACATAGCTCGAATCTTTCTCTTCCTGTTATCAGTAAATTTAAACAAACCTTTTCTTTGTTCCGCGACTCAAGCAATATTTGACTAAAAATAACTAATATTTCGTATGTAACACATAAATTGCAATATCGTTTCGTTTCATAAAACTAGAATTTAAACCATAATTCTCAAAATATATTACACATATTTTGTGAAGGAAATAGTGAGTGTTTATTTTGCAATCATAAGGTTTGCATGCAATGTAAGAAATGTGACATTACATATGATTTTTACATTTTAAAAAGACAGTTTGTTGAAGTCACAGGTTTAACAATGGATATAAAGTTATGACTCGAAAAATAAAGCTCGGTGTCTTAGAATTCAAAAGTAAAAATATATAAATAAATAAATACAATGCCAAAACAAGTATTCAGAATCATTCTTTTGATTATTTCAAAGAGCTTGATGTAAAAGTACAAAATAACTGAGAATACATTTTCAAAATACTATTTTAATTTTTTTCAAAAATTTTAGCAATTTAGCCTAGTTAGAAAAAATTTTTTTTTTTGAAATAATCGAATAAAATGCATTTGAGACAAATTTAGATACACAAAATTTTTTATGTAATTTATTTTTTAGTTTTTTATTATTCATACATAAGTTATGAAGCATTATTATTTTTAAGATCAGCATAAAAATTTAACTACAATAATTACTGAGTAAAAAAAAAATTCTCTGAATTTAAAAAAAATTCAGTTCTTAAAAGAAAAAAATATCAACTAGTGAGGCATTGTAATAAATTATAAGAAAAGTTTATTAAAATAATTTAATTACCATAATTTTGTTTTCAAATTGATAATAATGAAAAGGATTAAAACAGAAACAAATAACTTTAAATTATTTTTAATTCTTAGATAAAATGCGTCTGTTAATATGTTAAAAAATTTGCGTTTCAACCACTTATTAAAATTTATGTCTGATTTAGTTATTAATTTAATTACTAAATCAGCTTTATTACTTTAATTTTTTTTTAATTTTTGGATTCAGTCACTGCAACGTTTGCTAGCATTTAATGAGAAATAAAATGGAGAATTGATGAAAAATTTGTTATTTAATAAATAGTTTTCTAAATGTTTTAAGTTATTGAAACATTCCTTACAAGAAACAGAGTTTTTCTTTTTTTTTTGTGCATTTTTATAATAGTCAAACTTCTACTAGCGTTTTTCATTATTCATCATGTTATTGGAAAGTTAAATATAAATAGGTATATGTATATTGCCGAAAGAATATTATGATTCCTTTTTTCTTGTTTATGCCATTCAAACCATAGAGAAACTAATAATATAAACGCAAAATGTTATAAATAGCTAGAATATGACAAACATTTATTTAATTTATTCGTGGTTTAAAATAAAACTAAAAATCTATCGTATGAACCAGAAAAAAAAATCTTTGACAACTTCTTGAAAAATATTTCTGAAATATCATTTCGAAGAAAGGAATGCCCCTCAATGTTTAAGAACGATTATATTTAATTTAGAGATAAACTCATATATCAACGCCTTAAAAAGGAGTTTTTTTGTTACACTGAGAAGGTGAAAACTATTATGGTGAAATTTATCGAGTTTCTGGGTGGTTTTATTGGAACACTAAAAAGGGTAGGTAATTTTTAAAGAAGCGCTGTAGAATATTATTGTTTTTTTGGTAAAATTAGAAAAAAAAAATATGGTAGCAATGTGGTACAGTTTGTTAAATATGGCAAAATTTAGCAGTTTTATCATGTTTCTGGCTGGCTTTAATGGAATGCTAAAAATTGTCGGTAATTTTTAACGAAGCGCTTTTGTATTGTATTGAATTTGGTAAAATTAGCAATAAAATATGGTTGGGATACATAATGTGATGCAATTTGTTAAATATGGTAAAATTTAGTAATTATATCATGATGCTCTAGAATATGACACAAAAACAATTTATTCGGTTAAATTTAGTGTTCAGTTTTGAATTTTTTACTAAATGTGTGGCAATAAAGACTATTATTTTAAAGAACAGAATTTCCGGTAAACCATCACCGTATAAACTAAAAAAACTACTAAATGAATAGTTTAAACACATAAACTTTTGGTTTTATTAACCAGAATTATGATTTTTTTAAGCAAAATGCAACTACCATACAGAACGCTAATTTAGCTTTAATTGTTTTCATTGTGTTCTGCAAATGGTGATTTAGAAACATACAAAACTTCACAGAAAATAAACAAGACTCGAATCTAATTTAAAGAAGACATTTAGTAAATTATAATACTGAGATAAAATATATTTAGTCGATGCATTTTTGAAATACTTAACAAGTAAACCCTCTAACGATTCCTTAAATTTGAGAGGCTAGAAAAACTCTCTAACCTTTATGTATTTTAACGGGTATCCACTTTTCTTTATTTTATATAAAAAAAGATGTTAGAATATTTTTACCTTATTTTAGTCGAGAAACATGAGTGATAAGCAAGTGCTTCAAAATTTTATGATTATATGACAACAAATTAAGCAAAACAAACAACATACTAAAAAGTGCAGAACATTTAAACAACAAAAATTTATTTTTGGCCTCCTTGATGTCTTAGCGCATGGAATTTGCCAACTGGAATTTATTTAAACGAATGAAAAGGTTCTCAATCTAACTACCTACATAACAGTTTAATAAAATTGCTTTCAGTCTTTACAGATATTAAAAAATAATGGTTCATTTTACTAAGTTTTTTGTTATATCTAAAGGCTCTAAATAATTCAGTGTAAAGTTTTTAATTTGTATATTAATTTATACAAATTAAAGCTAGGGTATATTATTTTTTTTAACTGGCACTAAATTGTGCCTGTTTAATAAAATAATATACCCTAGCTATAAAGTCAATTGAAAAAAAAAGGAAAAAAATATGCTCATGAAATTCTTTTCTAGGCAACAAGTTAATATTTTTATCGTTTGTACTAGCATGGCTTTTGATTATGTTCACGAACAGAAACTAGTTTTTTTTTTCCAGGTGATAAGAAATTTATGTTCGTAAGTGTATTGGTTCTAGCACATCCAAATTCGCCAGTTCATCTAATATATATAAAAATACAGTTCAGCGTTTAAAAATGTGTAATGTTTTTGCTATTTTTTTGTTTATGTCAAGCATCGGTGGTTCAGTGGTAGAATGCTCGCCTGCCACGCGGGCGGCCCGGGTTCGATTCCCGGCCGATGCAGGTAACTTTTGCGAGTGAAACATACATTTTTATTAACTTTATAGAATTTAAAGGAAGATATTTTTATTTAGAATTTAATGTCAAGCATCGGTGGTTCAGTGGTAGAATGCTCGCCTGCCACGCGGGCGGCCCGGGTTCGATTCCCGGCCGATGCAGGTAACTTTTGCGAGTGAAACATACATTTTTATTAACTTTATAGAATTTAAAGGAAGATATTTTTATTTAGAATTTAACAACGCTTTTTATTCAGCTTGAAAACCAGGAGTTGACGGGATTGAAAAACTTTATAAAAAGAATTAAGTCATTTATCGATTTAGTTAGCGTGCTCTGAAGCATTTTTTTAACTTTTGAACAAATAGTCTGGAATAAATAAAGCGAAGTTCAATTAATTCAGTCAGGAAGAGAATCATCATCTTTAACATAAAAAATACAAAAGCCGCATATAATATTAGGGCAAGTTCACAATATATAGTTTATAAGTTTATAATATTTAGCCTGTCAATATTAGGGCAACTTGCCCTAATATTGACAGAAAACATACATTTCTTTATAACGATAGCTCCAAATCTTTTTTTAAAATTAAAAATGTTATTTATATGTTAACCTGTGGCTTCTGTGATATGAAATACGTTGAACCAACCAGTAACTCACTTAACATTCGAATTAATCAACACCGTTCAGATATTAACAGTAATAAGACTATCAATAACCTGGAATTGAATCATTTTAGAGTACATAAATTTAACAGTGTCAAAATTAATATTTTAGATATTGTAGAAGATTTAGATTTAAGACTACAAAAAGAAAATTACTACATGCTTTTATACAAAACAATTTTGCCGTATGGGCTAAACTATACCTTCCAACATACACAGATTAACTTTAATAACTCCTCAACTTATTCACTTTTTCATATTAAAGATAAGCGTACAAATCGAGGTAAACGGGGATCAAGAAGTAATAGAAACTCTCTTAATAGTGACAAATTAAATATAACTTTTCTTTCTAATATGGAAAAAGATTTTAATAAACATTATAATTTTAAACCTATTAAAGATTTTGTTTTCTCCCTTAAGAATTATGATGTATATAAGCTATACGATCTTATTAATAACTTTTCTTTTATTAATTTACATTTCAAAATTCTTTGTTTCGATCTATTAAAAGCTAAAATGAGTAAAATTTTGCCAAATAAAAAGAAAAATTTAGATAACTTATATTTCGTTATTAACTTTCAAAATCCTATTTTCGATAAGATCAAATTTCATAATATTTTTGAAAATTTTAAAACTTTATTTCCATTAAAAGATTTTAACATTACTAAAAGCTTTAAATATAAAAAATCTCTTGGTAGAACTATATTTAATTATAATGATTTAAGCAAAAATTTAGGGAGCATTAACATATCCGATTTTGAATGTCACTGTGAGTAAGAGAAATATTTTGATTTTGTTGATAAACATCATAAACATATTATTACTGGTAATTTAAATATTATAGAAAACTTAGAACGTAGGAATTTAATGATAAAAGGCACAAAATTTAGACCCATTTACTATATATCAATCAATAAAATTCTAAAATATTTTCTTAATGGTCTCAATAGTTTTTGTTTAAAGATATCAAATAGATTCTCTTTACCTTTAGGTATGCTAACAGAATGGAAATGGGGTGTTTATTATTACTTTAAAAGCTTTATTCTCAATAATAAGGATAATTTAAATAACAGTAACACGCCAACAATTTTTTCTAATATTGTTCAATCAAATAAGCAACTTCAAAAAAATTTTGTAATTACTCCCATAGACAAAGCAAACAATAATTATGCAATCTTCTGTAAAAAATTCTATGTTGAACTTTTAAATACGGAATTAAAAAATAGTAAAAATTTTAAATTTAGTAATTTGAATAATAATATTGTAATTAAAAAAATTTTAGCTTTATATAAGAGATTAAAAATTAAAATTTGCAATATACAATTTCCTTACTTAAATATCAGTCCGAAATTTCATAAAATTCCTGTTAAATTTAGAACTATCACACGTGGATCTAATACTTATCTAACTAAACCTGGCAGCATTTTCTCTAACTACTTAAATAAAATTATTAACAGTATTTCTAAAGAAGGTTTCTCTTGGATTATCACTAATAATCAACCGATTTTAGATTTCATTAAACATAATAAAATTAATTCTATTGCAACTTTTGATTTCCAGGATCTTTTCAATAGCATTCCCCTATCTAAACTAAAAGATGTCCTTTTGAATTATTACTATGATTTCAAAAATATCCTGTGTTCCGATTTTGATTATTGGGAAATTCTGATTAATTTTTGTCTTTTTAATAATTATCTTTACAGTGGAAGGGATATTTTTCTTCAAATTGAAGGAATACCACAAGGTTCTAATTATTCATCTCTCTTGGCTAACTTATTTTTGCATTATTATGAAAAAAATTACACTCTTAGTATTAAATTTGTTTTTAGATATATTGATGACTTAATTATCTTTAATTTTCAAGACTATACTATTTTATTAAATGATATTTACCCCGAGGAATTAATCTTGCTTCGTAATCATGATGATAATATTAATTTCAATTTTTTGGATTTGGGTATTATAAAAGAAGAAAATATCTGCTTTGTTGATTTATACGATAAAAGAAATTATTTTAATTTTAATATAAATAAACTATTTACTTGGAATTCTAATGTTTCTAGGAGCATCTATTTAAATACTACTTTTAATGAAATTAATAGAATTAAAAGAATATGTAGTAATATTTATTTATCCAAAAAACAAATCGATAAACTCTTTCAAAATTTGATAAAAAACAATAGATACCCAACTAAAGTAATAAAATTCTGTATAAAATCATTGAGTTAATCGCATTTTTTGTAAATATATTTACTAAAAACTTTCTTTATTTATTTATACAATTTTCCCATGTGCAAATCCATTTCGGGTAAATCCGTGGCCAAACATTTTTTATTAAAAATTTCTTCGTTAATTTGTATATTTTTTCCTTGTGCAAATCCTTGGTCAAAATTTTTTACTAAAAAATTCCTTTACTAAAAAATTCCTTTGCTAATTTATAATATTTTTCCATGTGCAAATCCATTTCGGGCAATTCCGTGGATAAAATTATTTACTAAATAATTTTTTAAATTAATTTATACAATTTTTCCATGTGCAAATCCATTTCGAGCAAATCCGTGGCTAAAATAATTTGTTTTTCTTTTTTTTTCTCTTTGTTAATTTATATAACTTTTCCATGTGCAATTCCATTTCGGGCAAATCCGTGGCTAAATTTATTTACTAAAAAGATTTTTTTGTCAATTTATATAACTTTTCCATGTGCAAATCCATTTCGGGCAAATCCGTGGCTAAAATTATGTGCAAAACTGACAATTCATGTTTCTTTCTCTTTTCTATTTTTTTCTTAAATAAATATTTATTTTCTAAAATTATTTATAGTCAAATTCTTTAAATTATCCAGTTTAATATTACCTCGCGTATATCAGTTTTCTGGCCCATCCTTGGTAACTAACAAATCTAACGCACTTCAGTAATGCAGCAAGAACGCAATTTAAACTCCTCTAGTTACTCTCAATTTGCGCTTTTGTTTTCACAGTTTTCATATTTTGCAATCTGGCAATCTTGTTACGTAAACACTTTAAATCATTCTTGAAAAATTTCCCGTTCATGTAAGTTCATTATTTTTCGCTACTCGCTTTATAGATTTTGTTTTGTTCTGCTCTTCCTTTTTATTTTATTTTCTGTTTTTACGTGTTATTTTTACTTATTGTGTTTTATTTTATTTGTCGTAATTTTTGTAAAAAATTTTTTTGAGTGCTCCTCACACTATTGTATTGATATATTTTGCTTTGGCTATATTGATACAATATTAGAAAGCACTCTTTTTCGGATATAATCGTGTGGGCTGATGAAAAGATTATATCTTTCATCTTCCGGTTTTTTAAAAAAACTTTTTCCTATTTTTTTTTTTTTTTTTTTTTTTTTTAATTAATTCTTTTTTTTTTCTTTCCCCATTTATTTGTTATTATTATTATTCGCCCCCCTTTTTTCATTTGTCTGTAATTTACCTTTGTTTTATCTTCATATATATATATATATATATATATATATATATATATATATATATATATATATATATATATATATATGTATATATATATATATGTATATATATATATATATATATATATATATATATATATATATATATATATATATATATATATATATATATATATATATATATATATATATATATAATGTTTTACTAATTGATGGTAAGCCCGATTTTTTTAAAGATTTTAGACACGAACTCTCTGCTGTTGTTCTTTGAAGACAAAAATCACAGTTGAATTAGCAAAAAGTCACACAGATATGGTATAATATCGTTAGATATAGTATAAAATTGGATGACTGTTTCGATTACGGATAGCATTCAAAACTATGTTTGGACAAAACCATGATAATTGGTCCAAACTATATCTGCAGCCATAAAAACATTTCCTTTATAATGAAAAGTATTTACTAGGTTTCAACATAGACGAAAAATCTATCCATTTGCGATAAATTTTTAATTAATTCGGATTTAATTTATAAATGATTTAGTCTTGATTTAATCCATCCAATTGCGATAAATGTTAAATAATTTCGGAATTCATTTATAATTGATTTAGTATTGATTTAATCTTGAAAAGTCCAATTTTTTAAATCCTCTTGAAATTCAAAGTGTAAATACCCTAAATATTAAAAAATATCTTTACGCTATTCCTAAAAAATAGTCTTTTGTAGCTTTTTTTAACACCTTCTACTTTTTTGTGTGCATATATTTTCGTTATATTCGTGTTAGAATTTCATGATTGAAAACTTTAACAAATACAAAAACTGACACTCTCGATTGTTACATTCAAATTTTATGTTATTATATTTTTAATATTTTTCTTCTTTCATGCGTATTTTTTCATTCGCTGCTTGTTTTTTTACATGTTTAATTCTGCAGTCAATGTAACGGACCTAGAGATTTAAATGTGGCTCTTTTATTTTCCATGTGTAGAACATTTGTTTTATCATATTTGTTGTACTGAAGTGTTTTTTCCCCACATGAATTTTACTATAAATATACTTCATAGATGTTTATGAACTGGGTTCAATAGATAAAAACCTAAATCAGCCCCTTATCTTGCAATTGCAGTGTTATACGAAGGATAACTAGTTCTTATTCACAACAGTGAGAGTACGCAAAAATCAGAAATTTTAATGTATGGTTAAAAGTCCAGATAAAAAATTTTCACATTGAATATTTATTATCTATTTTTTTATTAAAAATTCTATATAACATTTTATTAATGAAAAAAGGAAAACTAAATAAAACAACTAAATAACATCGAATTTAACTGAATCAACTAAATAAAATTTTTCTAAAAAAATAACATTTTAAATTCATTGAATAGAGTTGAATTTATATCAAAATATCTTTTTTAAAGGAAATAATTTCAAGAAAGTATAATTAATTCTAAAATAAATCTCCTCTGTAGATAATTATAAAATAATTATTCTTAGAGTTTGACATTTCTTAAAGCAAAAAAGTCGCAAACTTATCTTTGTTTTAAACATTGCATTACGCAGTTTTCGAGCGTGAGCAAAATTACATGTTTTAATCATGGAGAATAATTAAAAGCGCGACATTAACATTACATATAATAGCATTAATTTATATGATTGATTAATCTGTGATTTTAGACGCAAGTCACAAAGTTTGGTATCCAGCAAAATTGAGATTAACGTTTTTGATTTTCTTCAATTTTTATATTTCGAAGATTTTTTTAAAATATGATCAAACTGATACGTGATATTATTATTCATTAAACACTGACAAGTGACAAGTCTTGTTAAATTGATGTGTTTCTTTTTCCTATTTTAAAAGAAAACTAACAGTTGTTCTTAACAAATATTTATTTTTAATGAATAATAAAAATAGCTAACAAAAGCTAAGTATTTTTTGAGTTGCACTTTAGTTAACAGAGCTTTCTGCTTCATCAATATATTTTCTAATATTTATCTTTTTATTGTCATATCTTTAAATATTTTCATCGAAACTAAATAACTAAATATTTGGTGTAAGAGAGCAAAAGCCTAATTTAATTAGTTTAAAATTAAAATTAAAATTAAATTTCTAATTGTAATTATTTTGTTGGCAAAGGTTTGCTGTCATTTTTTTTGGTTATCAAGGCTCAGTTAAAGCTTTAAGTTAGAGAAAAAACTTTATGTCTGTAATCTTTTATTGCTACATATAGATATAATTAAATTTTAAAAGTATTATATTAAACCTAACCTCTATACCATTAACTTGCATGACGACACTCAAATAAGTATGTATAAGTAATGATATACATAGTAAGATATAATAACATACAACTAGTCTTGCTGGCGATAGACAAGGAGGATATGAAACAAAAACACAAGTGCGTAAAATTCAGCGGTATGTTTGAATTAGATTTATCAAAATAATCATTTTAAAAACATATATATATTTTCCCAAGAGTTGCGATATAGATGAAACCTCATATGAGAATGTATGGAAGAGAGTAAATATTTATAACCCATACTTCATAATGATTTGTGACAAACGGGGTACTTCCGTTGTCAAACCATTTTTAGAGAAAAAGTTAGAAGTAAAATATTGCAATGCAGTGTAATAATTTTTTTATTAAAAAAATATTTGATAGTATAAATACGGTAAATAATATTTTCAGAAAAGAGCATAAAATCTTAGTGATAAATTTTAATAAACATGTAATGCAAAAAAATAATGATACACTCAGAGCCCGAATGAAAAAGCAAAAACGTATGCTGTGCCATTAAAGTAAAAAATAAAACGTAGATAAGCGTTGCTCGTTGATTCTAATTGTTTTAATTAATACACTTTATATCATCTCTCAAGGGCTTAAATGGCTAATTTAATCGTTTGAATTGCTTCAGTTCTAATGCACATTCTCAACATATTAAGCCGTTATTCTCAAACTACTGTAATTGAAATCACTTGATTAGAATTTTTGAATTAATATACAAATTAAATTAAATTTTACAATATATATATATATATATATATATATATATATATATATATATATGTATTGGAATTCAACCATGTCATTGTGTTTTGTTAGAGGTTTAATACAAGTATTTCATTATATGTAACTTGCAGTCATACGCCATATATATTGATTCATATTTATATCCATTTGTAATTCAAATTCTTTAATTAGTTAAAATTCTTAAACTTGCAAAAATTCCTTTTTTTAAAATTTACTTTATTTATGCTCCATTCTGTTATGAGTAAGGAGAAACAATAAAAAAAATTTTAATGTTAATATGCTGCTCAATATTTGCACTTAAATCTCTTTTGGTCAGAGTTAACCGTCGGTATTGGAGTTCGGGTCACTTATCGAGAGGGAAGTGATGCTCTATGCCTTGAGACGCATAAGAATCCTAAGTAAGGGATGAACTAGCCACATTTTTACAAATGCCCCGCCTTTCCTCGTAACATGATTTAGGAACAATTTTGCGTTTCAAGGAACGTTGATGGAGTTTTGCTGGAGTTTATGGATATAATTATATAAATTTATCTTATATTGTTTTGTGTTTTTTTATTTGTTGCTAAGTTGTTTAGCTACGTGTCTATGAAATAAAAAAATAATGCTAATTATAATAGTTTACTTTAAAATGTAGAAAAAACAAGGGAAAAATTACAGAACAATGAAAAAAGGGGAAAAAAAGAAAAATAATAATAAAAATAAAAAATAACAAAAGACCGAGGAAAAAAGTCCGAAAAAAGGACAATTTTTTTTTTAAAAAATCCGGAAAATAAAAGATGTAATCTTTTCATCAGCTCACGCGATTATATCCGCAAAAAAGAGTGCTTTCTAATATTGTATCAATGTAGCCAAAGCAAAATATATCAATACAATAGTGTGAGGAGCACTCAAAAAGTTTTACAAAAAAAATACAACAAATAAAATAGAGCACAATAAGTAAAAATAACACGTAAAAACAGAAAATAAAATAAAAAGAAGAAACAGAATAAAACATAAAACATATTCTATAAAGCTAGTAGCGAACTCAAATGAGCTTACATGAACGGGAAATTTTTCAAGAATGATTTAAAATATTTTCGTAACAAGATTGCCAGATTGCAGAAAATGAAAACAAAAGCGCAAATTGAGCTAAAAGCGTAACTAGAGGAGTTAAAGTGCGTTTTTACTGCATTACTGAAGTGCGTTTGATTTGTTAGTTACCAAGGATGGGCCCGAAAATGGATGTGCGCAAGGTCATATTATACAGGATAATTTAAAGAAGTTGACAGTAAATAATTTTAGAAAATAAATATTTATTTAAGAAAAAAAATAAAATAGAAAAGAGAAAGAAAGTCGAATTGCCTGTTTTGCACTTAATTTTAGCCACGGATTTGCCCGAAATGGATTTGTACATGGAAAAATTATATAAATGAAATAAATTAACAACGATATATTTTTAGTAAATTATTTTAGCCATGGTTTTTTGTTATTTTTATTATTATTTTTCTTTTTTCCCTCTTTTTTCATTGTTCTGTAATTTTTCCCTTGTTTTATCTACAGTTTGAACATATTTTATGAGTTCTATTTACTTGCAGCTTATGCGCAATAAATAAAACTTTTCCGTGTTTTTTGTATTTATTTATCATGCTATATATATATATATATATATATATATATATATATATATATATATATATATATATATATATTAAGCATGTAAGGTAAAAGATAGTTAATTTAGATAATTTAGACAAGGAGAAAAATTCAACAATCTGATTAGTACTAATAATTTCCTCTTTTACTTTTTTTAAATATCAAGGAAGAATGTTGATAACAAAAAACAAAACTATATATTCTCTAGATATTGTACAATCGATATTTTTTTGCATGTTACTTGTTCTTTGTTCTCAAGCATTAGTTAAGCGGGAATATATTGTCTCTAAAGATTGTAACTATTTCCAACAGAAGTTTTATTAGTTATAATAGTTTGTTTTAGATTCGTTATTAAAATAATTATTAAAAAGATGAATTATTGCAAGAGAGTAAAAATATCCCTTTAGGCAGCTGCTTTTAAAGTGATAAGGTTTAGCATCAGAAAAAAGCCCAATTAATTATTTAGTCTATATAAATATATTAATTTTAGTATCATATTTTAATAATTTTACGAAAGAAAATATATTTTGCCTTGTTTAAGTTAAAACTATTAGCTTAATTTTTGAAACAGAAGCAGTTAATTTAAAATAATTTTGTATTAATTAATTTAAATGAAAACGAAATATTATTTTTAGGGTTTGCCTCTAAATAATGTATCCTGAGTTTAAATAGTCGGCAAAATAGTTATTAAGTAATATTTGTTTTTTTTTTTTTTTTTTTGAATTTTTAAGAGATGTTTGATCATTTTTGTATTAATTAATTTTAATGAAAACGAAATATTATTTTTAGGGTTTGCCTCTAAATAATGTATCCTGAGTTTAAATAGTCGGCAAAATAGTTATTAAGTAATATTTTTTTTTTTTTTTTTTTTTGAATTTTTAAGAGATGTTTGATCATTTTTGTATTAATTAATTTTAATGAAAACGAAATATTATTTTTAGGGTTTGCCTCTAAATAATGTATCCTGAGTTTAAATAGTCGGCAAAATAGTTATTAAGTAATATTTGTTTGTTTTTTTTTTGAATTTTTAAGAGATGTTTGATCATTTTTGTTCATGTTTTGGATTCTGTCCTTTACATAATTGGTATACATATTTGTGTACTTTTAAATTCAATTGAGCATAAAATATTATATTCAGCGTGAAATTATTTTTGGGTGAATAAGTTTTATAATTGAGTGTAAATCTTTTTAATTTTTAAATAGTTTTAGAAATATGAAAAAAATACGTAAAAACTGTAATCCGCCTTACTACTATATTTCCCATTCGGGAATATCTCTTATGTTCTGAAAGTCCAAAATCTATATTCGTCGGAAAAAAAAAGTTATGATTACAAATGAAAACTCTGAATTTTTCATTTCTGTCGTAGTCCGTTCAAATTAATTAGCTTATTTTAACAAAGTCCCTTAAACCACTAAAATTACATTTTAGTACGAGATCAAAATCGTAAAAAAACATTCTCGCAACAGCTCGAAGGGCCAGGATAGCCATAGTGGTTCCACAATTTAATGATGCCTTCTCATCTCTATTCTTCATAGTCAGATCTTTTATTAAATTGTTATTTATCTGTTCCTTACCATACATTTCAAAAATTAAAAATTTTGATCTAATTGCCTTTGAAAAATAAAATAATTTTGCTGCCAATTCAACAGAGTAAGAAATACCATTATAATTTATCCAAAATATAATCTTACTCTATTTGAATAAGGATAATTCTGAATTATTTAAATTTAATTTTTGATTTATACCAGTGATATATAAGAATGAGTTGCTTATTATTTTTAAAACCTTATGAAAGCGAAATTGATAAAATGATAATCGAAAAAATTATCGAAATTTTCAAATGACTCTCTCAGTGGTAACGAATTCGTGACATGCAGTCGCAATCGATTAAAGTTAACTCAGTTTATTAAGTTTCTTGAAATTAGGAGATCATCTACTCTTATTGGAAGAAATTTTAAATCTAGTCGGAAAGTGTGTGGATGTATCAGAGTGATGCATTAAAATCTGAAATTGTATTCAAAATTCATTTGATAATAATGATCAAGTTATATTCAAATTTCAACAGTTAAATAGTTTGAGTGCTTTATAGATATAGGCAAGCAAATGTACATACTGTTCGACAAATGTGTGAGTTAACTAATAAGCTGTAGGAATCAAAGTCGGTTACTGATGACTTGCAACTTGACCAGAAATAACGTTAATATTTTAGGGAAATATTATGTATATATATAGATTAGAGGAGAATAATTTTAAATTTTGATATTGAAATCATATTTTTTTCAAAACCATTTTTTCAGAATGACTATTTTAAATTTTTACGTTTTATTATCTCTGTATTAGTCTTTTGTAATAGTACTAAAAATATCGTGTTTGGCTGAGAAAACAAAATGATGCATAGTGTAGAAATAATTGTAAACAACAGAAAAATATAGAAATGATTTTTTTCGTTTAACAAAGAACTACCCAATCTAGCAGTCATATTGTATTTATAATATAATTGAAAATATATATTTTAGAAAATTATTTCTTTATATATTGTTATTGGACTGATATTTTTCGAAATAATTACTTTTCTAATTTTTTTTAAATTTCAGGACTTTTTTCTACTTAATCACGAAATACTCTTTACTTTATTTAAAATATCCGATAATTAATTATTTATGGAGAAACATGCAGAAAGAAATATTTATATTTTCATAAATATACACATAAATTTACATTTACAAATTTGAATTTATGTATTGCTTAGAATATAAAAAAAAAGACTTTTTCAAAAGTTATTCTATTTTTCGTCTTAAAGTGTTCAAAGCCAGCCAGGTGGCCGAGTGGTTTGCGTGCATGATCGCGAAGCCAATGGCTGCGGGTTCGATTCCTGGTCGCGGCATGGATGTTTCTCTCTGTGTGTTGCGTGTGGTGAGTGAATGTGGCCCACACTATGAACGGGTATAGTTTGACTATGGTAAGGATTCCCCCCGCCAAGAAGTCTGAGGCCGTCTGCTGCTATGGAAACCAGAATAGCGCCTTTAAGGGAGGGTAGCTTTTCTTCACTCTAGGGCTAACACAATAGACCAAAGAAAAAGGATTCTTTTTTCTCGCCAATCCGAACCAAAACCTGATATAAACAGTGACCTCACACCCCTACTTAAAATAGTTTTTCCACGTGACCATAGTCACCGTCATGGTCCAGACGAATGGCTAGAGGAGTTCTTGATTTAGACAAACTATATCTACGTCAGTGTGGCGTGTGTAATGTTGACTTAGGTCACAAGGTGCTCATGATGTAATGTAAAATGAGCAACACTTCCGACACTTTCCATGGCGAAGGACGTTCAGTGCGTTCCATTAAAAAAATAACTAAATAAAGTTTTCAAATATATTGATATTGTTATTTTTTTATCCTCTTCAAATTTTTTTACACTGTAATAAAATTTCAGTTCTTTTCCGAACCACGAAAATTGTGATTATTTTACATCAAATGGGTGTGGTGAAACGCCACATATAACTGTTATTAATCTATGTGTTTTTCTACCCCCAAAATGTTCTATTACACTACTTGGTGTAAATTAGCCACTACTGTCTGTGTTATTCCATAATCCTAAAATATAAAATTATAGTAAAATGTTATGAACATATGAGTTAGTAAAGTTATTTTTACGATACAATATAACGAGAGAAACATCAATTTAGAATAAATATTTGCAATATTTTTTAGAATGAAATTAGTTTGTTAATTCAGCATAAACACAGCATCGATAGAATATTAATGTGAATGAAAACTGTTTAACTAAACCGAAGCAGGTGGCAACAAAATTACACTGGGAAACACATTTTTTGTTGTTTTCTGTTAAAAATGAAATTTTTTTTAACGAATCTTTGATTTTTCACTTCCTGATTTGAAATGTACAAAAACTTTTTATATTACAGGAGGTCTCATACATCCTATAACAAATTTCAAGGGGAGTTAAGGCACATCATTGGGATTAAAAGTGCATACGCCGATAAAGGCGTTTCCCTATTATGAATTGCTTCTTCGTAGGCTTCTCAACAGGTTCTCTATACCGTTTTTAAACACATGCACATTTTGACAAAAAAAAAAGAGACTAAAAATGTAATTTTCTTTAAAAAACTTTTGCTTTTTGAGCGAAATTAATTTTCGATTAAAAATCTTCTCCAACAAATTAGACAAGATTAAATATTTGCTCAGTTTGTATAAATTTAACAAAAGATTTGCACACTTGTGTTGTTTAATACAACTACCAGATTTTTGTACACATTTCAACTTAACAACGGAACTAACAACATAAATAACTTTTTATAACAACTAAATTCTGTTTCTACGGAATGTTCAATGTTCAGGATCATACGTTACGAAACCACACTTTCGCCTTCTTGTAAACAAAAAATATCAATCGCCTGAACAATTTACGCCAACAATGGAAAAAATAATTCATGAATGGTGGGAGCTTGATGTAACCTTTATCATTTATTGGAGATAATATTTACCTTTAAAGGGTGTATGACTTGATTATTACTTAACTTGAAATAACACACAATTTTAAAAATATTTTAGCTCAAATATCGAATAGGTACTGCACCACACTTTTTGCAGTCTATGCGACAGTATAGTGATTAATAAGCTTGAGTAATTACATGATGTGAAGAATCACATGAACACGACCACAATACTGACGCAAAATATCCTCAGTCGAGTCGTATGATGGGTTAGCGTCCCCTTTTCGTCAGGCTAACCGTGAGAGGTTCTCTTGATTTTCCTCTACATATAACGCAAATGCGGGTTAGTTCCATCAAAAATCCTCCACAAAGGCAAATTTCACCCAATACCTGATACAGGAGTTCACTTGTCTTTTGGATTGAATTCAAAATTGCAAGGCTACGGAGTTGAACATTGGTTGTCATAAATCCTAAATTGGGTTGGCTGTTCAACGGTGGTTATAGAATAAAATATAACTATTGGGACTATTTTTGAAAACTGTTAGATATTTCTCGGAATAAATGGTTAAAAAAAATCAATTTATTTAATTGTTATTTTACCATATTCAAACAATTTTGTCAAATAACTAAAAATAAAATGGTATTCAAACTGTTAACTGTAAGAAAAACCTTTTATTAACTGTCGTCAACTAATACGGTTATATAACCAGAATTTTATTTGCACGAACTAGGCCTACCTAATGATGTCAACAGCCGGATACATGCTATATCCGCGAAAGAAAATCTGTCAATCTCATGGCTGATAGAATGGAGGTTCGAGTCCCAGGGTTGACACTACAATATTTCTTCCGTACCATTCAACACGCGAAGGGTTTCCAGTGTCCTGCACTCCCCAATCTGTGAGCCTGGACCATTAGAATACGATACTCCAACTCACGTTAAGATGACCGTACCATAAAGCTACTCAACACAAAAAGTCTCATATTTCTCATCTCTTATTACAAGTAAAGCAACCAGATAAACAAATTGAACTACATTCCATTTATCATTTGATCAAACACAACTCTACCACAACCTAACTCCACTCCCTATTATCTAACGAAACACCTAGCTTTAATGTCTAGTTAAATTTCTTTTTTACTGTTTCTTAAACATACTAGTTGTAAATTTTTAAAACGCCTTATAGTTTTGTATTCATGTTTTATAACAATATTAGTTGTAAACGGTAACAAAAAAGTAAGGGTAAAAAATGTTCTTTACCGTAATCTTTGCGGGTAATTGGATGGGCAGATTGCTGCCAGATATTTCTCTGTAATTTTAGAATGAAAATTCTTAAAGTGCAGGTTGCTGCTACTCATATATTTTATGGGTAAAGAGTTCAGATCCTTCGATATAAGCAAACGTTTGCTAAGAGAAAGAAAATTTCTGTTTCTGATTTCATTACTCAAAATATAATTTAATTAAACCCCTCGAACTATTACGGCAGCAATACACTGTAAAAAATTCCGGTTCAAAGAACAGGAAAAATGCACGCTGAGGGATGATATATTTTACCGCAAAGTTTTATGAAACAAAAAGTTAACAGGAACAAATTTTACTGAAAGTCTTAAGGGAACAAATACCGTACTTTTTATAGTGTAAAATCACGGAAGAACTGCAATTAAAAAAATATTATTCTAAAAATTACCGTATAAAATTTTGCTGTAGCAATAAATTTTACGGTAAAATATATTTTATGATCCTGCACTTCAGATGCCAGAACTTTTTACCGTAATTTGATTCGGAATTTCTTATAGTCTAAAGGAGAGTCTGATTACCAAATCAAAAATTACTGAGGCGTTTCATTTTTTTTAAACGTACCATTTCTTTATTTTCATATTTTACTTAGCGTATAAAGTTAAATAGACCTGGGAATAATTTATTAAAATTATAACTCTTTTATTTTAATAAATAAAAAGATGTAGACAAGTTTTCATCTGAGACTTTGAACTGAAACACAAATATTAAAAAAAACAGATCAATTATTCAAAAGCTAGTTTTTATTCTTTTCATCAATAATATGTAAAGATGCTTAAAACAATACCCAAAAAAATGAAGCATAGTTTCATAAATTTTATACAACTGAAAAAAAAATTCTCAGTTTCTCGAGTTAAAAATATTTCAATTTATTTTGTTGTAATTTGTCTTGGGAATATTATTTTCAGTATTATTATTAAATTCTCAAAGGAATTGCTCTAAATATAATTTACGATGGAAATTCTGAATATAAATTTGCTTACTCTTTTTTCTTTCTTTCGAAGTTACAAAATTATTTTTACCCTCTATGGAAATTAATTTATTGCAATTTCTTTTATCACATTTTAAGTTCCAGTTAAATGATAATTATAATAACAAAGTTTTGTGTGTACGAAAACTATATAAAAATAGTCATAAACGTTTGTTTAAAAACAAATTGTTTTTTTTAATCTTCCAATTTGAGTCAAATGGATTATACATAAACATTAAGTGGCATATATATTTTTTTAAGAATTGAATTTTTATTTTTTTTGTGTTAGGATTTTAGTTTTCATCGTACTGTTAAAAATTTAATGTTTAATTATATATACACACGCACACACACGCACGCATATATATATATATATATATATATATATATATATATATATATATATATATATATATATATATATATATATATATATATATATATATATATAAATATATATACAGTAAAACCTGTGTATAACGATACTGTAGGGACCTAAATAAAATATTGTTATAGGTAGGTTATCGTTATAGACAGGTTTGAAATTTAAAAGTATACGTTTAAAACTAATGATAAATTAAACTTCTTTTATAGGCTCCAAATGAAAATTTAGCTTAGAATTTACTTACAATTTTATGAATCAAAACAGAAATTATTTAGAAAAATAATCGGTTAGTTTTGTTTGCTTATTTTTGGAAGCAATTGCCATTTCCATGCACATAGATTTCAGTCCATCTAATGAATTCAAATGAACATCAGTTACATTTGGTAATGTTGCAACAAAATCTCGCAAAGTGTTAATTAGCAATATGGCATTCTCGGGTGAAATTTGAGTCCTGTTTTGAGAACAGTCAGCTGCTTCTTCCTCATCACTTTGACCACCCGGGATAACTTCTGCTAAAATCTCTTCATCACTTGCACCACTGAAAACCAACACATCATTATCTAAATTTAAAAATTCATCTGCGTTAAATAGAAATGATGTATTAGATGATCTTTGGAAATCACTGACAATCGAATTTAAGCCTGCCACACATTTTTCTTCTTCATCAGTGATTTCAGTAAGCTCAGTTTCTGCGTTTCCGTTGCTTTTATCCTCAAAGAAAGAAGCTTTCTTCCAACAATTTTGGGTGGTGGATTGTTTCAACCCTCCGGAAATCCAATCACATGCATTTTTTACATCAACTGCATAAGGATTTGGGAGTTTATTATCCAGATTATAAACAACGTTCTGAACTAATCTTTTTCGATAGTATCCTTTGAAACATTTTATTATTCCCAAATCTAATGGCTGTAGAATCGACGTGTAATTTGGGGGGAAATAAAACAATTTTATATTTTTCAAACTTGGAGGATTGTTGTGAGGAGTGCAGTTGTCAACTAAGAGAGCTATTTTTTTCTTCTTTCTTTTCATCTCCTTATCCACATCAAGCAGCCAGTTGTTAAATATTTCTTCTGTCATCCAGGCTCTTTTGTTTGCCTTGTAGTCAACTGGTAAACTTTTCACATTCTTAAAACATCTAGGTTTAGCGTATTTGTCTATAACGAACGGCTTCAGTTTATCGGTTCCAATACTGTTTGCACAAAGTAGAACAGTTAACCTCTGTTTTGATTTTTTACCGCCTTTACAATTTTCTCCCTTAAATGCCATTGTTTTATCTGGCATGAGCTGATAAAATAAGCTAGTTTCATCAGCATTGTACACGTTTTCTGGAGAATAAGTTTTTTCAATAGTCTCTTTTTCTCGTTGCTTCCAGGATGCAACATCATTGACTGGAGCTGACTTTTCTTCACCTGAGATGGTTTTAAAAATAATACCATGACGTTCTCGAAATGATGTAATCCACCCATTGCTGGCTTTAAACTCGTTGTTGCCTAGCAAAGACGCAAATGTTCTTGCTTTTTCTGAAATCATTGGACCACTAATTGGCACATTTTGTTGTCTCGTTTCGTGGAACCATCTTAGGGTAGCTTTGTCTACTTAGGGTAGCTTTGTCTAAAAGTGGCTTTTTTTTCTCAGAAACAACGAAAGAATATTACATACAAAGGAGATGGAAAAAAAAAACATTTTGTTATCTCACATTTAGGCTGGATGGGGAGTCGTTTTCCAACGGTAGAAAAATCGGAATAGAACTATCAACTATCAAAAGAGGAAAAATTATCGTTGTAGACATGTTTAACTGAAAAGTGGTTATCGCTATAAACAGGTTAAAAATACATTGAGTAAATAGGAATTTCACCGGGACCTCAAGGAAATATCGCTATAGACAGGTTTATCGTTATAGACAGTATCGTTATACACAGGTTTCACTGTATATATATATATATATATATAATAATTACAATAAAATCTCTAAATCACTCGAATCGAATAAATATTACTGTAAAGATTCCGGTAAAAATGGATTTTACGGATGATGTGCCGCCTAAAATTTCGGTACTTTATTCCGTAATTTGATCAAGGATTTTTTATAATGAGTTTAATATATTGAAAAATAATAAAAGATTTATTATTTCAAATTAATTAGGAATGGAAGAGTTTAAAATCGAGTTGCAATGAAGCGTTGATATAAACGGACATTAATAATTGATTCTACATTTGCGTCGTAATCTTCCACCATTCTAAGTAATCAATTTAATGCGATAACATGTTACTTGCCCTAAAGATACATTTTCATTAACTCTCGAAAATAACTCGTTTTCTTTAACGAGTATACAACTATAAGTGATTCATTTGTTTGTATATTTTAAAGAAAAATAACATATATGAATACTTTTTTCTTTCCCATCACATTTTTTAAAGAAAAATAAATTAAAATAAAATGTTCTTAAAAGTCGCTAACTAATAAGTATAAACTAATTTCTTTCACACGTCAGATAAGATTAATTACAAAATATTCGGCCACTTTTTTGATTTCATATTCGCATATGTTTTCTAAAAGTTTTCTAATTTCTCACTTGTATTTATAAGGTAGTTCGAGTTTCTATTTTGCATTACAAAAGAATGAACAGTTTTGATTGCTTCGTAAAAATCCAAAAGAGAAAAGTAAACCGAGTATTCAGTAATGTAATTGAAAAAATTTTTTAGCTCTACTCCTCTTCCACAGTAGAAATGCAATTCAACAATATCAATTTTTCAGAACGGCCTCTGAGAGTTTGGGAAAAACCATATTGAAATTGAACAATATGGGCGGTTGTTTCTCAGGAAAACTGGCTCCTTAACATTCCATGATCCACCCCATATGAGGTGAAAGAAAAATCTATTCATATAAGAGGTCAAAAGGGCTTACGTGAGCCGCAATGGCTCAGGGGATAGAGCGTCCACCTTACAATGAGGCGAACCCGGTTCGAATCCCAGTCGATACGAATTCCGCATCCAGCTTGCACCGACCACAGTGCTGACGGGAAATATCTTCAGTGGTAGGCGGATCATGGGTTAGAGTCCCCTTGCCGCCAGGCTAACCGTGGGAAGTTCTCGTGGTCTTCCTCTCCATGTAACGCAAAGGCGGGTTAGCTCCTTCAAAAAGTCCTCCACGAAGGCAAATTTCTCCCAATACTCGGTCCAGGAGTTCCCTTGTCTTCTGGATTGGGTTCAAAATTACAAGGCTACGGAGTTGAGCATTAGTAGTCGCAAATCCATAAAATTGGATCGGCTGCTCGACGACGGTTATAAAATAAAATAAAAGGGCTTACGTGTAGCCATGGTGGATAGAGCGTTCGCTTTCTAATAACTTGAACCGGGTTTGAATCCAAGCGAAGGCTGGTCGCAACGAATTCCGTACTCGGCTCGCACCGACCACAGCGCTGGCGTAGAATATCCTCAGTGGTAGACGGAACATTGGTTAGAGTCCCTTTTGCCGTCAGGGTAAACGTCGGAGGTTTTTATAGTTTTCCATTTCGTATTTTCCAAATTGAAATTCTTTGTACCATTTAAACTGGCACTTAGTATGTTATTCAAATTAACAAAAGTTCAGGGTGATATGTAGTTTTTTAGGCTCACAATATAATGCATTTGAAAGTTTAACTCACAGAAAATAGGTTTTAAATTCCAAATGACACTGTACCTCTCGCGATTTTCTTAGAAAAAAAATATTTTATTTGTAAAAGGTTTAATTTGGAGTAAAAGAAAACATGAGCTGAATAAATTAAATCTTTTAACATTTGTCAATGAAATTGTAAACATTTTTACCATGACTTCCTTAAAAAAATTTAAAGCATTAAAATTTTTAAAAGAAACCTTATTTTTTGTTTTGAATTATCTTTGGATAAAAAATGTTTATAATCGTAAATTTTTTTCTTTATACTTGAAAAGTTTTGAAGATATAACGAAATACACAAAAAGTGAAATCATCATTAAGGGGTAAAAACTTTCGACCGTTAAGTTCTCTGCGTAAGTTTAACCAAAAAGAGACAAACAATTTCTCAGTCCCATAAATTAAATAACTTATTTATTGCCTTATGTTGTAATAAAAAAAAAAAACTTCTGAAGAAACTATTTGTCCCAAGTCATCATTTTAAAAACTGTCATTAGATGCCGCTGCTTTTGTGAGAAAAAAAATTATAACTTTTTTCTCCTCAAAAACTAAGTTGGAATTGAGATTATGCCGCGGCTTACCGCAATTAACTGTAAATAACATTCATCACTTTTCAAATAAAAGATATTTATATATCATCATTTAATCATAAACGAATAATCTTTTTTTATATGTTGTAAAATAGAAATGAAAAATGTTTACTCACACTTAATGGGATGTTTACGTAATACCCTAAACTTAATATAAATACTTTTCAGTTGAAGACAGCAAAAACGGTACTTAGAAAAAGTAAATGGTAAATAAACTATAATAAAATAAACTATATCAACCAGCACCTTTACTTAATACTGATATTAATGAACAAGAATATATTAGATTGAACACTATTAGAACCAGATTTTGAGTTTCTGTCTGCCCCCTATATTTCGGGAATCAGAAACCGAAAATATTAAATCCTAGGTGTGAACTTATCAAATTTGTTTGAACAATATAATGTTATAAATGTTATTTTAAAAAATGACTCCTTAGAAAAATGACTTCTGTTTAAAAATAGATCTAAATATTTATAATACTAATAATAATGTTTAGATGTGGGAAGTGAAGGCACAAACGTAAGCAAACAGAATTCCTTTTAGTTTTCTGTCAAGAAACAACAATTATTGTGTAGCAATCATTGGGGTTGGTGAGCGGCAGAGCACAAGGGGCTTAGGACCCTAAAAAAAAAAACAAATATAGTTAGTTAAAACTTTAGTTAAACAATAAGTTCTCTGCGTAAGTTTAACCAAAAAGAGACAAACAATTTCTCAGTCCCATAAATTAAATAACTTATTTATTGTCCTTATGTTGTAATAAAAAAAAACTTCTGAGGGAAATTGTAATCCTCAAATCCCTCAGACATACCTTATGATTTAAACATTTTCAGATTAGAAAAATGTTAAAATATATTAAATTAATAAACCTCCCTATAACATCCATCAAAAATAAATTTAACGACCCAACGCAAAATTATTTATCCCACAGAGCGAAGTAAAGCCTTAAATCTCCATTATGTTTAATGTCATAAGTCAAGATTAAAGTTATATTAATTTACGACTTTTGGTTCAAACACGGAAGAAAAAAAATGATTTTCAAGGTACTTATAATGCAAACAGCTCTCCTATCAAATTGTTATATTTTTAATCGATAATGTCTAGACTGGTTTTTAAACTGAAATGTATTTATTTTCTAATCATTTTTAACAAGAACACGACATGAAAGAAGATAAACAAGAATAATAAAAAAAATAGTTAAGTAGCGAATAAATATCTTGAATAAAGACATGACATAAAATGCAAATGCTTACGTAAGGTTTTGCTTTTTACACGGTTTTTATGTTTAAGTAATTAAAGCTTCATGTAATAAGAGGCTTTTATACAAAAAGTATAAAAAGGTCAATGAAGAGCCCGAAAAATGTTTCGCCTTTTACGAAAAAAGAAAACTCAAATGGACGTGTTTAAAAAGAGTTAGATTGGAAAAAAAAAAGTTTTCGTATAAGATTTTCTTGCTGCATTTTCTCTCAAATTAAATTTTAAAGATTTTGCTGTGATATAAGAAAAAATTCTGAAGAAGATTTCGAAAGTATTTAAAAAATAATAATGGCATGAAATAATGTTCCAAATAAATATCAATTAATTGCATGTCATACTAAAACGAATGGTGTATTTGCCTTCACACTCTTCAAAATTGCAGTATTTTTACACTTAACTAGATTACGTAAAGAGAAATAGATAAAAAAAATTAATGGGAGCGTACAAATAACACAGGCCTGCGATGAAAAAAATACCAGGAGTCTGATAGCTGAACTTAATGTATATTTTCTTTTTTTTTACAAATCCTCCTGGCTAGCGACAGCTAGACAAGTTCGCAGATTATAAACACGCAAAAAGTCTAAAAAACTCAAGGGCTCCCTGATCAGATCGTCCCAGGAAAGGCGGAGGCAGTCCAGGATGTGGTCTGGGGAGGCCAAATCTGAAGAACATTTTCCATAAACTGGGAAAACTTTGCGACCTCCAAGAAAAGCAAGGGTCCTCAGATGACCGCTGGCGAATCTGGACAAAGCTGTCTGGTCCCTGCGATCACAGGTGAGGCCAAGGGATCCACCAGGGCTCTTTCTCCTGTACCAATGACTTGCTGGAGGGGTAAGAAATTTCGATTTTACCCTATTTTTCTTGATCGTGTGGATCTCCGGGAAAGTCCAGACAGGGAGGGGAGCCGGGGCCTCAGAGCCTTCCTTTGCCAGTCCATCAGCCACCTCATTACAGTGTACATCTTAATGTGAGGGGATCCACTGCAGGTGGATTGTTCGGGATTTGGATATCTGTTTTTCTGTATGAATGTATTTTTTAGTGCTGAACTGGAAAAAAAGAATGAAAAATTTCTATCACATCACGTTTTTTTGAAAAATTCAATTTTACTGAAATTTTTATGAAGATTTACCATAAAAAATTTTTCGTTTTCGAATTTCTTGCCTGACCAGCGTTCTCTTTTGGTTAAATCTACAAAAATACACCTCTATGACATCTTACGATCACCGTCCCTCTCTGTGTCTCAATCTCTCTCTACCAATAACTACCGCGAGAATTTTAATCCAGGTTCGCTGACCTCTCAGGAACACTAGCAAAGGCAATAGGGAGTTCGAGTTCGAGACATTGTGAAAATTTGAAAGATGACTTTTGTTATATATGCGGCGAATAAAGTGTTTTTAAAATTCGCATGAGGAACATTACAAACTATGGAAGACAACTTTATCTTGCATATTTTGGCATGAAACTCAAAGACCAGGACAAATCGTGGGCTCCTCATAAAGTTTGTGTGCAGTATCTCAATGACCTACGCTTATGGCATCAAGGAAAGATGACTGCTTTACGATTTGGAATTCCTATGACGTGGAGGGAGCCCAAGAACCACTTTGATGATTGTTATTTTTGTTCCTACCATGTTCGTGGGTATAACTGAAAAAATCAAAGGCTAATATCTTATCCTGATAGCATTCCGTCAGTCATTCGCCCCGTTCCTCATAGACCTGATGTACCTGTGCCTTTGCCTCCAACTGAATTGCCAATCATCTCTTCAGAGTCTTCATACTCGGAACATCCAGAAGTTCAAGGCTCCGATATCGAATATAAGCCATCTGTAGCCGGTTCATTTCAGCCCTTCTCTCAGGTTGAACTTAATGATCTGACTAGGGATCTTGGCCTTTCGAAGGAGCCTTTGAATTGTTAGACTCCAGACTGAAAAAAAAATATTGGCCAAAGGAACATCGTTTTATTGGTACAGGAACCGTGAAAAGGATTTTATTAAGTACTTTGACGAAGAACTTGGTCTATTGTTCTGATGTTCCTGGATTGATGAGCAAATTTAATCTCATCAACGAAAAATATGAGTGGAGGCTATTTATAGATTCATCTAAAAAAAGCCTCAAAACTGTTCTTCTTCATCATGGGAACCAGTATGCATCGGTACCAAGTTAGACACTCAGTATATTTAAAAGAATGCTATGAAAACCTGGCTCTCATCCTGGACAAAATAAAATATATCGCCCACAGTTGTACCATTTGCGGTGATTTGAAAGTTATCTCCATGCTTCTTGGAAAACAAGGTGGATTTACAAAGAAAGTTCCTTTGTTTCATTTGTGAGTGGGACAGCCGTGACAAGACTCAAAATTGGGTAAAAAAAGAATATCAAAGCTTAACCCCGTTCCGCCCCCGTCAGGGGGCATCCGGAGAAAAAAGAATGACCGAAATGACAAAATCTTGACTCAGGCACCAGAAACGATATTCGAAACAGCTTAGTTGATCAAAAAAAAGTATTGTTACCTTCGCTATATATAAAATTAGGTGCAATGAAGCAGTTTGTCAAGACTGTTCCAAAAGATGGCGATTGTTTCAAATACCTGTGCAAAAAGTTTCCAAGTTTATCCCAAGCCAAGTTGAAGTTGAAAAAAGGAATCTTTGTTGGTCCAGATATCCGCAAATTCATCAAGGATAAAGATTGAACCTGACAGTAACGGAAAAAGAAGCTTGGGTTGCTTTCAAACATGTCGACTGTAAATTTCTGGTTAATTGCAAGGATCCTGATTATAAGGAAATTGTAATGAAAATGCTGGACAAATTTAAAACTTTCTTCTCTCACATGTAAACTTTTCCCCCGAAAATTTAGGAGCAGTCAGCGAAGAACGTTAGGGAAGGTTCCATCAAGATATGGAGCACAAATATCAAGGAAGATGTGACACGAACATGCTCGCCGACTACTGTTGGATAATAACTCTGGATAGACCTGAGATTAAGCATAGAAAATATTCAAAAATAAGTTTCAGAGGAAAACAAGGGTGTATTTAAATAGAAACTTTCCTCATTTGTTTTTTGCTTAAACTTTCATGTAAACATACACAATATTTGCTATTTTTGGTCAGTCATAAATTTTTTTGTAAGTTATGTTAATAAACAAAATTAAAATGGTATGTTGGTGATTTTTTTCTAAAAACTGATGTGAAACGTTGGAACACAAAGAACTTATTGTTTTTCTCTCGACCAGAGGGGACTTGTGCGGTCTGGTAGAAGTTATTTTTTATTCATTTTAACCTATAAAAAATTAGCTGATAGCTCAGTTTTCTTGCACAGGATTAAATTTTATATAGATCAAAGTGAATGAAGAGAACAGTTACCGGACAGTGCATTATAAAATTGTTTGAGAGAATTCCTTTCAAAATATTATTTTAATAAAAACATTAATGTCGATATTACAAAAAATCCTGATGTGATTGGGAAAAATGAAGGTCATTTTCGAAATCAGCATATCAAATAACATTTAAATCAACAATAACTTATCTTGTATTTTTCAAAAACTTTAATTTCGCAGGCTTGTGTATTTTACGGAAATCGAAATTGAGAATTAAATAAATAATTTTTTAGCAATTTCTTTCTTTTTTGCTTCTAACTGCATATACATCTATACATTGATAAAATATTGCAGCAAAATGTTTTAGTCTCCCATATGAACTTTCTTAATTAAACCTTATGTTTGGATTAAAAGGATTAACAAAATTTTATAGTTTTAATCAATCATGTTTTACCGATCATGTTTTTAATTGTATCACCTGATTAAAAACTTCTTTTGCTTTAAAAGTATTTTATTTGCTTAGAAAAAGAAGCATCACATGTAAGCTGAATCCCTTTTCAACGACATTAGTACCTCACGGCGTGGAAATGAACTTTACTCTGATTAGCCCCTCTCAACCACTGGATTTTCTAGTTTTGTTTGTCACTTTTTTTCTTCCATTTCTTCGTTGGCAGCTATATTTCAATTCACTTTTGTTTCTCCTCATTCACGTCTTGGAAATGGGTGCCTATTTTTGAGCGCTTGAAGTATGTCAACTTCTATTTCATATTTATATATTTTTGAAGAGAAAATTTTTTTTTAATCAGGTAATATCTTACCGCTTCAGTTTGTTAAAATTATTTATAAGTTATGTATTTATTTTCTCATAGTAAGATATAAAAATTTTGAATAAAAGCATAATATATTATATAATCCTTAGCGTAAGAGTCCCACAGTAGATTGATCTTTAATACACGGCTCTCAGTAGAACACCGAGCAACCCTGGCTCCGGTCAGTGAGGGGGTGGGTGAACACTTTGATCAGCCTATGTAGAGTCCGAGAGTGCTCGGTATCGGTCCTCAGTAAGTTGCTCTACCATAAATTGCTCGACTTCGCGCGCTGGTCTTCGGGTGATAACCCTCTGTAGAGGATCAAAATTGTGATGGCATATCTTAGAATGTGTCTCAGACTATCACCAATAGCCCAATGGGATTTAGACAGCAAAGTCAACTACTTTCGTATTAAACTGAATGCATCTGAGGTTACTTAATGCTGGTTTTCGAAGCTCTGCCGTCAAGTAAAATATAAAAAGCCATAGTTTAAGTACCTTATTCTTGAAGCAATGCGATGACATCCTCATAGATGTTTCCCAGACTATCACCAATAGCCCCTTGTGCAGCTCTAGTGCGACGTAAATAAAATACTTACCTACATTAGCGTAAGATTTTTATGTTTTTGCAACAGTTCTTTAGGGTTATTAACGGTTATTAACTTTTTGTTTACGTACAATAAGTGGACCAGAGTGGTTCTATCATGCTAAGCAAGAGGTTAAGGAATTATATGATGAGTGGTTTTTGAACAAAAAGTATAAAGAGGTTATACAATAAAGGAAAACCTTAATATCACAAAAAATAAAGGTTACATAAACAAGTTTAGAAGAAATCACAATTTTTTTATATGAAACAATACACCCATCGTTTTCTCTCAAATAATATAATTTGAACAGTTTGCTGTAAAATAATTTTAACAAACTGTATGTTTTACAAAAATATACAGTATAATGTACCTTTGTATGTGTAAGGCTAACGTATTTGCCTTAAAACACAGGGGAAAAACACATGCTCAAAACTACCGAAATATGGTAAAATTTGCCATGTTTCAGGCTCTATGCGAAAGCCAAAAATATTGGGGTTGTCTTACCGAACCTCTTTGATAATAATTTTGGTAAAATTACTAATAAAATATAGTTGTATAATAAATGATAAAATTTGGTAAATGTTATAAAAATTGATACCTCAAAGCATGTCATAAAACTATTTATAAGATTAAATTTATTTTCTAGTTTTGTATCTTATATCAAACATATGGCAATAAGAACTAAAATTTCAAAAATTAGAACCCTTATCATAGGCAAGAAAATATTACCAAATGGTTTAAATACCCTATATGTTGGTTTTTACAACCATAATTATGTTTTTTTCTAAAAAATGTCATTAACATACAATACAGAAATTTCACCAGGATTTTTTTCTCCGTGTACATTGAAAGTTGGTTTAGTTGTAATATTTGTTATTCCAATTGTATTAAAATGAACAATTATGTTAAAAATTATATGAATTATGAATATGTATATATTTACTTTTTGAAGGATAATATGGATATGAAGGGTGTCTGAAAATTAAATAAAAGGGCGAAATACGCAACAAATCAAAATTCTAATAATACATATATGATAGTATAGGTATGATAATACATATAATATTAAACCATTTTTTATTATTAATTTTACCTAAACAATTAGGCAAAAAATTCGGAGTTTTACTGTATTTCCATAGAACCAGTAACATGGTAAATTTTACCATATTCTCGTAGGTTTGCTTATACTTTTTTTCTTCGTGTATGAAGGCAAATACATTAGCTTTACATACATATGTGCATGATAATGTATCTTTTTATAAGCATGCAATTTGTTAAAAATAGCTTGAAACACGTAAAAAATTAATTTATAGATTCGACTCATAATTGATAGGACTTCAAAATCTTAAAAGGGAGCTCCTAATTTTTATTGCAAATTTGAATTCTCCAGATAGAAATGCCCCACTTTTACTAACAGTGTTTTGCTTTTTAGATCATAGATGGTGCTATACTTGCAAAATGAAAATGGGATTTCAGATTATTATAAATGGAAAACACATATAAAGTACAAAAGATAAAAACAATCAAGTTTGATACTTTTATAAAATGTATTTGTTTTGGCCAAACTCAAAAACAAATTTCCGTCTATAATTTTTTAAACATTGTTTATTTTATAAAAATATTTACACTATTATACACTTCTAAGATCAAATAACTTAGCGGGTGGCATTAGTTTATAAGCATAATAGCTAAATTAAATAATTAATTGCAGCTACTATGCTTGCATAGTTAATTAACTGAACCGAATCAGTCAGGTCATCTTTCTATTCCAGAAAAAGATAGTTAACTAACTAAAAAATTCAGTTTTAGAAAATAAACTTACTAAATATTTAAAAAGAAAATCAAAAGAAGCCTTGGTGGAACGATACTAGCTTGCAATATCGCCCTTATGGCGTGAACACTCTGATATTAGACCTCCACATGCATATCGAAACTTAGCTCCATCCTGTGCGTAACACCGCAGCCTTATAATATATTTTGGAGTCGAGCTTAGTTTTACAGATAGATTCTTAGTTACCAAATAACAGACGGTGGGAAATGAACTATATGATCCAACTCCAAGTTGATTTCTACAAGTTCCACTGTGATATAAGGGTTTTAACAGTGGAAAAAGAACAGGATTATGGTATTTTGTCTTAGCGATCATAAAAACTTGTTGACTTACTGATAAATCTACTAATCTTAATTAAGCTTAGAGAATTAGTCTCTTACATCAGAGAACTCCGCACTTCTTCTTTTGAACAACATCTGAAATCACACTTTTTATTCTAAGATATACTTTTACTAAGTTGTAGATCATACACACATCTTTTTTTACCCTTCCAAATTTGAAAAGATATTCAACGTGACGTAGTATGGATATCTGGATCCTGATTGATTGTTGAAACGTGGCATATGTTTACGTTAGCCACTGTTCTTCCCATTCTATTTCGAGTAAGCCATGCCCGTCACGTATCAATTTTCTTAAATGACACATTCTTAATTTCTTCACAAAGATTTCAATTCTTTTCCTATATATTTACACAGAGACTTAACACAAAGACAGGAAAGAACAATAACTCACTAATCATGCATCTAAGTTGCCAGTTACACAAAACAAAAATATATCACGGTTACTATAAATACATAAGCAAATAATAAATCAAATTTAAGAAAAAGAAGTAAATGAGAAAGTGTTTTATTTCAAATAATTCGCTGTGCGATACGGCCCTGTATTTAATTAACTTATCGTTAATTAAAATTTTAACTTATGTAGAGAAACAGCTCAACTTTAACACGCCATTTTTCTAATAAAGAATAGTTGAAGTTCACGTCGTAGGTCGCATGTGTGGATATGGGAGGTCTTCTTCTTGAAGTGCAAGTATCCAGTTGAAAATATAGCATTAAAATGTACTTAAACACCTTTCTATTACGAATGTATTCAAACCCGGCTTTCTCGAGTGATCTTTCATTGCCTTGTTTGCTTATGAATTTGTATTTTCCCAATTTTTTAATGTCAGACTTAGTTTCTAATGCCGCCAAAATTACGTACTATTTTCATTTTGAGCTTTACACTGAATAGCTGCTGCGGTTGGTAAGCAATCCTAATCACTTCCACCATTATTCCATTGGTCATGAGATAATTTCTTTGATTTTGGTGTCCACAATGGCGGGAATAATTTGAAAGCTTTACAGATTAGCCGAATGTGGCTTCTGGGTTATTTAATAATTTACAAAATGTAATCTACTTAATACAATTTAACTCCAAACCAATTAAAAATGTTCGTTTACATTTCAAAATAGCTTTGATAATTAAACGAGTTCTGTAAGCTACCTAAAATCATTGAAGATATTAACAGTTGCACATTTATCAAATAAGCTGTAATACATCCGAAAGAAAATATTCTTCCATAATTACATATTAATAGGAACATGAAACATGACATGAAGTTAGTTGAGAAACCAATTTACAAAACTGCGGAATAGAAGCGCCGATACAACAAAAGAAAAATGATATGGCGAAAAATGAGCGAATAAGAAAGCAAATCCCTCATTTTTTCTAAATGTTTCAAAACTTGACAGGATAAAAGATTTGAATTGAGTGCAAGTGTTGGCGATGAGAACCGATGGCTACCATTATTCATTTTGTGTGTTGCTAGGCAACGAAAAATTCCTTTTCCACCATCAAGTAGGGTCGAGTTGTAACTCTCCTGCAGCAAGTAAGAGAAAACATACGGAGACGAAATAACTGCAAACGTCGCTTTTAATGCAGACGAACATTTATCATGAAAGAAAATGCATTTTATAAACTCAAGGGAATTATATGTATAAAAAACAATTTCTTTTAAAGAATTGTCTGATTTGCTAAAAGGAATCGTTTGAACTAATGACGTGAAGATAAAAAAGGAAAAATTACTTTTCGCAGCTTAGGATTTCAGTTACCATCTTTAATGAAATAAATGGATTGTTTTCTTGTTAGTTTTTTGTTTAAAAAAGAGAAACTATTTTATGAATCTAAAGAGAATTTTTACACTAATTTTATGTCTTCCTGAAAAAAAATGTTTTGAAACAAAGCAAGATTTCTAATATGTAAAAAGTTATTTTTCTTTTAGAATTTATTACACTTAACACACTTTTTCCCTTGGATATTCTCACTTTTTGAAACAATAAAGTTTGTCAAGTTTGGGAAATGTTTTTAAAGAAATTAGTATATTGGTTTAAATATAGCAAAATACTAATTTTGAAATTTATAAATACATAGCAAGGAAAGCAAAAATAAAGATTAATTCATATGACAACTAAATTGCATCTAGCTTTCGAAAAAAACTAACACTAAAATCAAGAACGTATACTATTCCAAGGGCTATTCCATAGTGATATCATCGCAGGGTAAAATACATCTCTACCTGATATGGAGAGGTGGCGAGGAACTAATTTTATTAAAAAAAATCAGTATTCATAAGAATAAAACAAGATTCCAACAATGTGTAGCAATGGATGTTTTTTCGAATTCTTGATAACATATGTATCGTGCTCATTAAGTCTAAATTTTAAAACGCGTTTAGTTTGTCCGATCTAGTCACTCTGACAAGAAATGTGGTAAATGCTCCATCAATTATCAAAATGGATAAGATTTTTATGAGTCTCAAATTTAATTTTACTCACGGGCCTAAAAATGGCTTTAAAACAAAAACGGGAAAATATATTAGCAATTTTGTTAGAAACGAAAGAAAAAAAAGGAAAAGTTACAAGCTTTCTGTAAGGATTAGAATAGGAGGGAAGCTTGGATCTAATGAGTTTAGCAAGTGCTGAATTAACTGTAGAAGGGTCAAACCTACGGTTATCAGCAATGGAGAGGAGTCTAAAGAAGAAGAGTCAGAGCAAAGGTCGACTGGTCTTTCCATCTTGTATATTTCAGAAAAGAATGAAATTGTTAATCAAGTGATATCTTTCCGTTTCAGCTTCTTTTGATTATTTATTTAATATCAATTCCCTTGTTACACCCATTCTTAATAGGGCGGGAAAAGGCACACTTAACTGATATGCCTCTAGAGTGGGTCTAGTTTAGTTTTTTTCTCCAATATTTTCAAATGTTTGGTTGGCAAGCAACTTTTCGTCTTCTGTTTCAAATCAATGTTATTTTCCCCTTTCATGTCTGACGAATCTTAAGAATTGGTTGTCAATAGTGAGCGTTTGAAACAACGGTAACTTGAAAATAATTCCGAATACTTACCAAACACAGTCCTTGAAAAGTGTCCTTAAAACATTTCATCATTCCTCTTTTTTTTATTATGGTATCAATTCTTTTCTGTCATATATATTCGAAAACAACGGTAATTGCAATGAAATACTTTCATTGAAGAGATGACGTTGCTGAAGATATTTTATAACCGCTGTTGAATTACCGATCCAATTTTGTTCAACTCTTTAGTCTTTATTTCTGAAACCAATCCAGAAGAGAAGGGAACTCCAAGATTGGGTATTGGGAGAAATTTGCCTTCCAGGAGGACTCTTTGATGGAACTAACCTGCAGTTGCGTTACATGGTGAGAAAAAGTACGAAACCCTCCCACTGTTAGCCTGATGACGAAGGAACTCTAACCCATGATCCTTCAACTACTAAGGATGTTTTGCGTCAGCACTGTGGTCGGAGCGAGTCGGATGCGGAATTCATATCGACCCGGTTCCATTCAAACCAGGTTCACCTTAATGGAAGGCGAACGCTCTATCCCTTTAACCAACGCGGCTGAAGCAGAATATATTTAATAAAATGCCTAGAATGAGTTAGAATGTTTCTATTCTTGGATGTATGTACTTAACTTTGCTTTTCTTTAATATTAATACACAGCGGTCATCGCAATTGAATATTTTAGTTTGCCGAAAACCACAGCCTACCCTAATTAAGTGAATGACGTAACTATTGAATAAGCGAATAAAAAACAAGAAAATCATGGAAACGTATAAATAAATGGGTGAATCAGTGAATCGGCATAAAATTAAATTTGCTTATTCTTGAATATATCAATCAGATCGAGTGTCTAGATAAAAATATGAACCTCAAATTTAGGGTGAATCAGTTTGTCTATAATTTTTTTCCGAAATACTAATTTAAGCTACTCCTGTAAATGTAACCTGATAGGACGAGAAAATAAAATAATGAAAGAGTAACGGTAAGCGAATGAGTGAATCAGTTAATCAGCATATTATAAAAACTATAAATTTTCATATTCTCGAAAAGTAGAATCGGTCCGAAAATCTATATAAATTTTTGTTAAATTAATTATCCTTAATTAATTAATTATTTGCTTTAATTATTCGTAATTAAATTAATTAAACCTTAAATTATCGACACAATGTGTGAATTAAGGTATAAAAAGAAAAATGTAAGAAAATAAGTGATTCATTAAATTTATGGGTCATTGAATCAGTTACTCAATATATTAGTAAATATGTTCATTGGCATATTGCTAAACGGGAGAATCACCCCGAAGTTTTATTAATACAGTTTAAAAACTCCTGATTTTAGGTACTCATTTAAAAAAAAAACCACAGCATAAACTAAATTTTTGATATGACAAGTGAAAAGAAAAAAGAATAACGAAAGAAATGTAAGCGAATCAGTTAACAGGTATAATTGCTGGTAAATCTTATAATAATCATATATTTGAGATGGCAAATTAATATAAAAAATATATATAAAAAAGTTTATGAAATTACAATTTAGGTTACACCAGATGCATAAGAAAAACAAATAGAAATATAAAATGGATAGCCTTTCGCTTCGAATTCCTCCTACTCAAACTTACTCGCAAAAAAAGGCTTATTATTTCCATCTTGAAGAAATTATATTTGTAATAAAAAAGGCAAACTAAAAACTTTATTATTTCATCATTTTTTTTAACTAAAAATATCGTGTATTTATCTTTAACATGCTTTCCATTTATTTTAAAAAATGTCAAGCGAGATCCTTTTGGTTTTAGATATCGTTTGCTTTTCTTTTTCTCTATCTATTTATATACAGTTTTTTAAATTGTCTTTCTAATAGCCTGTTGCTATATTCTGGTTTTTGTATAAGTAAGTAAATTTTAATCTTTTCCTCTTTTACTGTTGAAAAAGTAATCATGAGATTTACACGTAATTATTATAATTCTATAACGTTACACTTTTAAATGATAATTAATATTTTCATCAAATTGTCGTGAAAATGGATGAAAAACAGATTTTATCAAATTAAGTTGAAGTATTTAATTATGATTGAAGAGAAATTGAAAAATTATAAACTCGGTTATCAAATAATCAAAAATAAATTCTTTATGATTTATAACACTTTTAACGAGAAACATAGAACGAGTTTTATATTTAACTTGCTACTAATTTATTTTGAAATTTGTAAAACGGCTTTTTTTTCTTCACACTATTGTTTGGAATAATTTTTGTCTCCTATTTCCTTTAAATCTTTTTATAAATCATACTTTTGTACATAAATACTTTTGCTTTGTGTTCATAAAATCCAAGAAAAAGCTCTTGTGTCATTAAATTAATTCTGACAAATGTTTATTTTATAATGGAGTACGTAATCTAAAAATCTACACTTAACTATATTTCTACAAAGTCATATTTTTAAATAATGGTGCATAAGGTTCATTGCATTGTTTTAAAAATAGATGGGAATACATTTTAAAATTAAGTTGCTCAATTTAATTTAAATAAAAAAAATTATGAACTATTATCAATTAATCATCATTAAACTTTTTTTTTCATTTCATCAGAATTTTAATAAAAGCGCATTGGTTTTCTTAATCTTTTATGATCCTAAACTATTGTGTAGTGCAGAGGTCGGAAGTTGAACACTACAACTAGTGAAACAACTGTAGTTGCTATTTCTTTTCGTAGTTTGTAGAGTAGTGTGCTACTTTTTTTTTTTAAAAAATGTAGTGCTGAGAGTAGTGCGATACAAAAAAAAAATAATTGCTTGTAGCGATTCCTAGCTACTACTTTTTACGTTAGTTAAGTATATGAAGAGGGTTCTAACACAACTCATTTTTTGAATTGGATGGTCACAAATCTTCGTGGGTCTGTGAAAGGACGCAATTGTAAATTCTCCTGTGACTGTGAGTTAACAAGAATTTCGTATTTAGAGTTACTCATAACTGAATTTTAAGTTATCCATTATGAATAATAGATAATTTATCTCTAGGGTCGCACTTTCGCAGGTTTATATTCATAAAACATGGATGTTATTTCAAAGAAAGGAAACATATTTTCAATGTACATAATTACTTAGAGGAAAAAGAAAAGCATTAACCTTTAAGAAAACTACAGTATTTGATAATGTTTTAGCATCTTAAATTAAATATTCGCCGTCAAGAAAGTGATAAAAAGATGAAGACTCAATGAACACATTCAAAAGAAATGTTTTAGAATAACAAAAATACTCATGTGAACATAAATGAACATTTTTAAATAATTTTTCACTTTTAATATATGTCGATTTTTTGTTCCAAACCATTTTGAACATAATGTCTAAGTTAATATCTCTAGCAGTGCTAAATGATGCATATATAAACTAATTTCGTCAGCAAAGTTCGGTTAATTATAGCAGTGAAGTAATCACTACAATTGCAAAGTAGTCATTGTAGTTAGTTAATCATTACATTTAAAAAAAAGTAGTTGTAGTTAACTACATTTGTAATAAATTAGTTGTAGCAAACTACAAAAAATGTAATTTTTTAAACTATTGTGACTCAAATACCGTTTTATTTTCTCTCTTTTTTTTCAAACTATTTCTTTTTTGCTAAAGTTCTGTTTTTTTTATCGTCTTATTTTTGAATAACTAACTACATTATATTATAACTTATTAGTAAAATTTTACTTTACGCTTGATCATAAGATCTGCGTATAGTAACATTTCAACAAAATTATATTTTTAAATAAAAATAATGTTTTATTATATTGTATTGAATATGTTTGAAAAAAAAATCTAAATTGCATTGTGTAATTTAATCTAAAGATTTCTTAAAGGAACTTATCCTTACTTATTCTCAACTTATTCTCAAACACACTCAAAAAAAGTGTTCTCATTCTTATCTAAAAGAATTTTTATCCTAAATGGAACGACAAACGATAAACACACCCTATTTTATAAAAGTAAACAACTTCTTACAACCGAATGCGTGTACTTTATTCACTAACTCGCTACTGACTTATTTTGCCAGAGTGTCAAAAATAACCACCGTAGGAAAACTGTAACGACATTTTCCGAAACTATCTCAGATATCGTTTTCTTTTCTGCCCTTTTTTCATGTAAAAGCAAATAAAGCCGGAACCGTATTCCCGCTGTGTGGCGTCAGTGAGTGGAATTCTGAAATGTGTTCTACGGACTGACTCTGGTTTTGAAGGTGTTCTTTTATTGATTTTATGCGTATGTGCTTCTTTTTCCGTCTCCTATACAAACTCTACTTTTAAAGCAGATAAAATTAGTTTTCGTCCATGAGCTTTTCGGATTTTGAGAAGGTGTCTCTGGAATCAAATGCGCATTGAATTTTAATGGACGGTTTTACTAATGGTGTTTTTTCAATGGAATACAATCATTTCTAGAATCGTTTCTTTTGCTATTTAAGCCTTTTTTAGGGAATAAAAATGCATTGTAATCTAGGACTTTCAGTAATCTAGGAATTTTATTCCAGATATTTGAACATACTGTTATATATTTTTGTCACAGTAGTTAAACCAAATCCACATTTCTAAAACACTTTAAAATTTCATTAGCAATTTAAATCGTTGGAGGGGAGTTAATTACATTTAAGGAATTGCAAAAGAAAATTAGTAATTTATTTTTAATATTTAGAGTACATTTGAAAGCTATCTAATTCAAAACATGAAAATGAATGTTCTATTGTACAAACCCGAAAAATTTATGTAACAATGAAAGAGGCATTTCTTACCCTTGAGGTAGCTGCAAAACAATTGAACTTAGTCATAAAAGTAGAGAAAACAAAATATATGTTATTCTCCAGAAACAAAGTCTTGAAACAGTCTTGAAATAGATTCTTATAGATTTGAAACAGTAAGGAGTTTTACTTACTTAAGATTAATTATTACTATTGAAAACAGAATGCCACTTGAAATTAAAAACTGACTCTATCTGGCAAATAGTGCTGTCTATTGGCTGAGAAGATTTATTAAATCTAGGTTTTTTTGTAGAAAAACAAAGCTCTTAATTTACAAAATTCTTCTCAGGCCAGTCTTAACATACGCTTCTGAAGCTTGGACAATGACAAAACTAGAGGAAAATTGTATCTCAATATTCGAGAGAAAGATTTTGCGGAGAGAGATTTTGGTGGTGTAAATGAAAACAATAACTGGAGAAGGAGATTTAACTTTGAACTGTACAAGATTTATAAACAACCCGATATTATTAAATACATAAAAATAAATAGAACGAATTGAATGGCCCACGTGATTCGAATGACTGTTGACAATACAATAAAAAAGATATTACTTTTTAGAGCCACTGGAACAAGAAAGCGGGGAAGGCCGAGATTGAGATGAGCTGATTTAGTGCAGTCTGATTTTCTTTCAATTAATGAAACAAATTGGTGATCAAAGATAAATCGCAAGTCGTTATGGAGAAATCTTCATAGGAAGGCATTGGCCTACATTGGGCTGTCTCACCAACTATGATGATGACTTTCCGATCATTTCGGAAATAATTTTAAATTTCCTATGAGAGCTAAGAAGAGTGGATATAGGGAAAAATAAATACCTGTTGATAACTAAGTACTGGTTTTATTTGAGTGAAAAGGCTTTTTGTTTTAGATAAAGAAATATTTTACCGAATATATATATATATATATATATATATATATATATATATATATATATATATATATATATATATATACATATATATAAGTTCAAAATGAAGATAAAACAAAGGTAAATTACAGACAAATGAAAAAAGGGGGGCGAATAATAATAATAATAAACAACTGGGGAAAGAAAAAAAAAAAGAATTAATTTAATAAAAAAAAAATATAAAAAAAAAATAAATAAATAAAAAAAGAGGAAAAAGTTTCTTTAAAAAACCGGAAAATAAAAGATATAATCTTTTCATCAGCCCACACGATTATATCCGAAAAAGAGTGCTTTCTAATATTGTATCAATATAGCCAAAGCAAAATATATCAATACAATAGTGTGAGAAGCACTCAAAAAATTTTTTTACAAAAATTACGACAAATAAAATAAAACACAATAAGTAAAAATAACACGTAAAAACAGAAAATAAAATAAAAAGGAAGAGCAGTACAAAACAAAATCTATAAAGCGAGTAGCGAAAAATAATGAACTTACATGAATGGGAAATTTTTCAAGAATGATTTAAAGTGTTTACGTAACAAGATTGCCAGATTGCAAAATATGAAAACTGTGAAAACAAAAGCGCAAATTGAGAGTAACTAGAGGAGTTTAAATTGCGTTCTAGCTGTATTACTGAAGTGCGTTAGATTTGTTAGTTACCAAGGATGGGCCAGAAAACTGATGTACGCGAGGTAATATTAAACTGGATAATTTAAAGAATTTGACTGTAAATAATTTTAGAAAATAAATATTTATTTAAGAAAAAAATATAAAATAGAAAAGAGAAAGAAACATGAATTGCCAGTTTTGCACATAATTTTAGCCACAGATTTGCCCGAAATGGATTTGCACATGGAAAAGTTATATAAATTGACAAAGAAATCTTTTTAGTAAATAATTTTAGCCACGGATTTGCCCGAAATCGATTTGCACATGGAAAAATTGTATAAATTAATAAAGAAATCTTTTTTTTTTTTTAGTAAATAATTTTAGCCACGGATTTGCCCGAAATGGATTTGCACATGGAAAAATATTATAAATTAACAAAGGAATTTTTTAGTAAAGGAATTTTTTTAGTAAATAATTTTGACCAAGGATTTGCACAAGGAAAAATTATACAAATTAACGAAGAAATTTTTAGTAAAAAATGTTTGGCCACAGATTTACCCGAAATGGATTTGCACATGGGAAAATTGCATAAATAAATAAAGAAAGTTTTTAGTAAATATATTTACAAAAAATGCGATTAACTGAATGATTTTATATAGAATTTTATTACTTTAGTTGGGTATCTATTGTTTTTTATCAAATTTTGAAAGAGTTTATCGATTTGTTTTTTGGATAAATAAATATTACTACATATTCTTTTAATTCTATTAATTTCATTAAAAGTAGTATTTAAATAAATGCTCCTAGAAACATTAGAATTCCAAGTAATTAGTTTATTTATATTAAAATTAAAATCATTTCTTTTATCGTATAAATCAACAAAGCAGATATTTTCTTCTTTTATAATACCCAAATTCAAAAAATTGAAATTAATATTATCATCATGATTACGAAGCAAGATTAATTCCTCGGGGTAAATATCATTTAATAAAATAGTATAGTCTTGAAAATTAAAGATAATTAAGTCATCAATATATCTAAAAACAAATTTAATACTAAGAGTGTAATTTTTTTCATAATAATGCAAAAATAAGTTAGCTAAGAGAGATGAATAATTAGAACCTTGTGGTATTCCATCAATTTGAAGAAAAATATCCCTTCCATTGTAAAGATAATTATTAAAAAGACAAAAATTAATCAGAATTTTCCAATAATCAAAATCGCAACAAAGGATATTTTTGAAATCAAAGTAATAATTCAAAAGGACATCTTTTAGTTTAGAAAGGGGAATGCTATTGAAAAGATCCTGGAAATCAAAAGTTGCAATAGAATTAATTTTATTATGTTTAATGAAATCTAAAATCGGTTGATTATTAGTGATAATCCAAGAGAAACCTTCTTTAGAAATACTGTTAATAATTTTATTTAAGTAGTTAGAAAAAATGCTGCCAGGTTTAGTTAGATAAGTATTAGATCCACATGTGATAGTTCTAAATTTAACAAGAATTTTATGAAATTTCGGACTGATAATTAAGTAAGGAAATTGTATATTGCTAATTTTAATTTTTAATCTCTTATATAATCTAAATCTCTTTAATTTTTAATCTCTTGCATAATTATTGTTAGCTTTGTCTATGGGAGTAATTACAAAATTTTTTTGAAGTTGCTTAATTGATTGAACAATTTTAGAAAAAATTGTTGGATTGTTACTGTTATTTAAATTATCCTTATTATTGAGAATAAAGCTTTTAAAGTAATAATAAACACCCCATTTCCATTCTGTTAGCATACCTAAAGGTAAAGAGAATCTATTTGATATCTTCAAACAAAAACTATTGAGATCATTAAGAAAGTATTTTAGAATTTTATTGATTGATATATGGTAAATGGGTCTAAATTTTGTGCCTTTTATCTTTAAATTCCTAAGTTCTAAGTTTTCTATAATATTTAAATTACCAGTAATAATATGTTTATGATGTTTATCAACAAAATCAAAATATTTCTCTTCCTCACAGTGACATTCAAAATCGGATATGTTAATGCTCCCTAAATTTTTGCTTAAATCATTATAATTAAATATAGTTCTACCAAGAGATTTATTATATTTAAAGCTTTTAATAATGTTAAAATCTTTTAATGGAAATAAAGTTTTAAAATTTTCAAAAATATTATGAAATTTGATCTTATCGAAAAAAGGATTTTGAAAGTTAATAACGAAATATAAGTAATCTAAATTTTTCTTTTTATTTGGCAAAATTTTACTCATTTTAGGTTTTAAAAGATCGAAACAAAGAATTTTGAAATGTAAATTAATAAAAGAAAAGTTATTAATAAGATCGTATAGCTTATGTATGTACATCATAATTCTTAAGGGAGAAAACAAAATCTTTAATAGGTTTAAAGTTATAATGTTTATTAAAATCTTTTTCCATATTAGAAAGAAAAGTTATATTTAATTTGTCACTATTAAGAGAGTTTCTATATATATATATATATATATATATATATATATATATATATATATATATATATATATATATTTAAATACAGTAATTACACCCCATTTTTTTACTTAATACTTTTAAAGTAAATTTAAAGACAGCATAAAATGATCAGACCTAATCGTAAAAGTAAATGTAACTTAATTGGCAACAAATTCAACAACGATAAGATGAAATGAACTCAAAGAAGTTGAACTGACTTGTAAAAGAAGACCGTCAAAAGAGATGATGGAGGCACTATCGAAACTAGAAACGATTGCTCTCTGGACAAGAAAAGAATAGCGTGTATGTCTGTTTAAATCCAATTAAGACTCGATGGAAGAGGATGGTTTGTTTTATCTTCTTTCCTCTATCCTTGTGAAAAGCTTTCTCGCTTGGCGAACAAATTTAATTACGACAGACTTCTGCTTTAGATAGAACACGAGAAGAACTCAAATCTCTGGGTTGGTGAAGTACACATTAATTACGCAATGTCAGCGACAATTAGTTTCACTCGCCAAAATTAATTCTTCATTTTTCACTCCCCCCCCCCAAAAAAAAACTAGCTTAATTTTTCTTTTTCAGTTTATTCAGGTACTGATTGCTAATATCGGGATTATGCTTAATTGTGTGTATGGAGGGTGTATAAGAGGTTTATGGGGAGTTCGAAAAGTCTTAATGAGATATTCAGCTGACGTTAAATGAGTGTTTTATTAATAATAAATACTTGATACGGGTTTTACAGATCGGATTGAAAACTTGGAAAGTTTCTAAGTATAAAAATTGAATTCTCAACTTAAAAAAGTAATGCTAATGCTGATTGGCGAATGAAGTTATATTTTTACAAGCAAAGAAACTGTGCTTTGGGGAAATAAAGTATCAAATTTAACAAATAAAATAAAGTTTTTTTTATTAACTTTTGGAAATCATTGTGATAACGATGTTCAAAAATGTATTTTTGTGGCATATCTTAAATAATTCGTCTTACGACAAATATCAAATGTATAGTTAATATCAAAATGGTAATTTCATGATATGTATATCAATAAAATAACATCGCAATTTCTTTTTCTCCAGCGATAGTATTATCAGTTCGTCGAAAGATATTGGGTTCTTATCTACGCTCTCCCCTTATTTTTCTCTTTTCTTAAATTTTAACTTTCTACACGTTATTAAATGTTTTTGGCATAATGATTTAGATCATAATTTGTCAACCAAAATCCAATTTTTGATATTTTGTTCAGGTTAATTTTTGTTCCTTTTCAGATAATTGAAATAATTAATTGAGAATTTTTGATATCTCCTTATTTTTTGTTTTTAATCTAGGCTACATTGCCATAAAAACAGCTCGTGAAGTTAATGCTGTGTGGAGAGAGTTGCATAACTGAAAGAACTGCTCGTGATTGGTTAAAATGGAAATTTCTGACTTCAAAAAGGCACTGCCAACAGGTCATCCAATTATGTGACACATTAAATATTATTATTTTAAAAAAATTAACTTAGATGACAAACCAAACATTATGGAAAATGACAATATTGTTTGTGTTGATAAATTTGTGTAAGGATATTGAAAAATATAAAAATACCGCTAATTAGTTTGGAAGGAAAAATTTGATGCATTGTGAAATATAGATGTTTCTTACAACTATATGATGATATGAAACTTCCGTTAGTAAAAGTATTAGTAGTACTTTTACAATCATTTAATACAAAGTAAAGAACTATAGCAAAATGGATCAAGCGAACAAGAAAAAAAATCAAAACCTCACAAAAACACTGTTTCTTTGTAGGTTCTTTTTGCTCCTCAATATATCGATACATTGATTTTAATCTAGATGTGAAAAAAATGATATTATCGCAATCACTATTGACAATGAAAAATATTAGATTCGAGAATATAGCGAGTATTATTGATGAAGATAATTACCAAATACGATATTATCGTGGGTAAAATATGTTCCTTGTGATATATCATGGTTTTCATGTGATACATCATGGTAATGAAATTTTGGTATCGCAAAGAAATTGAGCTTATAGGGTCATTTAATGCAAAGAAAAGGCAATAATATATATAGCATTATCACAGATAAAATTTCTATTTCATATCAAGTGATTTCTCGCTGAAATTTAAATAATATTTAGTAAAAAGTTATTAATTATATTAGTTATTTACAGTTGACCTGCATTAAACCATTGTAGTAATTTTTGTTTATTGTAAGTTGTAAAAATGCTTAAAATTAGTCATAAAGAGGGAAAACTTTTATCTTGCTCGGTTCATGCTGATTGGTAATAGCAAGTAAAAAGTAAAGCACTTTTTTCTTTTTTTTTTTCAGTAGTTATTGCCAATTATGCATTTTATAATGAAAGAACAAAACTATCATAAATTTTGTTGCATAAACAAAATAATCCATACAACTAAACATATTAAAAAATAAAATATTCAAGTAAAATAAATCTATTATAAATTTCGTAGCATAATCAAAATAATTCATAATGACACAACTTAAAAAATAAACATTAGTATATGATTCAATATTCGCATTTAACTTATTAATAAAGAAAATACTGTGTAAACAAAATGAATTTGAAGATCATTACAAGCAGGCTCAATAATGATCTTACTTACACAGTAAATAGCTAATAAGGTACGTAAACGCGTATAAATTCTATAAAAAGAAAGATAAATATTCAGGAATACTAAAAAATAATAATTACTGTTTTATACATTCAAAGTGATTAAAGAAACAATTAAGAAGCATCTTATTTCGGTCGTTATCCATAGTCATTAACTATATTTTCTCTTACCCATAATCCTGGGAGCATCGTTTTCAATTTGGAGAAATAATGGTGGTTGAGTTTCATTCTTACAGCAAAATAAAAAAATAAAGTTACTTAATGCTCGACTTCTTTTCTCTAACATGTTATTACTAGCGTAATATATATATATATTTTTTTATACTTACTTGATAAAGTATGAAAGGGCAAAGTGATGTTTTTATTACTTCATGATATATTTAGGTTTCTGAGAACTCAAATGATTGTTTTTTTTTACTAAATATGCAGGAAGAAAATAACTCTGGTAAAATTACCATATGTTTATAGGAATATCATTTCTGGTAAAAAAAAAAACAACAATATACGTTTTGGTTATAAAACCAAAATATACAATATTTAAACTTTTCATTTGTTAATTTTACCGTTAGTATTGTAGCGGCTTATCGGAAATTTTGGTTTTCAAAAGTTTAGTTCTTATTACAAAACTAACACAAAACGTAAAAGTGAATTACAACAAAATAAATGATTATTATCTCATGCTCTAATGTATCATGATAAAATGACTAAAAAGTTCTTACAAAAGTTCATTTTAGCATATATTTTTAACGTTTCGATGTCTATGATTTTTACCTAATAGAATAGTGGTTGACTGTTTTCATTTCTATGATTTATTTAAATGGCTAATAGGAGTTATATGACGGTTAAATTTTTATTCTCATTTCTGTAGTTTATTTAAATGGCTAATAGGAGTTATATGATGGTTAAATATTTATTTTCATTTCTGTGGTTCATTTAAATAGCTGATAGGAGTTAGATGACGGTTAAATATTTATTTTTCTAATATATTTATCGATATGGTAAAAATTTGCCTAAATAAAGCTTTCAAGTGTTTTAAAAATTCTATACTTGGATAGATCAAGTTATGATGCTCGTTGTATGCATCCTTCATGAGGGTAGTTGGATTTATTTATTTACTTACATATGCGGTTTCTTTGAACAAAGAATAGTAAAAAAACTCTTTTTAAATGGACGAAGTCAAGCAGCAGCAGTGGTTAGTGGGGGTGCGGGTGAACACTTTAATGAGCCTGCGTATATTTTCTACCATACCCTTACCATATTTACTAACAAACAAATTGGTAATAAAGCCATATTTTATTGTTAGTTTTACCAAAAGACATTGCCAAAGAACTTCGGAAAAGTTATCGCTACTTTTGTGTTCCCATAGAGCCAGAAACGATAAATATTACCACATTCTGGCACCAAATACTTATTTTTCTAAGTTTGTGTCTGAGAAAAAGCTTTCAAATAATTTGTCTGAGATTGAATTTTCGAATCTCTTCGAAAACTATATCAAAAAATAAATATCAAATTTCGTAAGTTTTTAAGGTATTCGTCTGGGTTCGACATAATTTTTTTCAAAATTTTATTTTTTGCAACCAGTGTTCTTAAAATTTAAAATCTAAAGTAAACTCTGAAAATTTATAATTTTTATAACTAAAAGCAAACTTGGAGCATAAAAACTACGAATCTTTTCAAGTTACACGAACAGCTCTACAACTAATTGTAATGCGAAAATATCAAAATACTTCTTTTCTTCCAGATAATTAACATGGTCACTCGAGTTTTAAACTATAAATTTTAAAAATTCTCATATATGTAATGAAATGAAAATAAATATATTATTCAATACTAGTTTATTAAAAGAAAAATTCTAATACTGTCTGATAATAAATTGACACTTTGAAGCTTAGTTTTTATTTCAAAATATAGTTAATATTACGCAAATTCTGCATATAATGTTTCAAAAAATTATGCGTTCACAGTGACATTTTCAGGCTTGAAAATGTTAATTTTCACCTACCTTAAAGTATTTAAAATGTTTATGCAACTAGAGATGAAATAATGATTTAATTTCGATAAAAAAAATATCATAGTGGATTCAGAGTTGATTTAAATCTAGCCTCAGATAATTTTATTTTAGAATAATACTTAGAAAAAAAGAAATACAATACATTTGGTTTCAGAAGAAAAAAAATTCTTGCCTGGGAATAAATTACTTTATTTTAAAATCTAGTCACATTATTACGTCTAGAATTATTTTTTGCACGCATTTACTTGAACGTAAGTTCTTAAAAATCGAAAATCGATTGTTTTGACAAAAACATTTTTCATAAAAAATAATGGTAAGTTATGCTTTCCATATGACTTTCTTTTTCAAAAAAATTGTTTTTCAAGATATTATAATAGTTGCATTGGTAATTTTGAAAAAAAAGAGAAGTTGTTATTGTTATATTAATTTTTTTTTAAATTGCACTTCGTGACTTAGTTTTTTTTATTTAGTTGAATTATTCATTTCAATGCTCGAAAATTATTTTGTCAATTTATGTTTTTAGTAATTATGTTTCGTGTTAAATTTAAATATTAGACATTAAATGCGTGAAATTTAAATATTATTCATATCTTTAGATATAATTTAACATTCTCTAGTGACGTTTGAAACGTAATGGATATTGTTAGTATTTTTTTATTATGTTTCTTCGTATTTTTAAAAGCATTTAGTATTCTCTAAGGTTTATTCAAACACATTGTTCTGCAATCAATCCGTATTTATCTGATTATTTTGAAATCCTACGTGACTTAAAAATCTTTTTTTTTAGTTCATTTTGAAACAAATAAAAATTTCAATATTTTTTATTGAATTCAAAGCATTAAATTCTGAAAAAAGAAATTTGTTTAATTGTTTCTTATTGTTTCAAATGAATAAAATAAATTTTAAGGTGCGAAATGAATAAGGTAAGTCTTGATTCGTTTCAATAACTTTATTATTCATCATAAAAGTAATGACAATCAATTACTACCAATGTTTTAAAATCCTTGATAGAAATCAAGTCATTAGAACCTATAAAGTATTTACAAAAACGGCATTGAATTGAGAAAAGGATAGGAAAAAAATAGTTTGAAATCTGATAAATTAATTTCAAACCCAGCAATGTCGTAGTTAAATTTTGCAAAACCATCAATTATTTGTTATTCTCCGTTAAAATTCATCGAACAAATCATCTTTCATTTCATTTCATTTCCTTATTAACAGACAAAATGGTTTTTAACAATTTTAACTTCCTTTTTGCTGAAATTCCTTTTATACTCGATGCCGAGTATAAAAGGAATTTTAACTTAAATAATTAATGTTTTTTTAACTTTACTCAACGTTTTTTTAACTTAAATAATTTTTGCCTTATTAAATGCGTAGATTTAAATAATTAAACTGTTATTAAAAATTTCAAAACTTTATCAATGGGGGTGGCTACGGTACACAATGTACTTACTACGTTCGGTTATTATGAGCCCGAAAAGTTTGTTTAATACAAAATTTTATATCAGGGGTGGCCAAGCTCTTTAATAGTCGAGCCATTTCTCAAACTTTGAAATTTTTTGCGAGCCGCAATTAAATACGCATTTAAAAGGTATCCAAAAAAAGGTATTATTTTTTTTTTACATAAATTATATTTATTGAAAACATATAAGTACAAGTACAAAATATGTGTATTGAATTCAAATATTAAAATATAAACACATTTATTTCACTTCTTTTGAAAATTTTTTAAAGTTGGTGAATAATTGGTGACAGCACTTCTCAGTAATTCTTTTAGATGCTGGTTAGTTAATAGTGATCGGTGCTTGGATTTCACGAATTTTAATGTGGAATAAAATGATTCACATAAGTACGTTGTTCCGAATATTGAAATAATTCAACAAGCAGCCTTTTTTAATTCCGGATACTTCGATTCTGGTACAAATTTCTAAAATTCAGTAATCGACGTAGACTTATATTTTAATTGTAGAGCTTGATCTTCTTGCATCTCTATTAATTCTAATTCTCCAGATGCTTTTTGTGTCATAATTATATTGGAAATGGAAAACTCACCTTGAATTGAACAACGTTGCACCTAGTCTTTCATATTTGTTCTCAGTAATTTAAAAGACATTTTGAAACGCACACGGAACGATAATAGTTTTTTTAAAATATAATAGCGCAAAAATGAAAAAGGAACTCGGGTACATTTATCGAGAGCCACAAATAATCCTTCAAAGAGCCGCATGTGGTTCGCGAGTCACAGGCTGGCCACCCCTGCTTTATATTATAGCTATTATTGGAAATATGAATCTAAGAAACAGTTTAAATGACGATAAAATATAGTTTACTGTCGAGGGAGAAGTTTATTTTTTTTTAATCCTGCACCTAAAATTGACAGAGGTGAAGAGTCATCTCATACGTTTCACTGTAAGAATTTTTCACGTATTTCAAAACCAAAAAGAGTGGCAACTATTTTACACCAAAGCACTGTAGTAAAATACTACAAAACCAGGTCTAGCGCTCTCGCAACCATTATTTATTACAACCATTCGCCAACTCGCCAAATGCGATAAAATCGTAAATTTTGTGTATAAAATTGTGTTTTGGCGAAAGTATTGGTGAATGATTTTTTCAACTGGAAAGAAAAATATATGATTAAATCAATCCTCAAAATTACGTCAAAATGAATTTTTCTAAACAAATCAGCATTTTTTAAAAAATTCGATTTCAGTAATTTCGGTAGATGCGCCACATAACCAATTAGAATAGGTTATGCGGCTTGAACAAACTACCCTAAAATAGTTTTTTATGGGAAAAATGAATCACAAAAAATTATTAAGATTCGCATTCGGCAAAAATTTTCAAAAATTGGTAAATACTTTTGATATTTGGCTAATTTACTGGCTAATAATTTGAATTCCGTAGTGAGGGCCTTGCATAACTCTTATGGATCTAGATTAGACACTACTCTAAAAATGTTCTTTTACATTATTTGGAGAAAAGTAGACGCCACCCTGTATCTTATTTAGTAACACAAAAATTTATAACTAATGAAGGATATCTTAAGACACTTAATATGTAAGATATTTGTGATTATGTAATCAGCAAAGTTAATTTTACGAGACAATATAAGCAAGAATTATTAATTCAAGATGTAAATGTGCAATTTTTTTTAAAAATAAAACTTGTTTGTTAACAAATATAGCACTCTGTCTTTAGGACTGAGCTAATTCTAGGGTATGATGCTATATTGTCCGTACTAAAGTGATTTCAGTGAATTATGGATTTTATCAGAGAGCCACAGATCACTAAAGACCTGGTTTCTCTGCTGCAAGAGACAGAGTTTCTATTCTACACAAACTAAGGAAAAATCTCTGAGAATGAGGATGTTCGCCTCCAATGGATCCCCATCACATGTGGATATTCGGGGAAATGAGGTAACGGCCAAAGAGGGAAGTGAAGGCTTATAAGGAACTCTGTTTCCATTGAAAGATCCAAGATTCATCTATTGTGGAATGTATCACCTGCACACAGCTGGTATCTAAGGACTTCCCCATGCACCCTGCTGGACATAAAATGCAACAGAAGAATCCAAACTGCTTTGGTCAGGCTGGCAAGTGGCCATCTTAAGTGCCTTATGTTTGAAGAAAGCAGAAAGATCGTCCATACATGCACAAAATCTGTGTCCAACCATATTCGTTGGAACATATTCTGGTTTTCCTTGGACATTCTAAGGTGGATCTTACATTAGATCCTCTTTTTGTTGCGGATTTTCTCGCGGTCAGCGGCATCCTGGAGTTTATCTGACATACGTCAGATGAAGAGAATAAGTAACAGCAACAACACATAACACTGAGAGAATAATATGAATTAGAACAATATTTAACAAAACCGAATCAAATGGAAATAAAATATTATAAAATTAGTTAATACAATTGGCTGATGTATACACACCTTCTTATATGAACATGATTATCTTAATTATGCAATAATAAAATCAAAAATAAGTTTTAAAAACAACTTAGAATGTTCAGCATCGTGAAAGGTGAAATTAAACTTTCCTTTTCTTGTAAATAAAAAATATGTCGTCTGATAATATTTAAAAGCTTACGCCAATATAAGCGAAAATATTTTATGAATGGAATGAGTTTGGAGTAAGTTTTATGGAGCTAATATTGAACTAAATCCTTTAATATATATGGAAGTTCAGTTCTGTATTAATTTGAAACAACACACAATTTTTTAGACTTATTAAACACTGAATTCGAATAGGTATTGCATCAAAATTTTTGCAGCGCAATATTTTGTTATATATATACTTCCATAACAGAAGTCAGCAACTGAAATACATTATGTGCTCCATGACAAACTTTGTTTATGTATGTAGTTCCAGAATAGCAGAAAAATTTGCTTCATAAGTTTCATTAAAATTAACTAGTATTGCTTTCAACTGTAAAACAGATTAAAATATATGTTTATATGGGAGATTGAAATTTGTTAATATTGTTTTATAATTTCCTTTAAAGGTCTGTTTCACTATAAATGTTATTTTTTTAATAATCTTTTTCGATTTTATTTAGCTGGAATAAATATTTACAGGTTTAAAGTACACTGTTTCATTTAATCTCTACTTATCGTATTTTGTGCTTGAATAAGATATCTAATCGCTAAAAATACATTATATGTAGAATTACATTTATTTAAAAAAATGCTTTGGCAGTTTACTAATTGCATAGTTCATCAGATTTTGTTTTAGAATTAGAACTAGTTAAAGAGTTTATCTGAAAAGATGCAGGCTAATTTTAATGCCAAATTTTATTCTAATTGATTCTTATGACCACTTAAAAACTTAAACCAAAAATTAACTTTTTTGTTGTAGAATTATATGGTAAGATTTTCGTTTCATAAAGGAAGGTGTGTTCAAGTTTTTTGGACAACAAACAGACGTTATCAATTTATTTCATTACAATTTAAATATTATGTCCAAAGATAATTGTTAAAGTTTTAAAAAGATTTTCCAATAAAAAATTATAATAATTTGCAAAAGCATATATTTCCTTTTTGATGGAATTTATAAATTCTGTATTTTACAATGGAAATGATTAGAGTAGTTATACAATTATATCATATAAATTATTAATTTAATTTACTAGCATAAAGACTAAAATAAGTGTCTTTATGCTGTAATTTGTTTGAACTCTATTGTTTACTAGTATAAGTAATCTTATTGAATGTGAGAAATGAAAAATAAAACTCTATCAAAAATTAAAACTATAAATACTAAAAAATACTGATTTTATAATGTGAAACAATATTTCGCCGAAATTCTTATAGCGAGAAAAATTTAAATATAAAGTCACCGTTTCGAATTTAATGACGCAATAAAGAAAACACTGAAGGAAACTTATTTCAAAAAACACATTAACTCTAGAGTTACTCTGATTTCAGTGCATCCATATTATATTATGCACTTACCTAAATTACTAATCATTGAAAGAAAATGCAAAATTTTATTCAAGACAAGCGTAGTTTTATTCTACATTATCTTCTCACAAACGATTTTTTTCCCATTTACAAAACAGTTGTTGCCATTTGCTAAGTTAACTCAAAACCGTTAAAGGAATTTTTTATTTTATTTATTTAAGAGTTTATTCAATAGCCTATTATTATAGGGTAAAATTCTTTCTGGAGCATTCTCTATGATGTTTCTTTTTGTTTTAACTAAGAGAATGAAGTTTACTTGAATGCGATATTTGAATGTGAAGTTGTTCTTTCATGTTTAAATCGTTTTCATTATATTTTTAAAGATGTATGCAATTTTCTAAATATATAAATATTAGCCGTGATCTGTACAAAGAATTGTATTCTTGATGGGTTTCCATTCTTGCTTCTCGTAGTTCAAATGTTACAGAAAATTGGGCTTGAATAGTTTGGTTTTGATCGGATACTAGTCTTCTTTTCATTTGCTCGGATGTATCAGGCAATCGGGGTTGAGCAGTTTGGTTTCGATCGGATACAAGTCTTCTTTTCATTTGCTCGGATGTTTCAGGCAATCGGTCTTGAGCAGTTTGGTTTCAATCGGATATTAGTCTTCATTTGCTCGGATGTTTCAGGCAATTGGGCTTGAGCAGTTAGGTTTCGATCGGATACTAGTCTTCTTTTCATTCGCTCGGATGTTTCAGGCATTCGGGCTTGCCAAATCATTTTCATAACGCAAATCCTGTCAAATTTCTTAAAACAGTAATCTCAATTTTGTATCTATGAGTCGCATTGCATTTTCGTTTTGGTTTGAAACTACTAATTTGAACTTAGATACGATAGCACTAGTTATAATATGATAAGGTAAATAGGATATAGCACTCGTTATAAAAATAAATAAATAGAACAAAAACTTGGCTTAAATAAGAAAGAAATTGATTTAGGGTTTACCTAATCCCCATTCCCATTTGAATGAAAGGAAAAATCACAGAGATGTTTCCCAAAGGGACCATCCACATATTAAAATATATGTGGCTAACATTAGGATAGGAGCTGTGTAAGGGTCACTTAACCTTCTTCGTGTAAAAATAAGGAGGAAACAAAATTATTCTTAACAAAATGATCTAAACAAAATGATTATTAAACTCATCAAATTTTTATACATGTTAAATTTATTACTACTTTCTATACAATGCATATCTTGGTATAACAATTATAAAATATATATAATTACTTCTCTTCCGGGGCACTAGAAACGAAGGTATTTCTTTATCCAGATTGGCAACGCTCTATTTGTAATTCCTTTTGTTTAGGGTTGCTTTAAGAATTAATTTACATAGCGTTAAATAATTTGCTTTGCTTTAAGTATTTGTTTAGATTCATTTTCATTTAATTTATAAAAGCAGTATTAAATAATTAGTTATACGTTTATTTATTTATACTTGTATTTTTATAGAAAAAAAAAACTTTGTTACTGGAATTTACAAAGCGTTGCTGAAATACTTTGTGGAAATATGAATGAAACGTGGAATTTTTGCCATGCAAGATACTGGTATATATATATATATATATATATATATATATATATATATATATATATATATATATATATATATATAATACTGAAAATATAAGATAAGAGAAAACGTATGAAATATAATACTTCTTACATTTTCAATCGATTTATTAAATTTATTAAGCTTAGTTATTATAAAGTATATTTATTTATTAAATTTCATGTAATGTTTAGATAATTTATTTTTATTTTCGCCTAATTTTTTTAAAAAAAAATTCATGCATAATTTAATACTCGAACGAGAATTTTTCTAAATTCACCCGAAAAATTATGTTTCTCATCTAGTAATTTATGCACTTCCACTTCTATCACACAAACTACTTTATGAACATTTTTTTAAATTTCTGCTAAGTTTTTATTGAACCAGATACAACGACATTAGATTCTAAAACTAGAAAAAGTGACAAAACACTAAATAAATAATCCAAAGAATTAAAGCGGTAAGATTCACTTAATTAAAAATCTCATTCACTTCAAAAATATACAATTGGATACAATAGTCAACAAGTAAAAGCGTTCAAAAACAGGCGCCCATTTTCTAGACTTGCCAGATGTAAATGGGAAGAAACTAAAGTGACTTGAAATATAAAACGTAAAGTTGCCAACAAAAAATGGAAAAAATTGTCCGAATTCTTTGAAGCGAATGAGACTTTTTAATCCTCAATAGTAAACAGATCAATGGTTAGAATCTACTTGACTTCAAGTTGACCGTGAAATGTTTTCGTGATTTTTCTCTCCATGTGACGCCGCAAATGCTTCTATGTGACGCAAATTACAAAGCTGCGTAAGCTAAAGAACATTGAAGGTCGTAATCACAGGAATGGATCAATGCCGGTTATAAAACATAAAATTGATTATCTAGAGCTCTACTTTGAACTCCCATTACTAAACTGACAAAAGAAAAACAAAACAAAATTTTAACTAATAAATTTTATATTAAAAAAATAAAAGCAAATTGAAAATTAAAAGCTCTTTTCTGACCAACTTGTAATCAACAACACTAAAGAAAAAATAAGAAATGAAAAAAAAATAATAGTATTCAACTTCAAAATTATCGAGAACTTAATAAAATATTTTTATCATCAAAAACTCTTAATGGATGTTTGAAATGGAAAACTACTCTTTTAACAATTCAAATCTTTTTACCAGTAATTGTAAAAGAACACTATTTCAGCAGTCAATCCATTATCTCAGACAATTTTTGTATTTTCTCTCTTTCTAATCTTCCAAAGAAAGAATAAAATACAAATATCTTTTAGAATGTGGTTCCTCGGATGAAACATCTTCTTTTTTGAAGTATAATCCTACTTTTCTCTCTCTCTATCTTTCACTACTCTTTTCTAGATTTGATACTGTTTTGCTTCGGTTGGAAAAAAAAAGAAGAATTGTATTTTTCATCAGACACGCATGAGAAGAATTGAATTTATCGTTCAAACTTTTCTTAGACAGGTAATTTTAGCGAAATTTTCTTCGAATTGAGTTTTTTTTTCTTAATACTGTAAAATCCAGATTTGTTTGTATATCTTTGTTTCTTGAAACAGGGTATATGAATGATCAATGAAACAAAAACATTTTCTAGATAAAATATTTTTGTGTGAACAAACTTTCTTCGCGTTTTGGATTTTTTGAGGACTGTATCACGATAGTAATCTTAAAATGAAAACATCTATTTTAATTTACAAAAATTTGTTTGCTTAAATTATGTTTATTTTACCATAACACTATCCATAACAAAAAAGTTGGTTTTACTGTTCAATTCGTAAATGGATAAGTAAATGGAGTGAGAGTTTCTACGAATTGAGTTTTTTAACACCGTTAAATCCAAATTTATATCAATATCTTTATATCTAGAAAATGAGTTTATGAAAGATCAATAAAACATAAATAACATGTTTTTGTGTAAGCAAACAAACTGAATGCTTAGGATTGCTGTAGTTCGGGGTCCTAATTCTGATTCTAAAGGTTAATGTCAGTTTGAAAATTTTTATCAAAGCGTAATGAATCTTTTTTAAGTTATGATAATCGTATTCGTTTATTCGTATGTTATCGTATAACAACATCTGACACGTATATATGAATCATATTTGCTGTTCATAAAGCACATGTTATCATTGTTGAATTTGCATCGGTATATTTTATTTAATTAGTAAAATTCAGATGAGTTAGTATATCTTCGTCTTTTAAAACAACTTTTTAAAACATTTAATATACGAAAAATATTTTTTAAATAGAATGTTTTGGGAGATTGTTTCGATTGTTTTGAGTTAGTTTAGTCGAGCTTGCGGATAGTGACTTCATAAGTTTGAAGGTTGCAGTTTCTTTTCATTCAAATTAGACTTAGATAACACTATAAAAACTGTGAAATGCATATCTTAATTCGGTGTTGAAAAACTCTGAAAATTTTTTGTTGTTTCAAGTAAATGCCGACTCGACTGTTTATACACATTTCACAGCGTGTAATTAAATCTAACTGCCAATAAATGAAAAATTTTATACCAAGATGCGTTGGCATAAATTTTGGCGTCCATGTTTATAATTCGAGCAGCAGAAGTTGAAAGTTTATTTTCGCTTTCACTACAGCCGAACTTTCCCCAGAAACAGAAGTGAATTGTTTTAAAGCCATGTATGTTTTTAGTTGTATAATAATGTAGTAATTTTTTCATAAGAGAATTTATATAAAGCTGTCATTTGCAGTAAATAATTTTATAATATTTAATTTCTATTCGTTTCGGTTTTGTTAAGCCTAATTTAAATTCCATTTAATGTTCTCACTGTGTTATGTGAGTTTTTAAAATACAAATGAATTTTATTCTAATAATTAGTGTATCCATGCACCCTAAATTAGTAATTATTGCTTTATATTGCATTGTGAATGTAACTTTGCTGTCACTTATGTGTATCATAACTTATTGTAATTACAAATTTTAATGTTACAGAATGCCAAACTTGGAGGCGGTTTCTTTCCACCAAGTAATGTAAAAGAACATTGGTGAAGAGAAAATTCTTATCCAAAAATTATCCAATGCTTCTCGCTGAACCACTTTGGTGTAATGCCATTATTTTTAGTGTTAATATACTCTAAAATGCCTCACAGTGCACTATTGCTACTGTAGTGGAATCTATTTGTCTTTCAAACTATTTCTAACACATTTAGTCTCAGTCCATCTTTAAGAGTATTAATGAATATTAACGCTGTTTTCCAAAGCTCTGTCACCAAGGAAAGGAAAAAATCCGTAGTTTAAGTGTATTACACTTGGAGCAATTCGATGATTTTAAACTATATATATATTCTTGCCGTAAAGAATTATCTGGGTTTTACAGACAGAGAATTTAAATATTTAAAAAATTATGAACTTTTTTAAAACTTGCCAAATTGGCGACATTTTGCCACCTAGATAAAAATTATCAAAATCACTGTCATAGTTTTAGATTTGGCACGTTTTTATGAGCCCAGGTAATGCAGCATAGGAATAAGTTTTTAAATATTAAAAAAAAAGATTATAAACGCTTTTCATTTTCACAAAACTATGGCTTTTCCCCATATTGACGTTTTGTGCCGTTTTTAAACTCAGTGTAGACAGCGTAGTCTTTAGATAGGCTAAACTTAACTTTACAGTCATGAGTAACAGTTACAAACCTCACAGCAGTTATAAAAATTGCATATTATTCGCAAAAAAGCATCACTTCATATAACGACGGAGCCTTCGAAAAGCACCCTTAAGTGCATTTTTAAGAGGAGCATTAATTTATAATACTTTTAGAGCTTTCTAAAGAACACTATTAGTTGATTGAATTTAGCTACAATGTAAAAAGCTTTCGTGTATTTAAACACCAAAAACGGAGAGAACTGCTTTACACCAAAGTGGAGTTCCACTAAGCGGTCTGCTACATCCAGAACTAAGGCTAATTCATAGTTTAATGAAGTGCCTAGAATGTTCTTTTGCCCTACTTGGTGCAAAAAAGCCGCCTCCATGTTTGTTATTAAATTGAAATAGAATTACCCTTATGACATAACTAAAAACATATATACATACTTAACAACTAATGATTGTTACAGTTGATGAATAATGGCGTTGAAAATAACCAGAATGCTCTTGCCAGGTCATTCCAAGATTTTAAACTAACTACTCGAGTTATATGCTACTTAGCGCTTCTTGGACTTTTGATATGCAAAGCGTGCAAATATTGGTGTTTTCGGAAGTGAAAATGTTTTCGGTATGGTCAGAAAGCATGAAATTTTTGTGTAAGATTATTTTATATTTTAAGTGCTTCGATTTAAATTGCAATCTTTAAATCGTCGAAGAACGCTTGATTTGGGGTTCACTCAGAATAGTTGATCAACATGATATTCGGAGATATGTCACGTCACAGTTTTTCCGGTGTAGTTCACTGACCGAGTTTTCAATTTATTTCAAAAGAAATATTTCAAAATATTAAAATATGAGCTTTTTTGCTTGGATGAAATATGATATAAAAAATGTATTTTTGATAAGCGTTTGTATTAAAAAATCCAAAATATGTGGAAATTGAATTATAAATACCGTCTAGAATTTAAGTATGAAACAAAATACTTTTTCTAAAAATACATAAATGCAAACCATAAAATAGTCTAGAAATTGAATTATTCAAAATAAAATAAATAAATTACAAAACTTTATTTTCTTTCCATCTTTATTTAAAAGTCTGACAATATCTGTGTTTTCTTATAAATAAATATTTTTTCCATATTTGTACCTAAACAAACATAGTTGAATTGCAAACTTAATCGAATTTGAGTAAATACTGAACAACAAATAAAAAAAATAGCAACATAACAGATAAGTTTAACTAAATTTATCTACTCCTTTTTCGAATATTTTCCAAATCAATTGAAACCAACAACTTTGCAAGAAAAATTGTTGTAATGCATAACTGACATCTAACCCATTCAATATTAGGCATATATATATATATATATATATATATATATATATATATATATATATATATATATATATATATATATATATATATATATATATATACATATATACATACATACATACATACATAACAAAAAGATTTTAAAAATTCCATCCTAACCATTACTTAAGAAAAGAAATGGTCGAATTTTATACTGTCTAGACAGACGAATGAAAAAGGAAAACTATAATATTTTATACTCAGTATATATTACAACTGCATATATTCAAACAGATTGAGCTCTTCTCGTAAAGTATGTTTTATTTTTGTTCAAAGTATGAAAAACATCAAAGAATAAATTTAAGAAAAAAATATTTTGGAATTGAAATGTTTGCAAAGAGAAATATTCTCTCGTGTAGCACTGAAATTATGTGTGTTCTACTTCACAAATTTTCAAATAGAGTTTTAGAAGTGTGTGCTTATCGGCTGAAGATAAATTGAGTGACGTTCATAAATTATAGAATTGTTCTGGGAAAACTGCTTTCCCAGACGTTAATTTTTTTTTTTCATAACATCTATGTTTCATGCAATAGTTAAACGAAGTTCTTTTTTTATGAAAGTACCATTTTATTCTTAACTGAATACTATTTATAAGGTAACCAAATTTTTTTATTGTTGATTTTTATTTTTTTATTGCATTGCTGAATTTTTATTGAAATTTTAATATTATTTAAATGGTATGGATGTTTTCAAACCGAAAATGCCATTTTATTCAAAATTCTATATTATTTCAATGGTGAACAGCTTTTTTAATCTAAAAGAGCAATTTTATTTTAAATTTAATAGTAATTAAATAGTGAATATTTTTTGTAGTAGAAAGAGCCTTTTTATTATTATTTTAATACTATTTAAATGTTATGGACTCTGCTTCATTTGGAAGTACCTGTTTATTCTAAACTTTATATATGGCGTTATATGAAATTTCGTCCTTATTCTAAGTTGTTTTTTACATTAGAAATTTTATACATCTTTGTAAAGTTATTATAGATTTAAGAGCTGATGATGTTTCTGAAATTTTGGTATCATCAAATATATCCTCCATCTCACTTTTTTAATTTGGCGATTTTTTAATGTTTATAAGATTTTTTTAATAAAGTTTTCATTAATCATTTTTGGTAAACATTCTCGACTGCTATGTGTTCTGATACAACAAAGATATGCAATGTATTTATTACCGTGAATGACTGAAATCAAGTGAATGTCGACTTTTTCCGGTGTCAACTATCATATAGTCACTTTGGTGAATGTTCGAAATATTTGTTATATCCGGCTTTATATTAATTTATTTTTTGATATTATTATATTTATTCGACATTTTAATATCTGCTGAGATTTTCCAGAGATATTCCAGAAATTTTAAAAAAACACTTTTTCAAATTAAAAAGTAATGCTTTTAAACTCTAATAAAAAATGAGAATATATAAGCTACTTCATATATAAGCTAATATATAAGCTAATAAAAAATGAGAATATATTACTTATGAGAAATAAGAATTTTTTGATATGAGCAGAGTGTTGAATATTAAATTATATAATGTTTTAGTATTTTAAACTACAAAGTGTTGAATTTTACATTAAATTATGAAATAAGTAGAAATGCGTTATGTGTGGAGGAAATTATTTTTAAAAATATGAATTATATGTTAAATGTTTTATTATTTGTTGAATTATGTTATAAGTTGAGTTATAAATATGAACTGTATTATTTATGCCGAATCATTAGTTATGTTGTATTATGAATTACATTTAACTATGGATTGTGCTGAATTATTAGTAGGAACCATTCTTATTTCTGTTTCTTGTTAAAAGAACAAAACATACTACTTCAAAAATACATACTTTAAACCATTATTTATTTCACTATTTCTTACATAAATAGTTACTTTAATACTGATATAAATAAAGTCATAAATTACTACATATATAACCTATAAATTGATATACAATGTATAATAAAATTAATAAACCGATTCATAAAATGTATCAAATCTGACTAATAACTTCAAAGGAAATTCCACCTATAAATTCTAAGAGAAATGTCTAAAGTAAGTTATCTTTAACTAGATTTCTTATTCAGATTAATTGATGGCTTGATTAAATTATCCTTTGTCACAATCCTAATGTATCCAGAGAGAATTATGTATCTCTTGCGTTAATCATAAGTTTGACATTGTTTGATCACGGTTCAAGTTCAAATTCCAAACAGACAGTTTACGTTAATGACATTCATGAGTTTGTAATGTATTTCTCCTCTCTATTAATAAAAGGATTTATCGAACGAATCGTTGACAAATCTACTCCAGAGTATTTTAGAAAAGTAAATTGTCAAAGTCTTCAATCATAATTAGAAACAGAGAGCTTTTAGGAATTCTAAAGGGAGTTATAATATATTGGGGGATAATATTAAGATATAGAATGGATTGAAGAATGGAGTCATTAGGAATGGTTATACTAGTTAAGTAGTCACAATACAAAAAGAATGTGTTATATTAAATAACAGTTATAATTTATGTAAGTGAAAATTAAAAAAATAGTGTTAGCATTATTTTAAAGAAACGGTAATGTATAAAAGATAGTAGTACATAACTCCACAAACTTTTATATGATTGTAAATTAATTAAAAAGTTTGGAGCCAAATTGAAATCATGGGTAGTAGTTCGTTTCCTGTGTTTTTCCTCAAGCTTCTATATCCGAATTTATCACATTTGTTCTTCGATGTTTTTCTTTCTTTTTCGAAACTCAAATGCAGCTGTACTTCAAGTTTCCTTTTCGTTCTAACACCTCGCTGCATTAGTTTATTTTACAATAAAAATTAAATATGCTATTAAATTTTTTTTATATATAATGAATATCTTTTGATTTATTGATTTGATCTTAACGTTCTAAGACTCAGTCGTAATTATTCGAGAAAATGACCCCAAATATGCTAATTGATTACTGCAGACGATATTTTAAGTTACGAAATCAGACACAAAAACGCACGTTCTCAGAATAAAAGTACCTTTGTTCTGACTAATTAAGATTTCTGCCAACTAAAATATAAGAGATAGGGTATCTTTGAAATATAGGCCCCACAGTTTGGTTAGGAGAGCGTTTCAAATTTTGAAACACTTTATGTTATTTTTACCGTATTTCGCCAAATCTCAAGAAGTATCAATCGAGTTTTACAGAAGCCGTATTTTTAAAATTTGATTTCTCAGGGAGCTATTTTGCTATGTAAAATTAAATTTTTCACAATGATGTAATAAATTGAATACTTTACAATTCAAAATGTTTTCAATCATTACTAAATAAAATAATAAAAAATAATAAATAAAAAGTTATATTTCTCATGGAATTATCTTTGGATAAAAGAATTTTATAACTGTGAGCAAATTTTTTTTAATTCGCTTAAATACTTTTCTAGATATGGCGAAATACTATGGGACCACATTTTCTACATTGCGGCCACCTCATGTATTTTAAGGTGAAGAAATGTAAATCCGTCAAAAAAAAAAAAAAAAAAAAAAAAGAAAGTTCATTCAGAGAAAGTACGTTTTTGTGTCTGATTTCCTAACTTATAATATCGTCTATTTTAATTAAGTTTCGTATTTGAGTTCACCTACTTGAACCATTAAATTCAGTTCTAGAACGTAAAGATCCGATCATTCGATCAAAAGTTGTTCAAGATGGTCCCCTTTTTTATTTTCCTTCCGATGTTTGTAATAAAAATAATCGTTATCGAGAAAACATAACTTTATAATGGAAAAAAAAATTCAGCAATGTCGTCGCATGAGGTCACGTGTTCGCTTCCTGGGCTTTGCTTAAATATCCCAAATAAAAAGTAAATACATTTGTGTTTTGATTTGGTCTACTTAAATGTAACTTTTCTTGAAATCTCACTTTAATTCGAACGTAGTGACTTTTAAGATGACAACTAAAAACAAATTATATATTATTGTTTTTATAAATTTTTTTCTTCTCAGTTTTCAGTTTTTAAGTTGCTAAGCAAATTGATCTTATAAGTAAATAGTTGAGTTCTGCTTCATATCTGTCATAATAATCTAAATTCAACTTCTTTGAGGGAGATTCGTTTTTTAAAGTGATTTATTAATTTTGTCTGTCGCAGTTCATTTTTAAATTACTGAAATAATCCAGTTATTTCGCATTTTCCAGTAAGCAATGGAAATATGGTGATAATATTTTGGTAAATTCTTCACATTTAAATATATATAGAATTGTAACTGTTTTCTTTTATTGGAAATACGATCAATAGAAAACAGACAAATTTAAATATTCATACTTTATGGAAGAAATAAAAGTAAAACATTTCCTATCTCTTGCAATATTAATTTTGAAATTTATGTATTGTATACTTGAGCCTTAAAAAATAAGTAAACTAGTATATAAGAAAATCACAGCCTTTACCAATTAAATTATGGAATTTTTGGGAATTCAATGAGTAAGCAATAACTGCCATTTTCTTATTTTTATTTTTTATTTTATAAATATACACTATAGGAATTATCGTTCTAAATTTACTGTAAAATAACCAGCAACAGTCCGTCTATCCATTTAACTGTAAAGCACTTTTTACCTTTTCGGTTTTGAAACCGCTTACTACAGGTGGGATTTTAAAAACCGTGAATAAAAAAAACATGGTTACGAAACCTTTGAACTGAAATTTAACTGAACATTGGAGTTAATTTAGTTTAGGATTTTCAGTAGGAATGTAATTAGGTTTTATTAGCTAGGTTGCGGTTGAGTTGTGTTGAGGAGTGCTGGAATCTCCTCAGGTGTTTAAGGAACGAAAGAAATATTCAATTATAATTAAAGTGTCAACGTTGAGATTCGTACCCCCGTTCAGCCGGTCATCAGATAGATAAATTAGCCCTCTTGGCTATAATATCTTCCCCGAAGTTAGGAACTAAGCAACTTCAAAAGGTTGGCTTAATTAGCTTGAAATTCTAGTTGTTTAACCGCCCAATACGAAGACAGTAAATAAACGATTTTTCTCACAATTAACAGTTTGAACACCCTATTTTATTATGATTATTTGACTGTATTGGTTGAATACGGTAAAATATCAAATAAACAAACAAATTGTTAACCATTTTTTTCTGAGAAATTTCTAACACTGCAATGATAAACAACACACATAAAATCAATGGTAAAGTTGTAACCATTTGCTCTTATTACCCAAATTTAATTTGATGGAACATTTCAGCTCTAGTGATCAAGAGGATTCTATCCACCCAACAAAATACTAACTAATCGTTTATGTTACATACCGTATTAAATTTTGAAAATTAAAAACTCGTTCTAGTTGCCTTGGAAACAATAAAAATCCTAGTTTGGAGTTTAACTAATTAATTTTTCAAAGGTTTTGAAAACCATTATTTTAAAAATGATGTTTTCTTAAAGGACAAATATCTGTAATTTGTTATGAATGCCAGATTAAGATCAGGCATTCGCAGCCATGGAATAGCAGACTGGATTTTGATATCATAAACAACGTTGTTGTGCTGTTGAAATATAATATAATAACTATTTTTAAACAGAACAATATTTTTTCGAACTCTCTTTATTTCTCTAAATGTGTCAGTGATTTTATTATTATATAATACTGAAGAAAAGTTATACAAATGATTATTAAGACGATCTCTAACTTATGAAAATATAAATAATTTAGTTTTCAAATTGTCCTTTGACTTTTTAAAGCCAAATTTAAAGACAACAATAACTTTTTAAAATGATTAATCGTAGTTAATATTTAAAACATAATTAATGATTATCTTATTTTAGAATTCGGCTTTGCTAGATATAAACAGAACAGATTTCAAAGTGTATCATCCATTGTTTACATTGACAGCGTTATCAACTTAATAGAAGCAAACATTGTTGTGACAGTTCAATTCTGGTAAATTGAGATTATGGATAACGGTTAAGTTACTGATCTAATTCAGTCCTGGTTTAACATAGTGTGGTAAATTTTAATAACTGATACCTACCATGTGTTTAATCGTTGGCTTACGTCAGCATAATATTATTTATTGTTGAGATAAACTTTTTGATCTAAAATCATACTATTTTTATATAAAAGATTTGCATTTCTTTCATAATATACAAGTATATGGGTGATTTTCACGAAATATGACAATTCGGACCAAAAAATTGCTTCAAATTTAAAGTCGTCAAAATAATCTAAAATTTTTTTTGTACAATTCTTTAGCTACACTTATAAATATCTTACAGACAGCAGTGTAGTTTATTGACATTTGCTCGGGGAAAAAATAAAATAGAAATTCAACAAATCTTGAATGCCAGGAAAATGACATATTAACTTAGAAGTATAAAAAACATTCATTTTAAGTTAATAGTAAGTAACTCAACTTAAGCCTTTATGTTAGATGGACCATAAATTGCTTAAATTAATTCTTTTTATCCACTGTGGAAAGAATCAAAAGACGTTTATATTCTGTAGAAAACAACAGGATTTCTAAAAAATAACTCAGATAAATCTATGTAGTTTATGTTATTAATGGTTTCAAGAAGCCAGGAAAATGACAATACAAAAACCTACTCACCTTGAAAAATTTTTTGAAATAGATTTTGAACCAGAAAATTGATTCTTTATTCATGCAACAAGACATCTTCATATAGGAGGGTATCTAATCAATCTATTAACATAAGATTTTAAATGCTGGCTCTATCTATTTTGGTTATAAACCACTATATAAAAGTAGCCAGGAAAATGACAGATTTTCTTGGGACAAACAAGTTATTGACAGAAAAAATTTATTTAAACGAAGTTTTTTTAAATAATACCCTCTGCGTATATTCTAGAAATGCTTACACCGGTTGAGATAAAAAAAAATAGATATTGAAAAATTTATAGGAAGTTTTAAAGCTAGTTATTATTGGAAACAATGTTTGGGACATGACAGGAAAATGACATTTTGAAGTTCAATTAAATTTTTTAACTATACAAAACAGTCAATGCTAGTGTGAAGTCATTTTAAAATGCTAACAGCAATGCTATTTATTAATTTTTTTTTAAAAAAAGTTCTTTTAGTATTATAGTATTAGATCTCGGAGCAAGGGACAGTGAATTGTCATATTTCGTGAGAATCACCCATATACTTATATACCTAAAGAATTGTCAATAATTATTTTTAGTTTTTTACTACTGTTGCTAATTAAGGGATTTATGACACAGAAATTTTCAGTCCAAGTGATTTATCTGTCAAAACTACCGATAGTTTTGGTTTGTATATAAGTTTATTTCTTAAAAAAGAATAAACTTTTTGTTTTAGCATGCATTCAGCAAGCTAAACTATCCGAAAAGAACATTGAGAGCTGTTTAGGGGGTTGTTGAGATTGCAATAGTCTATTTGAAAAAAGAAAAAAAAAAAACACAATTAACTAGTACCCAAACCACCAAAACATCTCATATTAAGCTATTTGTTTAATAAATGGCATGATTAAATGGCAACCTATATGAATAAACTATACATGGATATAAAGCATTTTTCACTTAATGAATAGCAAATCACCTTAGTAATTAACTCTTAGTAATTGTAAGAAACTGAATAAACCATGTTATATGAAAGAGAAAGTTTAATTGAATAGCGATTATCTATTGAGAGCTCCATTCAAACTCCTTATTTGATATGTCTTCCTCCTCTCACCGTCAAAAGGTATGCAAGTGACTGCAGATTCTTGAAGCGTAGTTTAATCTCAATTGTTGTGCAGAATGTTGGATATTATTAAACTACAGAATGGGTGTCTCTGTGTGTGTCTTTCACAATCTCATCGAGAATATTCACTCAATTATATTTGATACTATGCTAATCAGTTTCTGAGTTAAGTGTAGCTGTTACTAATTATTTTGGAAGCTCTAGCAATGATTGAAGTATTGGGAGAAAATTCGCCTACGTGGAGGACGTTTTGATGGAACTAACCCGTATTTGCGTTACATGGACAGAAAAACCACGAAAACGTTCCAGTTTCAGCCTGACGACAAAGGGACTCTAACCCATGATCCCTCTACCACTGAAGACATTTTTCATCAGCACTGTGGTCGAAGCGAGCCGGGTGGGAAAGTTGTATCAATCAACCATCACTGGGATTCGAATACGGGTCACCTCATTGAGAGGTGAGCGTTCTACCCCCTGAGCCACTGCGACTCTAGTATAGTATTGCTTAAAATGAAGTTCTAAAAACACCACGTAACATAAGCATTCCTTTATATAAATTTAATTCAATTTATGCACACACACACACAAAATGAAACATCCTAAATAACTTTTGACGTCATAATCGGATCTCCACGCACTAGAACTCAATCTCAATAGTTTGAGGGAGGTGACCTTAAATATTCTAATTAGTTTTTGTAGAATATACTTTGAGTTAAGAAATCAAACACAAAAACATACTTTTTTAGAGAAACGTACCTTTTATTCGATGGATTATCATCCCTAAACTCCGAAATATTAGGACAACCGCAATCTGGGAAATAGGATCCCAATAATTTGGTCAAGAGAACAGCCCAAAATTTGAACTCCTTAAAGTTAATTTTACTTTTTGCATAGTTCGCTTTTCAAATGAATTGGAGAAAAAAATTGCACACAATTATAAAATTCGTTTATCTAAAAATAATTTTTAATAATTATTATTTTTTTTATTATTTTAGATAATAATGGTCGAAAAAATTTAGATACTTAATGTGTAGAAAATTTTACATCATTTTAAAGAATGTAATTTTTTATGTCAAAATACAAAAATGTAACGCAATTGGTTGAATTATTTCTAAGAAATAATTTAAAAACAATCGTAAATTTACTCCATATATTACGCAAATTAGTCCTTCGATTTGGTACCTGATTTCATAACTTAAAACAGTGTCTGCACTAAAGCTTATTTGCTTATTTGAGGTCACTCTTTTGAGCCATTAAGTCTTCGTTACTATAAATCAAAGGCTATTCAGAATGATTCGTTTCTCTTTTTGTATAGAAACAGTTCAATGCTAGGAAATAGCGTTTGGAACAAATAATCCATAGAGTTAACTATACACATAATTCTAAATTTAAGAGTATGGAGAAGCAACAGTTTTAAGTCTTCGATTTTGCCGCAAACACTTGGAAAATACAGAAACTAAAGAAAAAGGTTGGAAAATGAAAAAAAAAAAAAACAAGTTAAATATGAGAGCAGGATTTTTAGGCGTAAAACAAACACTCAGATTTAATAATAATGTTCTTTAGAACGTAGATATTAATACGATGTAGATCTAGGTAGATGTTCTATGTCTCTATCTTAATAGTTCGAGGGGGAACCTCAAATATGCTATTTTATTAGCGCAGACAATATTTTAGGTTACAAAATCAGACACAAAAACGCACTTTTTTTAATAAAAAACAACATGTTTTTCGATGGATATGGGAAAAATGGTTCCAATAGTTAGGCCAGGAGAGAGGTCCAAAGTTTGAACCCCTTAATGTTAATTTAGCGTTTTACATATTTCGCCATGTCTCAAAAAATTTTTGAGCGAATTAACAAAACAATTTTACATAACTATATAATTCGTTTATCGAAAGATAATTCCATACAAAATATAACTTTGAGCATAGATTTATGATTTTTTATTATTTTATTTAATAATAGTCGAAAAATTTTTCATGATAAGGAATACAATTTTTCACATAATTTTAAGTGACGAAATACAACATATTAGCGAAATCGGTTGAATAGTTTCTGAGAAATCGATTTTTGAAAAATTCGTATGGTTAAAATTCAATTTCTTAGAAGTTAATCAAACGATTTTGTTCAAATCATGCATTTCTCCTTGCAAAAATATATTCCTTAAAATTATGTAAAAAAATTTTCGACTGTTATAAAATAATTAATAAAAAGTAATAAAAAAATTTTCAAAGCTATTTTTTTGCATATATTTTTCCATGGTTAAACGAATTTTATGATTTTATGCAAAATTCTTTTTTAATTCGGTTAAAATTTTTTCGATATATGACGAAATAGACCGAAATTAAACTTAACAGTAAAGGTTCCAAACTTTGAACCGCTATCCTACCCAAACTATTGGAACCATATTTCCCAGATAGTGGCTATCCCCTATGTTTTGGGTGTTATAAATCCAAATCAGTCGAAAAAAAGGTATGTTCATTCAGAGAGAGCAAGTTTTTGTGTCTGATTTTGTAACTTAAAATATCGTCTGCACTTATAAATTAACATATTTGAGGTCACCCTTTTGAATCTTTAAGACTGATCTTTGAACCTTTAAGGACGTGAAGATCCGATCACAAGATCAAAAGTTATTCTGGGTAGCTCGTTCTTTTATTTTGAGCACTGTACATAACATGGTAAAATCAGAAAATTTAACATTTCTCAGAATTCTGCACCTAAACACTTCATATAAGCTAAAAACTATAGAAATATAAAAAAAGTTTTAACTATATGATTCCTTAAGTGAACTTCTTAAACGTAATATTGCTTGCTTCTGAGAGCACATAAATAGATTTTACACATTAAATATGAAAATTAAATACTAGTATAAAACTTGAAGAAAAAATATAAAAAGTGTTAAGTTTTAGGTGTTAAGGGTTCGTTTTTGGGAACACTCGAAAAAAAAAAGCGGTATTTATTTCAATGGTATTAGCGAAAAAAATGGGGTACTAGGAGCTCAGCAGAACGAAAATATTTATAGTGCTCAAGTGAAATGCTTAGTATGGGAACCCCAAAAAGTCTGACGACTGTTCGGGAGTCTCTAATATTAATTCAGTTTAAATGAGTTGAGATATTTTATACTCATTCACTCGATCCTTACTTTCAGATACCTAGAAAATAATCCAATTATACACTGAGAATAAAAAAAATCAAGTTTATGCTTCCTCAAGTCTTTTCAGAGTGTATTTCTGGGAATTCAGTTTTCGGCAATATTAATTTTCCTTTCAATTGCTTTCTAGAATGTAAACTGATGTGTTAAAAATTATAGCGTTTACTTCCCGTGAAACGTTCTCTTTTTCTAAACTAAATAATAAAAAAATGACGTTAACCATTGTTTGAAGTCCTGAAACATACCAATAAAAATGTACACGGATTTTCTGCTTTGCTTTAAAATGCATAACAATCTCGAATAAAAATCTAATTATTCAATAATAGTAGCTCTAAAATACAGGGGGGAAATAATTCAAGTACATAGTTTAAAAGATGCCACGGGAATAATGATTGTTAGAATAATACAATTTTTATTAAATAAAAAAATGTGAAATGTTATCCCAACAACTAATTAAAAGACTGTGTTTCTACGGATCATTAAACTCAACGAAGGAAAAATTGTTTATTTTATTTTGTGAAATCCATTCAAATTACGTTTTAAAAGCCATTCATCCGCAGTAGTATCCGCAGAAAAATATTCCTTTAGATTATATTAATAAAAAAAAAACTAGTTTTTTTCTGTTTTCGTTATTTTAAGAGGTCAATGAGCCAGAAACAAAGCACACAACTTCGGTAAACTCAAGTACATCGCAAAACATACTCACAGAATTAACTTTAAAGTCATTATTATCTCTATAGGTGGTCTGAAATTTCATTTTTTTTAACTTAAAAAAAATATGTAAATAAAGAAAGTTTTTGCTGGTTCTCAAAAATATGTTTGAAGCATCGTTCGAATTTAGTAACATTTAATTATTTTTGAGGTAATTGAGGTTTTTCTCTAAAGGCAGTTTTTTTCATTTTTTATATGAAAAAAAAACCTGTTTAATATAAAAGCTAAAAAGTATAAAAACTAAATATTGCATAAAAACCAATAAAAAATGTTTTTCCTCATGAAAAACCATTAAACAATGCTTTTGTTTTAAATATAAGAAACATGATTTAGTTTGCTGATTATAAGTTTTGTCTTGTTATTTTCCTTTTTCTTCTATACACACTATTTTTGTTTCTTCATTGTATAATGGGAAGAATATGTATTTTCATAGGATTAACTTCGACTAAACGAATTTTGTAATTATAGGCAAAAAATTTTCAAATCTCTTAAAAAGTTCTCGAGATACGGGGAAATACGGAAAAAGTAAAATTAACATCACAATGTTCAAACATCGGACCAAACTGTTGAGACCCTATTTCACAGATTGCCCTATATTTTAGGGGTCAGAAATCCGAATCCATTGAGAACAAAGGTATGTTTATTCAGAGAAGTACGTTTTTGTGACTGATTTCGTAACTTAAGGTATCGTCAGGTCTTTATAATTAGCATATTTAAAGTCACCCCTTCGAGCCATTATGATTGAGCCCTAGAACGTGAAAAATCCGATCATTAGATCAAAAGTCATTCAGGGTCGTTTGTTTTTTTCGCGCATTGTACTCCAATATCATAATGCAGAATTCATACGCTAACCAGATATTTATATTATTCAACCTTCATAATTTTCCATGTCTTATTTCTGTAAATTCATTAGTATTATAATTCTTATTAAACAATAGTTATTCAAAAATATCAACATTTATTAAATTACCAACATCTTAATTTTTGTATTGTGTTTGTTTGTTTGTTTACTGACAGTTGGTAAAATTGTACTATATATTACAGGTGTTACTAATTGAATAATTTGCTAAACAACAACAACAACATTGATATAAAGATATTTTTTTCAGAGTATCAAAATATGTCAATTGAATGTGGTTCAGTATTGAAACACGATTCTCAAACTCATTTATCGACTTTATAAACAATAAATAATTATTTTTATAACTAATTATCATTTATTATTAGTTATCATTGTTAGCTAATATACTGTATTGTAATCGTATCTCAGTATCATTGGCATATATTTCCCCCCTTATTCATGTAGTATTTCTCCTAATATAACAATGCGCATGATATTAGTTTTTGTTCATATGCAACTATTAGCTATGACATAGTGTTGCACATAAATATTAAATATATAAATATTAAATATATAAATATTAAATATATAAATATTAAATATATAAATATTATATAAATATATAAATATTAAATATTCTCAGTTATACGTAATTATTAATCATATCATTAGAATAATACTTTCCAATTAACAACTTAATATATCTATTTCATGTTGTTTGCATTATAGCGACTTAATCAATACTCAATTCTTGCAAAAGGATTAAATGAATTGCACAATTAATTTAATTTATGAGAATTTATAATCTATTATTATCTATTCTCATCTGTAAATATAAAAATATCCAATTAAATGTAATTTTAAACTTATATGATAATGATCATGGATTATTATACGCATTATATTTAAAACTATAATTAAAATAAAATTTAAATTTATGAGTCGGTTAATAGGCAACATTTTAGAAGTTTATAAAAGAAACTTAATATTTACCGCTTGAATATTTTGACATTAACTAAACTATCTAAATATATTTTTATTTGCAAAGTTTATAAAATATTTTTCCAAATACATTTTCACCGAAATATATTTACATTACAATATTTTTCCAAATACATTTATCAATGTTTAACAGAATTAAGCAAATCGCATTCAATTGAAAAGCCTTAAACTGGATGCATCATATTTAAAATGCTTAATTATCTTGAGCCTACACCAGTCATGATTTCATATATATAGCCATAATAATTAACACTCTTATGACTGGAATGTTTCTAAACTTTAAATTGTGTTGAGTTTCCGTGTTATGTTTATATGTCAGGTCATAGTTCCGGATCATGCAGTTAATGAATTTATTACTATTTTCATTATTGAACTATACCAGGTTTTTAAAAAACCTATATATGTTACGGTTAAAGTGATAAATCCGGTTATTATTAATACTAACCGCTGTAAATTAATAATAACCGTTTTTTTGGTTAAAGCGAGAAATATCACAAATTATTCACTTCAACCGGTTATTAATAATAATAACCAATGAAATTTGGCTAATGTGATTAAACGGTATACATAACATTGGGGCATGGGTTTTGCCTCTTTGTATGTGTGTTGCGGTTAAAGTGACACATCTGGTTATTATTCATATTAAAAGGTCAAAATCAATAATAACTGCTTCTTTTGGTTGAAGCGAGAAATATCGCACACTTTAACCGGTTATTAAAAATAATGACCAATGTAGTTTGGCTAATATGATTAAATGGTATTTATAACTTTGGGGCATGGGTGTGCCTCTTTGTATGTGTTGCGGTTAAAGTGACACATCCGGTTATTATTCATATTAAAAGGTCAAAATCAATAAAAACTGCTTCTTTTGGTTGAAGCGAGAAATATCGCGAATTATTCACCGGTTATTATTAATAATAACCAATGTAGTTTGGCTAATGTGTTTAAACGGTATACATAACATTGGAGGCATGGGAGTGCCTCTTTGTGTGTGTGTTGCGGTTAAAGTGACACATCCGGTTATTATTCATATTAAAAGGCCAAAATCAATAATAACCGATTCTTTTGGTTGAAGCGAGAAATAAAAAGGGAGATTTCCGTAACGTGATCTGGGGCAGAATGATCACCAAGTGGCCCGAGAGAAAAAAAACAAAAAACATCATAGAAAGGGACAAACTTGAATTGTATATCTCGTAGTCACCCCCGAGCAAACATCTAAATGTTTATTTTCTTAAAATTTTACAGTTTAAAATCAATTCGGTGCCTTGGCGATTGATTAGTGTACGGAAATATCACCAATAAAAACGTGAAAGAATGACATTAACCAATCTTCATTAGTTATTATTAATAATGACCGGTTAATGTGATAAATGTGCTTAAATTATTCACTTTAACCGGATTATTTGATTATTATTAATATTGACCGGTTAGTATTAATAACAACCGACTATTCACATTGATCGTATGCCTTAATAATCTTATATGTATATATCTATTTGTAAACCATATTTCACTAAATGCATCTATTTGAACAAAATGTCGCACATCCTGAATGTATAGTCTGCCATCATTTAACATTAAACTTATGAACATATGCATAAACACTTCAAATTTTAGATAGAGTCATTGTTGGCAATTGTCATTGAAAGTCATATATAGTAGATAACTAATAATTCATCAAATGCAAATTGTGTTTCGAGTATAAATTCCCAACGTTTACGATTTTCACCAGTATTAAGTTTCTCCAATAATCAAAATGTTTTAAAATAGTTACAAAATGTCTAAAATTATCTGATTCTCCACATATTTGCTATACTAAACTAAATATACTATAAATTAAAGATCATGGCGGGAGGTGTGGCTTGACGTCGGGCCTAGCTCTGGTGGCAGTGGTTGAAGTTGCTGGGGTTGGGGACTGTCTAGCATGGTTGGTGTGTTGCCAGTGTTTATGTCCGTTATCTTGGCCACAGTATTTTTCAGGTAGATGGCCATCTGGTATAAGTGCAGAGCTGTGTGCTGGAGTCAATGTTCCTGTAGGTACTAAGGTACTCTGGCACTTTGATAACAAATAACGACACTCGCAAAGAGTCGATTTAGTCAATAACATTCTAAAGACATATTACACGTTTGCACTATCAGTTGAACATTTTACTCAAGAACATTCATAAGTTTCTGAAAGAAAGCTTGCAGTTCCGACAGAGACAAAGAAAAGGTTTATATGCTCGAAGGCTAGTTTATAATCCATATAGTCTTTAGGTGGTTACTTTATTTACGTCCTGCTTGAGCTGCACAATGGGCTACTGTTTTGGGAAACATCCCTCAGGATAATCCGAAGACACGATTTTCATTCTCTGCAGTTGTCTCTGTAGACTAATTTTTTTAACGAAATAAAAATTACTTTTTGTACGCATTAACCCTTTGACGCAGATGGAACACCGGTTTCCCTTTTACAAGCAAAAATATATTTTGGTATTTTTTATTAATAAACAACTGTCTAATAGTTACTAAAAAATACTTTAAAAAAATCTGTTATATTATCAGAATTATGTGCGCACTAAAATATAAAAAAAAAAATAAATAAAAAAATAAAAAAATAATAAATAAATAAAAAATGTATTTGATTTTTTTTCCTTTCATACTTAAAATTTTATAAATAATTGTTTCTGTGGATTAAAGTAAATAAATGCAAATTTGAAAAGTTATTGTTTCGAAGTGAGTTGTGTTTGGAAGATTTAATCTTTAACTCAGAAAAAGGCGCCGATATTTCATGATGTATTTTATAACCATAAATTATTAAAATGCTAAATAAAACATTTGTCACATTTTTGACCTACATGTATACAAAATGATGAAAAAAATATGAAAAATATGCTTAGTAAAAATTCTGCGTCAGAGATTTAAAACTGAAAATTATATAGTTCGATATTTTTAAAAATTTTTTAAGGGAAATTATAATAACTATGCAACCGATTAAAGTTTGCTTTAAATGCAAAAAAACTAATTATAAATGTAACCACATACTAAAAAATGGGAAAAAAGAATTAAAAAAAATATCTTGTAAAGAAATACATTCTGCAAATCTTCAGCATTTTCAAAACCCTCAGAATAATGTAACATTTTAGCAACTTTATTTTGTTTTCTCTCGGCACACTTTATTTTTACTTCTTTTTACATTTTAAATTTATTTCCTCCTCTTACTATATTCAGAAAGGTTTATACTTAAACTATTTTGACAAAATGTTGTTAATGTTAAAGGCCTTTAAATTGAATGCGTCTTGCATAATTCAGTTTAAAGGAAACATTTTCTGAGTAAATGGATTTTGAAAAATATTTTATAAGCTTTGCAAATAAAAATATATTTAGATAATTTAGTTAATGTGAAAGTATTTATGCGGTAAGGATTAAGTTTCTTTTCTAAAATTCTAAACGGCTGTCTGTTAAACGAAATTTTAGTTAAAAGTGTCTTGAGATTTAGTACAACCTTGAGCGTCACTGCTTATGAGAGTTTAATTTCATAACTGAAGTTTTAATATTTTACAATAGGAAAGGCTTATAAAATTTATTTTCACACACTGTGTACTATTTTGTGCTCATGTGATGTATTTGTTATGTTTAGCTAATTTAAAAAACTTGATCATGCTCTTTTTTATTTAGTTTTGTTTTAAATTTTGTTAAGTATTAAAAAAATTAAATTAGTTAAACAATAAAACAATTAAAAAATTAAGCTGATAACAGTAAAAAAAAATTAAAACAAATTGTTTGCTGTAAATTTTGCAGTAAAATGTAGTGTTTAGAGTATTAGTGAACTTTAACAGCTAATTATAACTGGGGAAATAGTCTAGATTAATGCCAATAAAGGATCACAGTAGCTTTTTTCTCATCTATTATGACGACATATTTTCGAACATATAATTTTGAGATAATGAGAATTGTGCGTTGACAAAATACATATATAAGAGTGACAGTTAGTTAAACAGATTCCCTGCAATGACTGCGTGTGTCTTTTCTTTTCTTCGCCACTAAAAAGTGTTGAGACAAACACTGAATGTATTGTAACAGTCTGTTAAACAGATTCTAACAGACAATCTGTTAAACAGATTCTCTGCAATTAAATCAAAGCAATGGTGCCTTTTCTTTTCTTTTTCACTATAATGTTTTGAGATAAACACTAAATGTATAGTAAAGAAGCGGCAAGAAAATTTTAATCAATTACCAGTAAATTTTCTTTTTACAGTGTAGTGTATAAAACAAAAGCATCGTCAGCAATTGAATTGTTTTTTGATATTTTAGAGACTTAAGAAAGTAAGTTAAGAATAATAATTACGGATGACAAAAAAAATGGTATATATTTGAATAAGTTACTAAGAAATTTTCTCGAACTTTAGTTAAATTTACAAACTAAAATAGCTATGTTAGTTTCGGGTATTATTAATATGCGCTCCAGCTATCTTTATTCATGCATTCTCATAAATAGTCTGCGACTATGTTAAGCTTTACTGTGAATGTTTCCTAACATAATAGATGAATAAAGGGAAAAAATGAGTGAGGGGAAAAAAGGAAGCGAATCAAAGAATCAGCGGGTGGGTTATTTAAAAAATCAGTGAGTTTGTAAACTAACATATTAGTTTTTAATAGCTTAATAGAAAATATATTTAGCAGGAAAATTTTCAAATTTATAGCGTGCGACACCGCAATGGCTGTCCGGTTTTGCAATTGAATTTTTTTTTGCGTCAAAAATAACAAATTTTCAAAAAAGTTTTAAATATATATAAAAAGTTATTTTTGAAATGTAAGTTAGTAAATAGTGCTTAATAGTCAAAACTAGAAAATTTAAGAAAAAAATATCTACGTTTTTTATAAATTTAAGACTTAAACGATCGAACTAACAGTTTAGAAGTTTTAAAGATTTTTTTTTTTTTTTGCAAAAATAAAAAATAAAAAAAAAAATAAATAAATAAAAAAAAAAAAAAATTAAAAAAAAAAAAAAAAAAAAAAAATTACGAAAGGTTTCTTAGCATAATAGATGAATTTCATCTATTATGTTAAGATACCTTTTTAGAAATCTAACATTGTTATCGAAAGTGTTGTTGTTGTTGTAGTTCATTTGCGTCGCACTAGAGCTACACAATGGGCTATTGGCGACGGTCTGGAAAACATCCCTGAGGATGATCCGAAGACATGCCATCACAATTTTGATCCTCTGCAGAGGGGATGGAACCTCCGCTTCGGTAGCCCGACGACCTGCACGCGAAGTCGATCACTTTACGGTAGAACAGTTTAACGAGGACCCATACCGCACACCCTCGGTTCCTACGCAGACTGATCCAAGTGGTCACCCACCCTCACACTGACCGCATGACTTCGGTGATCTTCGGGACTGTTATCGAAAGTGATACGCTGTACTATTTTACAATTTGTTCAAAATCGAATAATGCCGAACATACGATAATAAGACTAATATTTTAGATGTTAAAAGGTTTTTTTTTATAGTTAAAAAGAACTATTTTTGATTTATACTAATTGCTATGCGGAAAAGACTCTTAAACAGTGATCAGAGAAGCAACATTATTTTTGTAGTTTGCTATAACTACAACTATTTTTTTTAAATGTAGTGACTACAAACTACTTTAGAATTGTAGTAACTACTTCTATACTTAAAGGAGACGGACTTACATTAAATGTAAGAGATTAATTAATTATAATTAATTATTATTAATTATTATTGATTATAATTAATTATTATTAATTATTATTGATTATAATTAATTATAATTAATTATAAATTTTATTTATGTTTACACGAGCTAGTTTGGTATTACAAAACATTTTTTTTTCTTTTCGAATTTATTAATTTCACCTTCACCTTTTATGCCTTTCTCGACTGCGAATATTTAATTTAAGAAATGCGAAATTATCAAATAACTGAAATTTTTCAATTATTTTATTTCCTCTAAGAAATTATGTATTTATCGTCTTAGAAATATGTTTCCTTCCTTTGAAATAAGATCAATATTTCACGTTTGAAAGTGTGACCAAAATGGTTAATTATATATTTTTCATATTGAATAGTTTCAATATTAGTTATTAATTCTAAATACGTAATTCCTGTTAATTCTCAGCTGCAGCCAGAAGGTCATTTTCATCGCATCCATTGACAGATCCGTTCAGATTTGTAACCTTCAAATTCAAAGAAATTATTACGTTAGAGTAATGTTCCTTTACTAAACTAATTTTATTTTATATTATAACCGTCGTTGTACAGCCGTCCCAAATTTGGGTTTACGACAGCTAATCTTAAACTCCGTAGCCTTCGAATTTTGTACCTAATCCAGAAGACAAGGATACTCCGAGATCAGTACCCCCAGAGGTATGAGTTGTTATGGGAACATGGAGGAATTTGCGACTCGACAGTGCACCAGTCACCATTTTACTACACGGAGAGTCTTCGGATGGTGGGGATCTAACCCACGACCTCTTGGGCATAGGCCCAGTGCCCTACCAACCAAGCTATCCCGGCCTATCACTAAACTAATGTTAAAAGTAGTAGTCAGGAATCGCTACAAACTACTGTTTCTCTGTACCGCACTTCTCAGTACACTACTTTTTAAAAAAAGAAAAAAAAAACCAAGCCACTACGCTTCAAACTATGAAAAAGAAAGTAGCGAGAAGAGAAGTTTCACTACTTCTGATCACTGCTCTTAAACAACCGAAGATGGTGAAAATCTAATTCTATAAAGTAGCTCAGAAAAAGGAGTAAAAAAAAAGCAACAACACATATAACACATCTTATTTAAAAAAATTTCGTTTAACTAAGCTTTAAAAAAAGTCATGAGTGATTTAGTAAAGATTTAGAGAACTAGTTATGTTTCTTTAAAGTTATATCGCTTTTTATTTTTACTTAAACTCAACTAAAACTTCTTACCCCTAGCAACTTTTGACCAAAACAGTATGTTTCACTAAACATTTTACCGATAGCAAATTTATGGATTTACCTTTTAATAGATTTTAATACTTTAAAATATTATTAATAAATTAAATCTCTTTGCCAAAATCTTATAATCATTTTTTAAACTGGAAAATGAATTCAAAAGAATTTTTCTAAACTTAGAATCGAAGTAATTTTTTTCGCAAAATATCTTATTTAATTTATAATCACGTTCAGAAGAAATTTATCATAATCAGTCGAAGAAAAAAGAAAATCTAATACAATTAATTAACAATTTATTTTTTACATAACTAGAAAAAAAGCGTAAGAAGGCAAAAGCATAAGGTATATAAGTTTTATATAGAAAAATGCATTTAACTCAGCTTTAAGAAAACTATAAAAAATGTCCTGAGTGTCTCTTTATGTTACTTTTATGAAGAAGAAAAATAAAAGGCGATAACAATCTGAGTTTTTTTCGTTAGCTCGTTTAATTTAATAAAAATAACTCAGTTTTTTTCTGTTGTCCTTTCTAGCTTTTAAAATGAAGGTAAGTAGATTAATATTTAAGGTCGAAAAATGAATATAGAAATATGTTAATCTTTTTACTTCAATTTTTTTAGGTTGCATAATTTGTGAAAGATGGAGTTTTTTTTTGTCGATCAAAGCTTTCTGCTTCTTATAATTTTCAATTTTCTGAGGAAAAATATTGTAAGATATGTTTTTTTCTTTCATTATATGAATAAAAGGGTTTTAATAGTGTCATGTAATTTAAAAATAATGGAACAAAAAAAAAGCCTTCGTACTTTTTGAAGAATTTTTGAAATATTTTAATAGCTAATGCACAAAAAATAGCTATTTTGATAAAATATGTATCAAAATTTGAGTAATTTTGTTACTTTAAAAAGGAACAACCTAGTTTTTTTTTAAATAAAAAAATAAGCATTTTAAATGAAAGTCTCAAAGTAAAAGTGTTTAAGGAAAAAAAAAGTTAAAATAAAGAGAAAATAAGCTATAGAAGTATTATTAAAAATAAGTATTAACTAAAAATTAAAAAAATTTTCGATTTCAAACATAATATTTTCAAACTAAACTTTTATTTCGAATTTAATATAAGATGTTTTTAAACTAACTACAACAACAAACTTTTTCAGCCAAAATATTTATGTAAAAGAAAAACGAAATTTTTTAAAACTAAGATTGGTTATGCGTTCTAGAGGTAATTTAATATTAATCAAGATTAAATTTGGTTCCATTAAGAAAGCAAAAAATTTTTTTATTTTGGAAATTGTAATTTTTTGGAGAGTTTATTATTTGTCCTCTATAATAATCTTACAGTACATAATAATCGCAGCTGTTTATTTATGGAATCAAGAAATAAATTTGCTTAGAAAATAAATAAATTCCAAAAAGGGTCAAAATATTTTATTCAAAACATTTTATTCAAATCTTTTCTTTGTAATTCCCTAAAACAAAAATTTTGCCCGTAATAGTTCTTATTCTCTTAAACTTTACCAATAATCTCAGAAATTATTTCAAAAATTATTCTAAAATTGAACTTAGAAACGCAAATATTTCTGGGTTATTTTCACCAATGTTGAAATATTTCATTAATGGTACCAAAACATCTTATAAGCATTGTAGTCTATTTCAAATGCTATAAAGTAAACTACCTTGAGAAAGTAAAAGTCATCAAATAATTTTTCATAACTAAAATATGTTATATGAAATAAAATTAGTTAAAGAACAGGCAATTAATAAAGTAGAATTTGTCTAAAAATATAATATATTTAAATTTAAATAACGATAGTTTTTAACATTCAAGAATAAAAAGGAACTTTACGCAAAGGTTTTATGTTAAAAATAAAACTAGCCGATAACTCAATAACGATATAATTAAATTGTAAAATAAAATGTTTTAAAATTTTAAAAAAAAATTATTAAAAAAAAAACATTTTTTTCTGTAAAAATCTTTCTTGAATGCAAACGAAAATATATGAAAATTGAAAATATTACCTGATGTAGTTGCATTCTTCTGATAATTCTTTAAAATACAAGAATTATATATAATTTTACAGACTAATAACTTTACGTGTGTTCTTACTAATAATGGCACACCAAACACAAATTACACAATTATGTAAAATATGTTGCCTCATAAGACAAATTAATGCTTAATATCTTTTAAATTAATACAAAATTTTCATTAAATTTAATTAATATTTTAAAGATAATAAGCTGAAAGATTAAAACGATTTCCAAGGGAATCTTAATCAGATTTATAAAAACCAGTACCTAATTGAATTTTACTTAAAAGTTTTATCCTACAAATTATCCCTTTTAAGCAAGAAAAATAAATTTTGAGCTCTGTCTTCAACTCAAGTTAAATAAATAGTGCATACACCTTAAAGTAAAATAATTTATAAAGCGAACATTTCAAATCGGGCAAATTAATTCCATTAATAAATGTTAATGCCTCTACTTTGTTCCAATTACTCTAAAAGGGGTCACCGAAGGGTAAATATTCATTCTCGAATATAAATTAATCCACAATAAAGAAAATTAAATATTTAAGTTTTTTAAATTCATAAGCGTTAATTTGAAATGAAGTTTCATTATTTCTTCAAATAACGGGGAGTGAGCCTCATTTTAAAGTTATCAAAGGATTATTCTTTTATTTATTATTCATGTGCTAAAAAATAATTTAAGATTTTAATGGATAAACAAGCACAGCTTATTATTATGTTTGCTTCTAAGATCAATTTGTTCTTTTTTTTAAATTATGATAAGGCATACACCAATTTAACATAGCGTAAAGTTTTAGGCTTTTTAAATTCCGATGAGTCATATTCCTATTCCACACAGAGTACGCAGTTTTAGGTTTTTTAAATGTTTTGATTAAGAAGTCAAGATTATTAAATACACTGGATGTTTTCATGCCATTATCCTCTCTAACACATCTTGCTTTGAAATGCATTATATTACTTGTCTAGTTGACTTTTAACTGAAAGAAAAATACTACTTACGATACTAATTTAATGCTTGAAACTATTATGGGAATTTATAAAGTTTAATAAAAAATGTAAAGAATTAATAAAAAAACTACTAAATTATATATTCTTTTGAAGTAGAAGCGATTCATTCCAGCTTCCGAACACGAACAATATGGCGATGTAAACAATAGTGAAGAAGTTGCAACTCAACAGGTGAAATTTTTTTCTACAGTTTCTTATTAGTCGTGAACCAAAGTTACTTCCACTAATATTTTTTTGCGTTTTCTAGCACAAAGTTGGATTGGCTAAAAATGATATTTTAAGGAATAGTTAATTTATTGTTTTCTTTCATAAATAAATATTTATTTATTAATAAAGTGGGATGCCCTTTCATAAAAAAGTGGCGCTGGACCGAAAGTAATGAAATAGACGATAATTTTAAAAGTTCGAATGTTAGATAGAACCTATTTAATCTTATATAATGTTAGCTCTAATATTCGAAGATAGGATTCAGGATTCTAGCGTTTTCTAATACATCAGTATTATATTGCATCTTTCTAATGTTAGATAATATCCTTTTGCTAACGCTTAAAATAAAAAACTTAATAATAATAATTGAAATGGAAACATAAAAATGATAATAGGAAAGGAATATTATCTTTAATTTTTTCTTTTTTGTTTTACTTATCGCTAATGTTTCTTCATAAAACGTCAAACGATGAAAATAATAAACGGACAGGAAAAAATAAACGTGATAACTTCAGGGTTAATGCGTCTGATTTATTTTGGCATTTTGCCAAATTGAAATACTGATGGCGTATATATGCACTGGTACGCTGAAAGGCTACAGAAGTACAAACGAAAATAGGAAGCTAAGAAAATAATTTGCTAAGAATCGCCACCTCGCCAAATGCTACAAAATCGTAAATTTGGTGAATAAAATTGTGTTTTGGGGAATGATTTTTTTTCCACTGGCAAGAAATTAAAATTACGTCAAAAAGAATTTTTCTAAATAAATTAGTATTTTGAATTTGATTACAGAAATTTTATGTATGAGCGCCGCATAACTAATTAGGATTGGGTCCAAATAATATACGCCTGAAACAAACTACCGAAAAAGGGTTTTCTATGGGGGAAAAAATAATCATAAAAAAATGCTAAGATTTGCATTTGGCGAAGACTTTTGATATTTAGCTAATTTACTCGCTAATGATTTGAAATCCTTAGCGTGGACCCTGGACATGGGTTTAAATTTCTTAATGAAGGTAAACAACTTAACTGAAATGACCTTGACTTGGTAACTTCGATGCATAATTAATTTGTTGATGCTCCAAATGTCTGCGTGCCTGTCTTTGTGTTAAGTAAGAAATATACAGTGAAAAAATCGGAAGCAATGCATAGGAATTGTTTTTAAAGAATATAGAATGCATCATTTAAGGGAATCGATATTTGATGAGCTTGGTTTACTTGAAATAAACGGGAAAGAACAGTTGCTAATGCAAACAAATGCCACGTTTCAACAGCCTATCAGGATCGACGTTCTCCCACTACGTCACTTGCAGGTATCCAGCTCTCTTAACTCACAAATCACAATAGCTGCTTCTTATTCATCATTTTTCCCCTTAAATTTTGATTTCTTTTTAAAAAAATATCATTTAGATCATAATGAATTCCATGATCACTGCGATAATAATCATAAGAACTTGGGCAACTACTGGTATTTGAAAATTTGACAAATATACTTTAAAAAATTATTCTATCTTAGGAATGCAGAATGTGTAACAACGTAATATGTTATAAGTGAATAATTAGAAGTAATTTTACTTGATTTGAGATTTTCATCTTTTAATTGTGATGATTTATATTTGGAACCACTTAATCCTTTTATATTATTTTTATTAATTTTTTTACAACTAAAACCAAATTAAGCACGATCTTATAAAATTAAGATTTCGAGAGACATAAATGTTTTTTTAACAATAGATCAACAATCATTATTCAAAGTAAAAATGTGAAAAAAGAGAAAAAAAGTACTTAGAATTGCAATAACTTTCAAAGGAGTTATAAGTTCGGAAAAAAAATCGCTTTTTGATAAAAACTCTTTTTTATTACGTTAAATTACAACTCTGTAATTGAAATTCTTGAGACTTGTAGAGGAGCAGTCAACATAGTTCATCTTACAACAATTTTAACAGTTTATAATTCTCAAAATAAGAATCGATTTTCACTTTTTTTATTCCATTGCACTTCTCTTACATTTTCCTACACACCCTTGTAAATTCAAACTTCTGAGGCACAATTTCTGAGGTAAATTCAAACTTCTGATAGTTTTTGCACAGAAAAACAAAACGTAATATAAAGCAAACTTGGGAAGACAAAAATTCGCAAATTATCAATCACGATTCCAATAACTTTCTCTGAAATTATATGTTCGGAAAAAAAGTCTGCGTCAAATTTGAACTCCGAAATTACATTCTTACGGCCTGCAGAGTCAGCAACAGGATATATTTCACAGTAAGTTTAAAATTTGATAGTTCTCGAACCGAATTTTTATTTTTTTATTCTTGTTCATTATTCCCCTTGTTCATTACCCCTTGTTCATTACCCCTTGTTCATTACTCTAACTAATTTTTTAAGTTCGAATTTCAAAGACTTATAATTTTTTCACAACGCAATGAAATGTAAAGTACAGCAAATCAGTTACGAAAAAAATCGTAAAAAACATTTAAAACTGTTTTAACTTTCGAGCAAATAGCAGGATCGAAAAAAGCTCCCGTTCAGAAAAAAAAAAAAATTCGCTTTCAGTTCACCAAATTTCAACTTCGTATTTTCAATTTTGCAGCCTACAGAGCAGCCAACATGGTATATTTTAAAACAAGTTTAATAGTTCATAATTCTTGAACTGATTATTGAATTTAAATTATTTTTATGACCAGGATAGTCTAGTCAGTAGGGCGCTGGGCCCATGTCCGAGAGTTCGAGGGTTTGAACCCCGCCGGCCGAAGACTCCCCGTGTAGTAGTAAATGGTGACTGATGCACGTTAAATCTGTCGAGTCGCAAAGTCCTCCATGTTCCCATAACAAATCAATACCTCTGGGGGTACTGGATTGGAGATCGATCGTTCTTTGATTCAGGTCAAAATCACGATCTGTGGATGAATGAATGGATGTATGAATGGGTCCGCCCTATAAAACGGACTGTGACGTGTGTGTGTGACTGAAGACGAATTATTGGCCACAGGATAGTGCCACTGAAAAAACAAGAAACGCACACTCTGCCTTAAATTTGGTTGGTTTCACCAAGCAACCTTGCCCGTATGGCAAGTGACATTAGAAACAACAACTAATTATTTTTATTCCATCGTACTCTTTATAAATTTTTCCGCACATATTTGTAAATTTAAATTTTTAAGATTTACGTATGGACTTTGCTTAGAATAGTAAAATGTTGTGGCTTAGCAAAATAATAAATAAACAGAAAATATTCCTTAAAATCTCAATAACTTAACAGAATAGATTGGAATTTCAAACGGAAAAAAATAAAAGATCGAGTTATCTTGAAAGCAGAAATGGCTAGTAGTTGCATTCTTGTGGCCTTTAAGCTTTAAGGTATTGTTTTACTGCAAATTTAACTGTTAATAATTATCGAACGTTAATTTTTTTATTACATCGTACTTCTGTACATTTTTCCACGGCCTTTCTACTTTGCTGTTTCTAAGTGTCTATTGTTTTTGCACCTGAAATCAAAAGATTACTTTAAGTTTGAAACCCAAAACAGTAACAGTGATATGGTTAAATTTTCCTTAATACTATAAAAATGAATAATTTTGTACATTTTATGCATCTTATTCAAAATTGGAGTTTTAAAATAATTTTTAACTTTGCGGGACCTAATCGAAAATTATTCCAGTATTTCACTGCTCAGAAAATCTCAACATTTAGAAGCTCTAAGCTTTCCTCCCTTACGTTCAAAAGTATAAAACACGAATCTACCTGAAAAGTGCATTTATTCAAATTTTCCTTCTTTATCCGCCAAAATCGCCAAGAAACAGGGGTCCCGTGACAGAACAGACTTTTTGACTTCGTGTTTGGCTGAAGAGGAAAAGTAGAAATAAAAAAACACGCTCACTCTGCCTACAATTGCAGTTCTATGATTAGAATACTGCATTCAAAATGTGTTTTAAATTTTCCACAAAAACTTTTTTGAAATGGTATTTTATTATTTTAATTAATTTTCTTTTAGTATTTGTCGATTGGGTTTGAATAAAGTAAAACATTATTAAGATGCATTTTTATGAACTTCAGGACTCAAGAAGATTTTTCTTTTGCACCAAATAACAATCTAATATTGAAAATACTAGTTGTTATAAGCAATACATGCACGTTTCAAGTGAAACAGAACAAAGGAACATGCTTAAAATAGAACACGTTTCGAATAGATTAGCAAATATAAAATAATAAAATATTGAAGTAACCTGTATTAATTCCAAAATAACATCTTTAAGGCAAAACAAATGAAAAACCCAACAAAAGCCATAATTTTGGAATAAAATTCATCATATACGTTATTCTTCTATTTTTTTTTTTAAAAAAAGAATAAATATTAGGAAGTTTAATAAACTGAAACCAAACATAGCCTTTTTGATAATTAAATACCATTATTGATTTAAAAAGCGACGTCCCACAAAGCATATAATTGTGCAATATCTCTTTACTTTAAATATCATTTTCTGCGGATTAAGCTAATATTTTTCTGAAGATAATGAGCTTGAAAGATTACAAAACTTACTAAAGCAATCTAAACAAAATTTATGTAAAAAAAAAGACAAATTTAATTGAATTTTATTTAAAAGGTTTATGTTACAAACTCTGTCTTTTAAATAAACAAAAAGAAAATTCGTAGTTCTATGCTAAAATGAAATGCAAATAAATATTGCTCGAAAAAGAGGAAATTTTAAATGGAGCAAATTAATTTCATTAATAAATTTTAATGTTTTTATTTTGTTCCAATTAGTTGATAGAGCGTTAAAGAGAGTTTCTCCACTTTCATGAATAAATGAGTCAATATTAAAGATAATAAAATATTTATGTTTTCTAAAATTTGTAATGAGTTGATATAAACATAATTTGGAGCAAGGTTTTTTGAAAACGTTAATTTACAATGTAACAGCTTACATATTTTGATCATTAAAAAGGATTATGTTATTACTAGTTAATTAAATTCTTAGAATAAAAATACATTTATATTTCAAGTTTTAAACGAAAGCGGGTTTCAACGAATTTTAATGTATTTATAAATATTACGTATGTATCTATAAATATTACGATAAATATAAAACTAATATTTTTTTGGTACAACTCTTGCCTACAAATTGTAATGCTAAATGTAGCAGAATAATTAAAAAATAAATCAAAAATTTTTAATTGAGATTACGTGCGAAATTATTCAGTTAGAATAAAAAAAACACCTCTTAATTAAGTACAATGACCGTCAAAAAAAGATATATTCATAGATCATGGTCATAAAAAACAAGTTTACTGCAAGTTTTTAAAAAAAGTTTTTTTTCGTAAAATAATTGGCAACTGACCATAAATTAGCGATATGCTCTTAAAAGAAAAGTTATCTTAAAACTGGTTTTGACATTGTTTGAGACTCGGGTGATTTGTTTGTAGAATCAAATGGCACCCTTAAACTAGGCAGATTAGTGTAGTGCTGCCATCTGTGGATTAGTGAGAGAGTTGTGAATTTGCGATCGATGATGTGGACCGTGAGCAAGAGGCGGGTATTCTTCGGCGTTGCTGGGGACTGAACCAAGGATCCTTGTATCTATAGCCTGATGTTGAAATCATCATAGAAAAGGGTGTATATTCTCAAAATGAGGTTAAATACTTAGTAAAATGACCTCATCACTTAGCGGTCTACTCAATTAATTTCACTAAACATCGATATAGTTATGGTTACCGAGCATTTTGAAATTGCAGGATGAATTAACTACAATACAGCAAGCTCTCTGAATTTTGCGGAAATTCTTATATATTCTATATAACTAAGTATATATTCTAATAACTCGATAAACCTTCATTTTAGAGCGAGTAAACAAATTAATGAATACTTATGATGTTTAGTACACGTTATATTTGTTGTTATATTGTATTCGCTTTGATTTTAAGTAAAAATTCTATATAAATAAAATATAATTAAAAAATTTTTGTGTTTCCTAAACATTCCAACATACTTACTTAAAAATGCATTATTAAATTCAAAATTTATTTTCTGATTCTCCCGGATAACATGTCTGGCTCTGTGGGAACACATAATTTTTTACATAATTACTCATCAGCATAATTTTTTTCAGAGAATTTTGGTAATTATTTTTTGTAAAAGTATCAACGAAATATGGTTTTAAGAATGCAATAAAATTTGGTAAATACGGTAACATTTAGTAACTTTATCATGATACCTTAGAGCTTGGCATAAAAAACATTTTTTCGGTTCAACTTACTTTTCAGTTTTGTATTTTTCGTTAAATGTGGGGAAATAAGAACTATGATTTTAAAACCGAGAATTTCCGACAAACCAATATTATATGAATGGGAAAATAATTAAGTAAATAGGCATATATCCAGAAATGTCTTAATTGTTAATTTATCAGAATTTCTTTTCTCCCGAGCAGTCGAATGGAAAACTAATTGAGCTGAATATTTAATAATTCATGACGCATTAAAAAACATTCTTTTCAAAAAGTTGCCTTTTCCATCCAATTTTTTTTTTAACATTAACATTTTCTACGAGTAACTTCCATTAATAGAAAAAAAAAACATTCTATATTCACTTCAAGTTAGAGCTGGTAACTTTTTCAAATCCTATTCGGATTCGTCGATTTGTAAGTATTTCTAGAAATGGCCTTCAAATGTAAAGGCATGAAATAAGCAGCAGTCAATTAAAACATATTCAAGTCTGTTCAACCAGCATTTACGAATGACATGTTTAGATCTTGTCATAACGCATATAATTGAGTTTCTTTTTAAAGTTGGCTTCCTACAGATCAATTCTCTAGAGAGCTTTCTTTCAAGCATTTTAATGTGTTGTTATTTATTTCTTACGCAACTAACTGCCCATAAGGTGTGATGGATAGCACCCTCATCTACTACGGCTTCGGCCGGGGTTCAAATACCTGTGCTTTTTCTATATTTTAACAGACATTTTCATAAAAACTTTCTGATTTCAATCAACATGAGACCCATTTCATTCAACACGAGACATGCGCCTTGTTTAACATGAGACGCTGAAGGTTAAGCTGTCGCTCACACCTCTTGTTAGAGAGTTCGGGGAAGTGAGTTCGATCCTGACAGCCGGCAGAGCAACCGGCGTGCACAAAAAGCAAGCTGCACTTTAAATCTGTAGTGACTGAAAGTTCTCTCGTTGTTTGTGGTGAGGAAGTTCGGAGAGTGGGGTACCAGCTCAGGCTCTGTTCACGTCGTCTGATCATTGTCTAAACTTCCCTATCGGCCTTTCCTATTATGAATATTAAAAGATAGAGCCATAGAAATGGGGCTAGATGCTTTCTTACGGTAGGGTTAGGTGTAAATTATCAGGTAAAAATTTTTCTTGGAAAAGTGAGGGAATAAATAGAGAAAAAATTAGAAAAATAAAAAAACGGGACAATAAAAACTTTAAAAAAACTCATTATACAAAAAAATAACCCCAAAATACCCTGACCGTTAGCCCGACGAATACAAGTTATAAAATCAAGTGCATTTGCATCGATGTTCTACTGTTAAACGCAATTATTTGCAAAATAAGAGTACTCCTTTCTAACTTTCAGAAGTATAATCTATCCATAAGTACGTTTAATATTTTCAAGATTTTAGCAAAATTTATATTTTCCTCATAACAGATCATACTATTATTTGGGCTATATCGGCATTTAACAGTTTATAACATAATCAGTTTTAATTTTAATTTTACTTTTATTTGGGCTACATCGGCATTCAATAGTTTATAACATAATCAGTTTTAAATTCAATTTTACAGTGCTTTTCTTTATTTAACTTTTATTTATTTATTTTAAAATAAATAATTCAAAATTAATGCTATCAAAAAATATTTATAGTGCAAAGAAGTTTCCTTAGTTGCTTATACAAAAACTTTTACACTTTTCATTAAAGGAGTAACACTCAAACTATTTTTTTTTTTTTTTACTTTTCAGATTATTTAATTTAACGCCAATCCAATAGAAATGTTTACAAAAAAAAACACCTTTAGCTTACAAAGTAATAAATTAAATCTCCCTCAACGTTTTTAAAAGTAATAATAAATGCGTGTAGACATTATACAAAATAATATGCTTTTAGAAAAAGCTTAACGCTAAAGAATAATTAATGGCGTGTTAAAAATGTTCCGTTTAAAAAGTTTTTTTAGTTAGTGAAGTGTCAGCTGTTATGTTATCGTACGAGAAAGAAGTTAGATGAATCGTTAATGAATCTGGCAAAATCTTCTAATTTTATCGGTTGTATTTAATAAATTATGATAACGTACATGTCGATAATTTAGTCAGCCCCTTATATTTATAATAGATGGTTAAAAGTTTAAATTATCCGGATAAAATTATTTTTTATTCATTGGATTTATAATCTATTAATTATTAAAGCTCTCTGCTTTTGGTTTATTATAAGTATTGCTCATCAGATTTCAAAGCTTCGAATAATACCTTTTTACTTTATTTTTTATTTTATAACAGTCGTGGAACAGCCGACCCAATTTTCAATTTACAACTTCTGCCCCTGAGCCACAACAGCTCCACATGACATATTTCATATTTTTATATTTTATAACTATCGTTGAACAGCCGACTCAATTTTCGGATTTACGACTTCTAATGTTCCGCTACGTAGCCTTGTAGTTTTAAACCCAATCCAGAAGGCAAGGAAACTCCAAGATCAAGTATTGGGAGAAATCTGTCTTCGTGGAGGACTTTTTGATGGAACTAACCCGCATTTGAGTTACATGGAAAGGAAGACCGCGAGAACCTCCCACGATTAGTCTGACGGCAAGGGGACGCTAACCCATGATTCATCTACCTCTGAGGATAGTTTACGTCAGCACTGTGGTCGGTGCAAGTCCGATGCGGAATTCGTATAGACCAGCCATTGCCGGGATTCGTACCCGGTTCACCTCATTGGAAGGCAAACGCTCTATCCCCTGAGCCATCGCGGCTCTAAATGACATATTTAGTTTCTTCAAAAGAAAAGAAAATTTTATGTTTTGGTTGATTTGCTATAAGACTACTTGTGATTGTTTAATGAAAATTTAAGATTCGGCATTCGTTTTGGAAACCATTAATAAATAAACTTTTTATATTATTGGTGAGTTAATGTCATTGTTGAACTCAACTAATCTTTTGGTCACAAACAAATGTAGTTTATAAAAATAATTGAGCTATCTAAAACTTACTGTAGTTGGACTCGTGAGACAATGTGTTAATAATTAGGAACTGTGGCAAATAAGGGAATGTTTTTTAGTATATTTCTTTAATAATATTTTATTTGTATACTTTATTTTTATTCTTCATTTAAGTTTCAATCAAAAAAGGTACACAAATGTCTGGGCTATTTTTACAAATAGTTTTTTACGTTAAGGAAATAATTTTTAATTTATGCAGTCTATTTCGAAACACGTTATTAGTAACTAAAAAATTATTAAAAACGTCAATTTTCATCTCAAATTAAAAAATCCAAGTTAGTTAATAAAAAATAGCCTTATTTGCAAAAGGTTCTTCGGATAACTTGTTTATTGGACTTATAAATTTGGAAAAGTTTCTTGTGTGTGAAATGGACAAAAATAACAGCGTAAGAAACAAAAATGGGTCGTTTTTAACAAATAAGTACAGAAGAAAAGATTGTTACCTAAGATAGCGAGGAATTTTACTTGCGGAAAAAAAAATACTCGAGCAAAGTTACTGCATTATAAAATAGGAGCTAACCAATTTATTTTTAATTTGTCTGCTCGCTTCTTTTTGTCTACCACTTGAAATTATAAAATAATTTATGATTTATATCTTAGTTTGCGTATTGGGATTTTGTAACAATTCAAGCGAAAATTTTGCAATTTTAGAGATGTTTTTGCAAAAAAAAAAAAAAAAAAACGATGGTGTGTGGAATTGTTTGTTTGTTCTGTTCAAAAAAATTTAGCTTTGGTAGAATACTTGCGGCGCTTTGCTAAAGTTTTCAAAAAACGCATTCACTGTAAAAAGCGGCTCAGTGAAACCAACGAAATTTATTCATTAGTAAAGGTCTATTCTTAATAATTTTTATATTTTATTCACTTTTAATAAAGTTACATTGAGCATTGTTTGTGCGTTTACTTTTGCATTGCAATACACCGTAGTATATTGTAATGTCATTCTGGTTGAAAAAAGTAATTTTTTTTTAATAAAACCAATATATACGGTATTTAAGTCATTCATTTGGTAATTTTTGGTAACGGTTTAACGGAAATTCTAGTTTTCTAAATTATAGTTACGATTAGCGCACGTTTAGTAATACAAAACTGAAATGTAAATTTATTCGCATAAATGGCTTTTATTCCATACTATCGGGTATCTCGATAAAATTACCAAATTTTACCACATTTACCAATTTTTATCAGACATTATGAAATTCTATTTTATTTTTAAAATTACCAAAATTACTGTTAAATAGTTTCAGAAAAAAATTACCGAAATATTTGGTGTTCCCTTAGAGCCAGAAGCACGTGAAATTTTAGCATAGCTTGGCAGTTTTCGCCAGGCATTTTTTTCTCAGCGTAAAACAGTTTGGCAGAAATTTGGAATCGGTTGTTGAACCATTTCCAACTGCAACTCTGGACTCTTCTAAAAGCTCAGCTTTGACTGATTGATTCCATTGAAATCTTCACCAAATCTTCGGAAAATATTAATATTATTATTGATCAAATATCAATTTTAGTTTAAGCGTATACTCGTATGCGTGACTAACGTGAAAGGTATTTTATTTAAAATTATATTGCTTTAAAATTATATTAAACTAGGGGAATATTTTGTTTAGGAAACCTGTTCGCTGCAGTTCAACAATCCCGATGATTGCTTCTTAAATAATTATTGTTTCTTGGAATAAAACAGTTTTTTCTACGAAGCCGAAATTATTCTCTTAAAATATATGTACGAAAAAACATATACAAAATCTACATATGCATTTTCTATGAAATCATTTTTTTAAAATAACATTTAAAATTAAAACTATAGTGTTCTAACAATCTTGGTGAGTCAACAATCGTAATTTAATATTTTTGCTTACAAACAGGCGATTATATTAAATACAATTTTCGTATGAACCACATAGTGCATGAAGCTGATCATTTAGCTCTAAATCATTTAACGAATCTCTTTAACAGTAATTTATAATAATATATTAATGTAATTTGAACAAAAATAATAATTGTAAAAAGGCTCATAAGATTAGTTACCGATTTAAAAAACTTTAATATTTAGAGTACAATTACGTTATCATAAAAAGGACGAGTCTCTTAGTTTTAAATTCTTAACGCGTTGAATGCCACGCTAATTTCACATGGCTTGCCCGTCTGGCCAAAATGATTTTCTCAGTATGTATTGCATTAAATTCTTCAAACCATTTTAGTAACGATAATAATATAAAAAAATTAAAAGCATTAAAAATTTACTCGTATTATGTGTTTCTAACAATCTTGGCTTCGCCAGTCACCGGTGACCCCCATGGCATTCAGCGTGTTAATTTTGAAAGCAATCAAAATCAAAAACCTAATAATATCAGTTCAGGATTTCCTTGAAATAAAACAAAACCTTTATGATTTTTATTAACTTTATGTTGATGACAACAAAAACAATATGGAATTCAATGTGGGAAAACTACAAAGGCCTTATAAGAAACTAAATTCAGTGGCGTGACAGTCCATAGAGGGCCAAAGCCTACTGTCCCCAATTCAGTTTTCTTGACCTTGGGCTCTGGGGCGCAGGGGCAGATGTTCCGGTCAGGTGGTCAGCCGAACGCGGAACCCCCAGCGTTTAGTTCCCAAGCACTCTTGGTATTCATTTATCGACCCACTGAAAGGATGAAAGGCTGAGTCAACCTTGCCCGGCCCGAGGATCGAACCCAGGAGCAGTGGCACGGGAGCCCGAAGCTCTACCACTCAGCCACCGGGCGTCATTATAAAAGTTATGTTTCATGTTAATAACTAACTCGATAATTTATAAACATATAGTTACAAAAAGGTTCGTTAAGAATTCTGTTAGAAATCTTTTCAGAAAAAATGTTTAAATAACAATGTATTCATTTTTTATTTCAGCAAATACAGTCAATCAGTCATGAAAAAGACGGTGTTCCAACTGTTAACTGTGTGAAAAACCGTTTATTGACTGTTTTAAATTTGTAGTGTAAAACGACCAGAATTTTATCCGATTCAAATACACTGTAAAAAAATTCGTTAAATCTTTAACCAGTACTGGGTGCAAAGTTTCTTATTATTCCAAAGTTAAGTTTAATTAAAGATTGCGAAGTATGACAGAGAAATACTTCCATGGTGCAGCAGACTGCACCAAAATTTGGTAAAATACCCAAAACGTTGACGGTGACTGTAAACTGAACACTATTTATTTAGGAAGCCATATTTTCATTACAACTCGATCTCGGTGTGCGACTTAACGGACTCGGTGTGCATGTTGTTTCAAGTATCAACTTATTTAGGTAGATCAATGTCTTATTTGCATTGATTAAAGTTCATTTCTTTTATGTTGCTTTTTTAAATTTGGTTTGAGGTATGTCTAATCTACTTACGGTAAATATAGCATCATTTGCCAGTATTTGTGAGCTTCAAAAAAACGAATAATAATGCAACCTTCCTCTGCTTTTATTAAAAAAAGAGAGAGAATGAAAACAGGTGATTTTGTTTCTCCAAAACACTTACTTTTGGTGTAACCTTCAATCGATATATGGAGCTAGTGAATATACCAAAATATGGTGAGATTGCACTCCATTTTATGTAGTCAACAAATGAATACCAACTTTAGGTGAAACGTGGCTTGGAATTTTTTAACAGTGTAGGCCCACCTTATGACGCCACTTTATAGATGAGTAGATACTATAGCCGAGAAGTGTAATCCGTCTGAACGGGGGTTTAAATCTCAACTTTGGCACCACAATACTTCTTCCGTTTCTTCAACACTTGATCAGTTCCAGTACCATTCACTTCCCAATCTGACTCTGGACTATTAGAATGCGAAACTCTCATTCAACGCATAGATGTCAGTACCACAGAACTGCTTAACGCAAAGTGGTCTAGCATTTATTCCGGCAGATGACAGCCCCAGATAAACTAATTAAGCCACGTCCCATAGTTCATTTGACTAAACATAACTCAATCACAACCTAACTCTGATGTCCATTAACCAACAAAATGTGTAACCAAAATCCCATTTCCAGTTAAATTTCATTTTTTCGGTTTAGAAACACTGCTGGTTGTAAATGGTTACAAAACTGTATAGTTTTGTATTATACAGCTTTTTGTGTTTGTCTGTAACGTTAATTATAGTTTTATAATTATGATTCCTTAACCATACCAGTTGTAATCAGTTTCACAACCGTAGATTTGAAAAAATTTTCTAACAGTAAACTTTGCAGTCACACTGCTGCCGGTGCTTTTACCGTATATTTAGGATTAAAATTTTTATAGTGTAATATTCTGAAACTAGGAATCTATTATTATAACTCATATATTTTCTTTGCATATCTTTTTTAATTAACTTTTCAAATGAGATAAATAAATTTAGGATTTACTCTTTTTTTTTCTCATAGTTCAATCAAAACATGGGCTCAAAAACGTTCAAATATTATAAATTAAATGCGAAATAAATTATGATTTACATAACTATCCCAATATTCGTATGTGAATAATATTTTTTTTCACATATTAATAATAAACCTTTGTTATAATGGCTTTTAAAAGACCAGAAACTTTGTTCTTCTTTAATCTAAAAAATCTAACAGCAGTTGAAGTTGAGCAAGTTCTTTAAACTTCAATTTTGATCCAACAGCAGTAGTTTTAAAGATAATAAGTACAAAAAATTGATTTCTTGAAAAGTATTTTTTAAATTTGCTTTTAGTTCTGGACAAATTAATTATCTAAATGAACTAAATAAATACCATATCTATGAATAATTCTTAAATAAAATATAATTTTATCAAGTAAAAAACTTGATACTTAGACTAAATATTCTCTTCATCGATTCTTTGAAAAATTCTTTTTTAAGGTATAGGAATATAATGAGGAAATAAGTATATTTAATGAGGAAATAGGTATATTTAATGAGTACAATTAATGAAATTTAAGGAAAGATGTAGGTGGAAAAATATACATGAACTATAATGTTACTCTCGAAAGGAAAATATTCTTAGCACAAAAACTAATTTGATATAATTTAATGGCAATTTCAGAATAAATTTATCTTTCTAAGATATATCATACTTTAACAAATACTTCAGATAATAGAAAACAATCCAAACTTTAATATAACTTCCCACACAGTCGATGAAAATAGTAACCAATTTTCTATACGGCTTTCAATATGAAACTAGATCTTGCTGTAAAATCGGAAATGTTTTCCATGCATAATTACTTGCAATACAATATTTATAGATTGATGTTTATTTGAATATGCATAAATTCTTGTAAAATAATTTATGTAGTATAAAGGAAACAATAATAATAGTCTCTTAAAATATATAAAAGACTTTTTAGTTTATTTAAATGTGAAATGAATAAAATATTAGTTTTTATTTTACTGAAATATATAATAAAATTATGTGTGTTTAAATTGTTTAGATACGAAATAAAATTGAAGGTATTAGTCTATTTAAATATAGAAAGACATTAATAAAACATTAGACTATTTAATTATTTTAAAAATTAAAATAAAATTTTATACACAGGATTTTCATCTCGCACTTGTAAAGATATATCAAATAAGCATATGTCTTTATTTTTTTAAACGATGATTAATGAGTAGAGCCCGGATTTTGATGACCTAAAAAATCTCAACAAATGCACTTAAAAAGTGCAAAAAATGACTTTAAAAAGTGCAAAAAATGCCCTTAAAAATGCGAAAATTGCGCTGAAAATGCTTTATGACATGACTTAAATAAAGTAAAAATGTTGAACTAAAGCAATGTTTTACTCTTTAAAATTATTGTGAATCATTTCAAAAAATATAAAGCAATGCAATACTTGTTCTACGTTCATTAAAGTTTGAAAAATATGTTTTATATCCTAAAATAACAAAAAAAAGGAAAATATATTGACTCCAAAACATTTTCATTTTGTATATAAACTTTAATGAATATAACAACTTCCATCTCATAATATTACTAAATCTCAGAATTACATTGGATTATTAAATGATTTTTGATATTTTGAAATGTAAACGATAGCGTCTCTTGTCTGAAAGTAAATTTTTATACCTGGAGAAGCTTCTCGCAACGTCTACTGATGTTATTGGTGCGTACTTGAAAAAGACAGTCTCACTTACTGACAATTCCTCAGTTTGAAAAGATGTTGCTTCACTTGTTAATATCCTAGAGATTTTCTTCATTGTTTGGAAGCCAGTGTTCTTCTCCAAAACTTTGTTCAATTTAGATGCTACTTTCTGTGCTATCTTTCCCCTTGCTTTTTGCAACACTTGACTAACTACGTCAATATAATTTATTGCATCGCAAAGTTCCAATTCTTGTTTCTCCAATCTGTAATTGTCGAGGACACAATAGCAAAGTTAGACTTGATAAATGATAAGTTTCCTTCGATTTTATCAGAGGCCAACACGTTTTGCGCTAGCTTAATTGATGCAGCATCTTCTGAATCAAGACAAATTATAAGACAAATCTTGCATTTCATGTAGTAAAAATGCCCCCAAAAATAATAAAAATTGGAAAAAATTAACAAAAAATGCAAAATACGCCCCAAAATTAAAAAAAATGCCCCATAAATCTAAAAAAATGCTCTAAAGGACAAAAAATGTCCAAAAATGCAAAAAATGCAAAAAAATGCAAATGTCATCAAAATCCGGGCCTTATTAATGAGTATAGATAATGATATTTTAGTAAACCATGTTCCTAATTCATATTAAATGAAATCTATGTAATTTTTTGCATTAAAATGAATTCTAAACAGTGCAGGAAAATTATATTTAATGAAATAAATGCCTTGTGGGGGAAAATCTGAAACCACTTATGCATCTTTTTGTAGATATCTCCGTTTGTCAAATTCAGGAAAAAAGGTAAACTTAGTCTTAAAGATGAGAAAAGTTACCGCAAAGATGTAAAGAATGAATTCGTTTTCATTTGGCTTATTTCATATACTGTAAAAAAATGAATGCTTCAATCTTACGAAACTTTCTTCGTTTTTGACGAAACCTTTTTATGGTTTATGTTCCAACACCTCTTAGAAGAAGGAAGGCCTCTGACGAATAAAGTTTGTAGTCCGACGTAACAAACATAAACTGTGTAGTGAGGAAAAAATACGAAATCTGTCACTTCGTACGGGCTACTTAAGGATCGGATTTCTCGTTTATGGCAACCCGTGCAGAGGCCTTTTCTTTTCTAGGAGGTGTTGATATGCTCCGAACAAAAATTTAGACAAAATGGCGAAATAACTATTATTTTATTTTATAACATTCGTTAAACAGCCTACCAGATTTTAGGTTTATGACTACTAATGTTTAACTCCGTAGTCTTGTACTTTTGAACCCAATCCAGAAGACAAGGGAATTTCTGGATTAAGTATTGGGGGAAAATTGCTTTTTGAAGGACTTTTTCATGGAACCAACCCACATTTGTGTTACATGAAAAGGAAGATCACGAGAACCTCCCACGGTTAGCCTGACGGCGAGGGGACTCTGACTCATGATCCCTCTCTTAATCCGTTTATTATGAGGACCCGTCAGCTCTGTGATCGATGCCAGCCGGATAAGGAATTTGTATCGACCAGCCATCGCTGGGATTCGAGCCCGGTTCTCCTCATCGGAAGGAGAATGCTCTATCCCCTGAGCCATATAGGCTCTTAAAATAACTATCGTCCCTTCTTCAAGCAAATGAATTTCGTCAAATAAAAAATATAATTCGTCATTCTATTTTTTTTCCGAAAAAAAACAACCTCACAGCGCCTGAAATATCGAACTTTTCTAGTAATCATTTTATCGTTGGCCCCACATAGCTGGATCCAAAACTTACAAGGTGGTCAATTAGAACAGAGAGATAAACTACACATATGCCTGAAGAGGGATGCGAATCCGAGATCTTCTGATTACAAGGCCAACTCCCTGGCTATTATGTAATCTGTTTTTTCGATCGTACAGTCTTCATTCTAAATTTGTCATTCCAGTTAATAATCTCCCGCAATGCATTACGATGAGGTTCCGAGTTGAGGGAACATTTTCGTCATATATTTGAATGTTTTGTCACAAATAACGTCATTTCGTGAAGAAATAATTCTCAAAATTAACAAAATACAGCTCGAGCTTGGCTGAATCGTCAAAAGTAGGAGTTTTATTTCTGAAGGTGTTAAACGGAAGAATTTTTATGTCCGTATTAAACGATGGAATAATTATTGCTTTCCAAAATAATGCGAAGCGAAAACTGTTTTCCTTCGTTTTAAGCAAAATTTTCTGTTAAACATTTTCACTTTAACGAAGCTTGGAGATACAAAGATGTTTCACGATTAAAAAATCTTTTTTAAACTATTGTGTAACAAGAAAAAAAAAGTTTCTACCATTTAACAAGGAATTCACTTGTATCTTTCAAAATTAATTAAAGGTTCTTAAGTAGAAAAATGTTGTGGACAAGTGTAATATAGTATGTTGGAGACAAGTCCGTTACTGAAACAATGTGCACTGAGGAAAAAATTTCGAAAAATCATTTTAATGTATGGTAATTACATTTCTGGTACAAAAATATTATAATTCTCGTATTTAAATCCAAAATGTACGGCATTTAAACCATTGATTTGATAATTTTTCCGTTCATATGGTAATGGTTTAACGGAAATTCTGTTTTTAAAAATAATAGTTATTATTATTAGTAGTAGTAGGTAGGTACTTTAATCACATCGCACTGGAACACACAACGGGCTATCGGCGGTGGTCTGGGAAAGATCCCTGAGAGTGATCCTATAACATACCATCACAATTTTGATCCTCTTCATAAGGGAATGGCTCCTCCGCTTTGGCAAATCTACAACCTACTCACCAAGTCCACACATTCAATAACAAATACAAAAACTAAATAGTAAATTTAACTGAATAAATGGTTTGTATGACATGTACTAGCATGATAAAATTATCAAATTTTGTCACTTTATCACATATGATAAAACCATATTTTGTCGCTTTTCCCCTAACGACAACTAAATGCTTCGGTGAAAATTACCGAGTCTTTTGTATTCTCATCAGAATCAGAAGCACGGTACATGTTCCAGTACTTTTAATCATGCATTTTTTCTCAGCGATAAATTTATATTTATGTAAAAAGCAAAAACTTAACGTTACCATTGACGTCAAGAGATATCTAAATATTACTACTTAATTGGCAATAATAACCAAACATTCCTTCAAATTTATTCTAGAATCTTAGATAGTAATTTTAAGGAAGAAATAAATATATATTTAAATGCTGCGCTTATTACATGTTAAAAGTTTATAATTTAGATATTATACAAATATGTAATGTATACTTCATTATTTAAAATTTATTTTATGGCTTTTTATTGAATGCCTTTTACATCTTATTTGACTTAATACTAGCTGTACCCTGCGTGCGTTGCAACGCTTTCAGTTTGAATTTAAATTTTGTATTTAAGTGTGTAAATGAGATTTGCGATTGTGATTTGAAATGAGAATTTTATTTAATGGTGAAAAAACCAGTGATAGTCTCAACAATTAATTCTGTAGGATATCGTTAGTGCATTTTCAAACAGAAATGTATGGTGATGCACACCGACCATGAAACATATTTTGGATGATGATCTGAAAAAAGTCTGGATCAATGGCGACATCAGGTATTTCTGCTGATATGAGCTGACCAATTTGTCATGGTGTGATTTTTTCAATAAGCCAAATCATGTGGCAATTCTCTTTTTTTGCCATTCAATAGAATCCATCAAACACCGTGTCTCTCTAAAAATATGACTTTTCGCAATAAAACCAAGTATAGAGCTTAATATTTGTTTTAACTTACGTCATGATGAAGATCCGATGATGTTTGCCTAGGTTACAAAAGCGCTTTAATTTTAGCTCAAGCAGGATTGCATGTGAATGTAAAAAATAACTCTGGCTGCCCATATGCTCACCGATACTTGTAGCACCAAATGAAGTCATTTGAAAACACGATTGTACTGACATATATTCGCCAAGAAAAGTTTCTATTAATTGGCTTGACCCGATAACAACGTTGATAATGGCTCGGCTGGCGACGTTAAATCTGGTAGTTTCACTTTGCCTCCAGAACAGCAAATTCCAGCTGTTTCATTCTTAAATTTGAGAGCACTAAAAAACATACATAATTGATCCATTTTTTCGATGATGACGCTTGGGTGAAAGACTATAGTCGGTTGTCGCATCATAGTGAAATGCACTGAGATCTAAATCAGAGTATTGGCAGCGTCTGAATAGCGAAGTGCGATTGATTTTCATTCTTGCATCCTGTTGCTCTGATGTTTCCGACGAACGGGCTTGAGTAGTGCGTTCTCGATCGGATTTCATTCTTGCTTCCTGTTGCTCTGATGTTTCCGACGAACGGGCTTGAGTAGTGCGTAGTTGATTTGTTAACAGTCTTCTTTCCCGTTGCTCTGATATTTTCAACGAACAGGATTGAGTAGTGCGTAGTTGATTTGTTAAAAGTCATCTTTCCTGTTGCTCAGACGTTTCTAAGGAACGGGCTAAAGCATTGTGTTCTCGATTAGTTTCAAATCTTTTTTCCCGTTGCTCCGATGTTTCTGAAACACGGGTAGTTCTCTTTTTGCGTGCTTGAGATGTCGATCGACTAAGAGCGATTCGTTTAGGCGGCATATTTTTGAAAATATTCTCTTTCAAACAAAAAGAAATGCAAAAGTTGACAGTGGTCGCAAATTTTCTAAATTGAAAATTCACATATTCATTTTAAATAATAAAAAAAGCAATAAAATGCAATAAATTAAATAAGAAATATAACAATGATAAAATTTAAAACAAAAATCTATTTTTTAAATGAAAGAAACAAAATGAATGTGAATTCGTAAACTTTGTAATAATAAACAATCTAATAGTTTTCAAATGACAACTGTCAGCAATGAAACCTTCAAAAACTGTATTTAATTGTGCTGAACTAAAATTGCATACTAAATATTTTATACTAAATATTTTATACATTGCATACTAAAGTTTTTACGACCAATAATTACGAAATCTATTATCGTTGATTTTACGTGCTTGTGCTCACCTGACATAAAGAAACTTGCGCGAATTAAAATTAAATATTGAAGTATATGTAATTTACTTTTCTAAAAGAATAGAGCTATAAGATAGAAAATATCACTGTTGCTATCTTCAAGACATTTGAAAACTGAATCGTTTATAGCAAAATTTAAAACAATGGCTAACTATTAACCAATCAGAAAATTCCATTTCGATTTTCACTGATACCGTTGGAACGGTTGGTCGCAGAATGTTCTAATGTCGACAGAAACCTTCCTCGTGCTTTGAACGATCTGTATGCTAAGTTTCATAGCTTTCTGTCCGATGGTTTAGGAGTCTATAAAGGACAAACAAACAGACACACATTCATTTTTATATATATAGATAGATTATAAAGTTTATAATGTTAAGTAATATTTTCATACAATATATTTATATAGCATGTGTAAAAAAATCATTAAATATAATAATGGTTATTTTTTTCTACTTTATTATCCTATTATAAGTTCTAACTTTAATTTATTGTTTTTATTGTACGCCTTCGTGTTAAATTTGTTCAAGTCACTGAATTCTATGGCGAATTTCCTTTTAAATCAATTGTTGAGTGGAATATTTAAAATTAAATATCTTACCAAACATCTAAAAAATTAATTGAAATAACTTTGTTAGAAGTACGAAAAAATAATAGCTGTAATGGTGTGGAAAAGAAATTTGGATAAATGTTTAATTTGAAAATAATGAGAGTTCATTAAAACGAAGATGGGGGTTCAAATCAAAAGAATAACGTTGGAGAGAATTTTAGGGAAGGTACAGGGAAAGGCGGTGAAGTATAGTGGAAGAAGTACAAAGGAGGTGAACCACAACAACCGTGATGGGCTCTTGAGGTCATTTAAATATTGGTTGACTAAGGCGAATAGTAAAAAAAAAGGGGCAATAAACCATATTATGGGAGGGGGGAAGTGTGCGTGATGAGAATAAATAAAAAGCATAAATCAGATCATAAAAAAGAGAGAACAAACAAAAAATTCTTACACCTGGAATTGACCTGGAACAAAACAAGTAAAAAAAAATACGATAGGAAGCTAGTTACTCACCCATCTTGTGAACCGCTGAAAACGCTGGAGTCAAGGCCTGGATCTACACAAAAAAAAAACACGGCAAAAAAAAGGGAACAAATAAAAGGCAAAAATAAAATTAAAAAAAGGCAGCTGACATCGTTTTTGATGAGCATCAACAAATTAAGTTTATTATTAAAACCAAAAAAATGGTTTACAAATTTACTACAAACATTCCTTTTTCGAAGAAAGCGACGCCAACTCAATTGGCACACAATTAATCAAAGTAGTAAAGGTTTTTTTTTTCTTAAAAAAAGATCAAACAAGAAGAAATTTACACCAACTAAAGATATATAAATTTTAAAGAAAAAACTAACATATTGAGTTAGAAAGATGGGGAAACAACACCATATTAATGGTGGATAAAACCTAGCAAAAAGGGCGAAGGCCAAAAAAAAAGATCTAAGAAAATAAAAAAAAATGAGCGGGCACATAGGACCAGCCCGAAGGCTGTCCTGGAGAGCAACTACCAAAAAAAAACGCTGTGAGAGTAGAAAGTTTATGAGGAAAGGGGGAAACTGACCAATAAGGGTCCAGAAAAAAGCCCTAACCGCAAGACGGGAAACCCCGTTTAAATTTAGCAAGAAGGAGGGAAGAAGAAGAACCGTAAAAAAAACAAGATGGCTAAGCAGCCAAAAAGTAAAAACCAGGGAAAGTTAATTAAAATAGAATGGCGCTGAAAACAACAAATCAAGGCAACAAGAAGTGGTAACAGGCTCAAATTAAATGTAAAAAAATCATTAAATTAAATAAAAAAACAGGAAAACAATTAAAAAAGGAAAATTAAATTTAATTTAAAGATAAAAAAAAAAAACAGTATACCCTGTTAAAAAAGCGATGTTACAGAACACCGTGACATATTACCCCACTTCGCCGGAAAAATTTTTTGACGAAGGAGGAAAATTTTTGGGAGAAAAAAAACCAAGAATGCATAAATTTGAAATCTTGCACTTACAAGGAATGTTGTATTACAATAACTTTAAACATATTTACTTTTCAACATTTTCGAAGAGAGTAAAACAGATGTAAAGTAGACCCGGCTTACAAAGTTTCTCAAAGCTCGTAACAGTTCATGTTTTAAAGGGGTGGTGGTACAGTTCAGTTGCACTAGTAGTTGGATAGGTTGCTGACATTCTACAAAGTGTTCCAATGAGTGAGGCTTAACACTGTTGATCCGAGAAAGTCCCAAAAGAAGAGTCTACAGGACAGATCACACCTAAAAGGTAAACTTGCGGCAGTTAAGAGTTCGGTGAAAAAAAATGGTATGATTTGAAAAAAAAAAAGGATGAGTAACTAGTTTGTTCCAGATCAGTTCCTCAATTACATACAAATTCATAACAATACCTTTCAAGGTATGTACAAATGAAGAAGAACTGATTTCACCTTCTACAACGAGCATGAAGTAGAGCATGAAGTAAAGAGTAGTTCAAAAAATTACGATATGGCAAAAATTATGATAAACAAAGGGAAAAGAAATATAAACATGAGCTAATTTAATTAATTTAAATTTTAAGTTATCACTATCAGGTCAAACTTACTAAGACTTACCAACCTGAGGCTCAAATATCATGGGCAGCATGACAATCAAGTCAGTAGCTCAGTAAATTTACAACCATTAAAATGATAGCAGAAGAGGTGGTAAACAATCATTTGTAGCACCAAAAATTATATTATGAAAAAAAATAACTGAAGAAGGAAAAAAAATTGTGTTTACCACATGAAATTTTGAAGAGAAACAAAACATAAATCACTTAACTCAAAAGGTAAAAATTGTTTGAGAAAAAAAAATTAGCCCCAAAAAAAATTGAAATAATTAGTTGAACAAGGTGAATTAGTGAGTAAGACAAGTTATATCCATACAGCACAAATGGACAACACATAAAATCCGATTATCTAATAAGACAAAAAAAAAAACACAACACAAAATCTCTAATTCACTTAATTACACAAAATCTGTTTGCTCATCAAAAAAACATTTTTCAAAGAAAATCTCACGTGAAAACATTATTTTGAAATCATTTTCAAATATTGTCAAAATCAGCATAATAAACAATAAAAATTTTTTTTGAGTTTTAACAAGTCTAATAACACATTAGATTAAACCCAAAAAATTTCAAAATTTGTGAAATTGACAGCAAGTAAAAGTTAATTGACATGTGGTGTTGTTGAATGTTCATAAAATTAAGTTTAGGAAATCTATGAAATAAGACTAAAGAAAAAATTGCAAAAAAATTTTTTTTTTTTTTTTAAATTTGCATCAGCATTAGAATATTAATTAGTATAATCATTCATATTCCATTGAACATGAAATATAGTTTTAGATAGTAAGAAAATGTTTAAATAACTGACATTTGTAGTGATCAGAAGAAAATAAATTATTAACATACACTTTAAATTCTCACTTCTCTGCGGGCTACATACAGACCATCTTCTCACAATGTTATGTTTATTTTTTAACAAACACCTTACTTTGTTGGGGTACCATTTTTAATGAGCCTTACACAACTCATAGAATAACTCAATAACTCATTTTCCTCTGTATTCATACCAGGGAAATGTATACTAACAAACTCGAAGAACCATCATCATTTTTCATGATACAAACATTCCAGGAGGAATTCTCCTAGTAACACTCGTGACATAAAACTCCAACAAACTCTGGCCTCATTATCCAGATGAAGCATTAGATCACACAATTCTCTTGTTGGTTCTGGCCAGGACAGATCAGGAGCAAGGTTGAGTCTTACCCATGCTCGACCAGATACGAGACATATTGTATTGTAAAAAAAAAAAAACACAAATATTTTAACTCTGACATGGAATCACCAACTGTCCCGACACTTTCGGAACAAAACATTTATCAGACTCAGAATTAGTAAATATAGCAACAAAAAAAACTCATTTATATACCTGTACCCATTAACACCTTTCTGAGAAGTCAAAGTGAGTGCAGAGTGAGATTTACGTTTAAAGAAAAGCAAATATATTTTTATATATAAGAAAGAAACTTATAATTAACAATCAATGTAAGAAATCAACATAGTAAAATTGTCTGAGACCGATATGTAAATCGATCCTAATTTATATGTAACCATGTCTTAGTCATGTATTAGTTAATCTTACATCTATTATTATTGTTAATATTATTTTTTTTGTTTTAAAAAAACAATCATACGTGAAACAAATGTTACCAAATGTAATCAATAATATCATTATTTAACTTAATAGAGTCATTAAACTTAAGTTGCCATTGAAATACATAAACAAAAAATTAGAGGAAAATCAACTAATTAATACAATATAATAGACATTACCAAATTTGAAATGCTTCAAATTCACAATACAGCCCTATATGGCCACTCTAAGGCTACACGAGAACCAAAACATCACAAACAGGAGTGTGTAAAAAAAAATATTTTAAAACTTGTGTCAATGTTAAGTGACAATTATTATTTATCAAAGTTGATTATATGATGGACTACTAAATAGCATTGCATTTTAACAACAGATCTAAGAAAAATTTAAAAAATTCGGTTAACGACAGGTAAGGATCAACTCTTGTGCATTACTAATAATGATAAAAAAATCAGATCACTTGAATATTGTATTTATTTAAGCTATATTCAACACCACCACTATTAAATTTGGTGAGACCTTCCTTTTTTGTAAACAAAAGCACAGTAATATTGACTTTTTATTTTGTCAATACTGATAACAAAAAGATAACAAAATATTGAGTTTGGTTCAATAAGAACCATCACATTGAATAAAACATTGTAATAAAAATATACATATCCATTCTCATCATCACGTCACGTTTAGTTAAATAAATAACCATTCATTCAATCACTTAGTGTTACAATTATGTTTAAGTATCAGATGATAAATGTTACTTATAACTTTAATTATTTATCTATTTATTTTTATTTATTATTTTTTTTTTTTTTACATTTAACAAAGAAGGAATGTTCTCTAAGAAGGAATGTTCTCAATTCAAACACAATAATTTTACCTCAAAAGATACCTAACCATTATAATTTTAAACTACCAATGAAGATAAAGTACAAAATCTTTTGTACATTCATAAGTATTTATATATTAAATTTTTAAACCAGGACTCAACAGGTTAAGCAAATGATTTTTGCCAAAGAGCATCAAAACAATTCAATTATTTAATAATTCACCTGAATCATTACATTTTGTTTTTATATCATCTGGTTTCTTTAACCAGGAAATCATAGTTTATCATCTGGCTTCTTTGACCAGGAATAACCTTCTGATTCATATTTGATCAGGAAAAAATAAGAATAATCAGCTTCTGGTATCATTTTGACCAGGGAAAAAAATAAAATTCTGGCTTAATTTACCAGCAAAAAGGACGACAAATCCTGAATATAACCTAGTCAACAGTAGACCAGGGTTTGAACCTGGGCTTTTGCAAAGGCGCAATGTACTAACTTTTATACGATCTACTTAACTCAAGTTAACATTAGAAGGACTCTCTTAAAAAAAATCATTCCCGAAAAAAAAATTTGAGCTCAGGTATTACCCATAGCAAATCAGGACAACTTTTATCCTAATTAGATTTAAAAAATCCCAAATAAAATTTAGAGGCATCTGTATTACCAGACACAATTCAGGACATTAGTTTTATCCCAAATAATTTGAAAATTTATCCCAAACGAAATGATGCGCTCAAGTATTACCAAGAGCAAATTCAGGACCTACACTATCCCAAATATTCGTATTATTATTTTTTTTGTGCAATAACTCAAATAAAATACAAAATTATCAGATACTCTTCTATCAAAATTATCAGATACTCTTCTACCAAAATTATCAGATACTCTTCTACTCTTCTATCAGATACTTCGTAATAAAATCAAACAACTAAGCCTGGCAAATTTAAACCAACACATTCACTCGCAAAATTGAGAACATTAAATAATAAAATTTGGGAAAGAAGAAAATCTAAGAAAATTGGCCTAAAAGAAATCTAATTCAACTAAAATAACACACATGAAACTTTCTAATTAGTAAAATATATAAGATCATGCATAATTAATGATTGTGTGAAAAAGGAAAAAAAACTTGACCCCTCTACAACAACTTACAAATATACAAAAATGAGCAGAAAAAAAAAAAACATTTAACAGACAAGAATTAGAAAATAATTTCAAATAACCATCATTACAAATAAATTATCTTATCCAAAACAATTAATCAACATGAAGAAAGAATGATTTTTAACAAAATCATGATACCATTTAAAACACCAAGTGATATAAATGACTTATGGGATTATTGATCATAATAACATTAGTTCACTATGAATCAACATACTTAAATAATCAATTATGTTCAGTGTAACAAAGAACAGTGTTAAAACAAGTAAGAAAGGAAGACAGAAATAATGAACGGAATCGATCAAAAGCAGATGAGTTAAGTTGCTAACTTAATTAAAGTATAAAATACTTAATTCATCACAATTTACAATAATTGCAAGTTAACTACAAAATCAGTTATAATAACGTGCATAAGTTAAATAAAATTTACAAAATGGATTTATAAATTGCAAAAAAAAATTGCCTATTGATGTTTATCCAACAATTTATATTCGAATACAGTAAAACCATTTATCTTTACAAATGATATTTAAAGTGTAAAGGAAAATTTTCTAAAATAGAACTGATTAAAATAAATTCAGAAATTTAATTCTGGATGAAAAAAAATCAATTAAGATATTACTACAAATTATAACAATTTTCAAAATTATTTATTATTATTACCTAAGTACAACCTACAAAACGAGCAGCACCATGTGTAATGGTGTGGAAAAAATTTGGATAAATGTTTAATTTGAAAATAATGAGAGTTCATTAAAACGAAGATGGGGGTTCAAATCAAAAGAATAACGTTGGAGAGAATTTTAGGGAAGGTACAGGGAAAGGCGGTGAAGTATAGTGGAAGAAGTACAAAGGAGGTGAACCACAACAACCGTGATGGGCTCTTGAGGTCATTTAAATATAGGTTGACTAAGGCGAATAGTAAAAAAAAAGGGGCAATAAACCATATTATGGGAGGGGGGAAGTGTGCGTGATGAGAATAAATAAAAAGCATAAATCAGATCATAAAAAAGAGAGAACAAACAAAAAATTCTTACACCTGGAATTGACCTGGAACAAAACAAGTAAAAAAAAATACGATAGGAAGCTAGTTACTCACCCATCTTGTGAACCGCTGAAAACGCTGGAGTCAAGGCCTGGATCTACACAAAAAAAAAACACGGCAAAAAAAAGGGAACAAATAAAAGGCAAAAATAAAATTAAAAAAAGGCAGCTGACATCGTTTTTGATGAGCATCAACAAATTAAGTTTATTATTAAAACCAAAAAAATGGTTTACAAATTTACTACAAACATTCCTTTTTCGAAGAAAGCGACGCCAACTCAATTGGCACACAATTAATCAAAGTAGTAAAGGTTTTTTTTTTCTTAAAAAAAGATCAAACAAGAAGAAATTTACACCAACTAAAGATATATAAATTTTAAAGAAAAAACTAACATATTGAGTTAGAAAGATGGGGAAACAACACCATATTAATGGTGGATAAAACCTAGCAAAAAGGGCGAAGGCCAAAAAAAAAGATCTAAGAAAATAAAAAAAAATGAGCGGGCACATAGGACCAGCCCGAAGGCTGTCCTGGAGAGCAACTACCAAAAAAAAACGCTGTGAGAGTAGAAAGTTTATGAGGAAAGGGGGAAACTGACCAATAAGGGTCCAGAAAAAAGCCCTAACCGCAAGACGGGAAACCCCGTTTAAATTTAGCAAGAAGGAGGGAAGAAGAAGAACCGTAAAAAAAACAAGATGGCTAAGCAGCCAAAAAGTAAAAACCAGGGAAAGTTAATTAAAATAGAATGGCGCTGAAAACAACAAATCAAGGCAACAAGAAGTGGTAACAGGCTCAAATTAAATGTAAAAAAATCATTAAATTAAATAAAAAAACAGGAAAACAATTAAAAAAGGAGAATTAAATTTAATTTAAAGATTAAAAAAAAAACAGTATACCCTGTTAAAAAAGCGATGTTACAGAACACCGTGACAATAGCCTTACTAAATTTTTAAATTTATATTTGCTTACATATAAAATGCTTTATTCGTTAAAATACCAGCATTCACATTTTATTAGTTTGTGAACTAATATAGATTAATAAATGAGCAAATAAAATAAAATTAGTTTAATTATTGTTTCTAAATACAATATTTTCTATTAAAAGATACAATTTAAAACAAAATAATAAAATTATAATTTTAAACAGACTGTAACAATAAAAAAGAACCAATAACTCATCAAAGAGTTTTTAAAATTAGGAAAAAAATTCTTCACAATGAAAAAAGGAGAAAATAAGAAAAATATGAAACTCTTTTTTTTCTCTAATGAGGCGTATCGTAACTTTATCAATTATTAAATAGATGTTAAAAAAAACTTCTCCGAATGGAAATTTTTTCTCGTTAGTTAGAGATTCTATTACTCAAAAAGATATTTTTTTACTTACTTTTATATTTTTCTGTGCAATAAATATGTTTTAATAAAATGGAAGCTTTTGATAAGTCGTAAATTAGTGAAAAGAGTAATGATGATGTGGCTATAAATTTTTCAGAAATTTCTTTGCCTTCCAGCGGTAAATGATTTTAAATATTTAATTATTAAATGAAATTAATAAACTAAAAATATTTTATAACTGAATTAGAAAGGCGAATAATTATTATTAAGTGTGTGAAAGTGAAATAATTATAACAGTTCAATCTCAAAAAATATTTACGTTTTTAAAACTTATTTTCGCATTATATCTTACTAATTTAATATAATGTCACGTAGAATGAATTTATATTAGTAAAAGAATGTTAAATAGATTTATTAAAAAAAAATTTAAAAAAATAAAAAATAAATAAATAAAATAAATAAAAACTCGCGTTTTTATTCTAATCACCAGAGTTTTTATCAAAAGTAACGAAACAGGAAATGTGAAACTGTAATTTTCTAGAATACATAGAAATAATAGCTTGGATAACAATTATACATTTTCTTCGAGGTTTGAACTCTGTATCTCTGACTCACCTGTGTAAAAGCAATTTTTTAAAGTCAAATATAAGTAAATAAATAATAAATAAATAAAAATGAAACTTTTACTAAAATACTTATTTAAATGCCTAATTTCATGCAGATTTTAAAATAGTTGTATAAAAATCTTACCTAAAAGTGTTCAATGTTCCTAAATTGTAAAATATTTACAATTATTTCAAATGTGATTTTATGCCTTTTTCATAAACATAGATAGTGTACGTTATCTCTTCTTTTAATATATGATTTTAGAATCCTTATCTAAATCTAAGAAATTAATGATCAGAAATTAATATATAATTAAAAAAAAACATCATAAAAAGTTGAAGATTTATTAACGAGGTAAACAAGATTGAATTCGTCGAAATCTGTCACCCGAAGAGTCCCTCGCCTTCTACTAAAACACAAAATAACTGTAGTATTCTGTGCGTCAGAAAATATTTTACTGAAACAATGACAGCATAATTTTTTATTACAGTTATTTTAAATTCATAGTTATTTTAAAATTTATTACTTTATTATTTAAAATTTATTAGTTTATTATTTAAAATTTATTAGTTTATCATTTAAAATTTATTATTTTATTAATTACAGTTACAGATATTTTAAACTCAATCAATTAAATTTATTACAGTAGAACCATGGATTCGCTACTGTTTTAAATTTATAATTTTATGGCGACTTTACTTGAAATAAAAAATATTAAAAAACGTTAAATGCTCATAGTTAACTAATAAAACCATTAAATCATAAATATTGAACAATGAAATCATTAAAATTTAAATATCAATTATAATATTAATTTAATTTGTTAAATAATACCATCTTGTTATAATTTAGTTTTACTGTGGGTGAAAATATCTGCAAAATCATTTGCGTAAATTGGCTAAACATCATATTGTTTACGAAACTTTTCGTATGCAATATAGTGGGTAATTATAATAGGCATTGTATCAGGAAAGTTAGCACATTGTTGAAACATAATGTAGGTACCTTGAATCCTAACACAGTGGGAATTTATAGAAACCTGAATTAGTTGTAAATTAGAGCATTATTTCTCGTCATGAGGAATCATGATATCATACATTAAACCGTAAAAAAAATTATCTTATTTATTTCAGCTTAAATGATTTATTTTGGTGATAAATGAATTTTCAACGTCTTTTATAGGTTTTCAATGTATTTTTTTAGAAAAAAAATTAGACACGACTTGAACATTTATTTTACTTCATGCTGGAGAGATAATGTAAATTACAAGAAACTGAAGAGGTAAGATATTAATAAATTAAAACTTCAAAAATATGGAAAGTGGAAATAATAGTCGACATGTTTCCAAGAGCTCATAAACAGGCGCCTATTTTCAAAACTTGTGGGACGTGAGTGAAAAGAAACAAAAGTGATCTGAAGTATAAAATGATTTGTATGCTTTTCAATTTTTACTCTTGTAAGCTAGTGTAATTGTCTCGCGAGAGGCGCAATTTCATTCTTTTAGTTATAACGCTCCCAATCTTTGAGAATATAAAAATTTTGCCGCTAAAAAATTTATAAAAAAATCAACCATTATGAAAGTTATAAGAATAAACCTGTTTAAAATTATTAGCATGTAAATCATCAAAATTTGGGTTGAGCAATATTTTTTGAAAAAAACAAACTAATTAAACTTTTATAACAAAATAAATTGAAGGAATGCATTTTGTGGAGCAAAGACATTTGCAATTTCATTGTTGTAAACAGTCATTAGGGTTATTACGCTCTCTAGTCTTTGGGAAAATGATAGGAGGCTAATTACTTTGGCTGAACAATAACTTAAGAGTTGACACAATAACGTATACTATGCCTCGTGTCTGAAATTAATACAGGGGTTGTGTACTCTAGTTCATTCTTCCAGAATAAATTTTGATTTAGAGGTTTTCGAGAGGAAAATACATGCATGACCTGTGCTTTATTGTGTAAATTCAAACAGCCCCGAGATAGAATTAGGTGCCTATCTGTTCCCTAAATTGAATTGTGTGATTGCTTTTCCTTTTAAATGAAATGCTTGGAATTCGAATTAATCATAAATATTTTAGGAGAGAATTAAAATTTTAGCTTTTGTTGAGGCTTATCTTCTTATTATGAATTTCTGAAAGCGGTATCGTTAAATAATTTTAATACTTTCTATAAATTATATATGAATAAATATAATTTAAAATGTATAAATATAATTTAAAATGTATGAATATAATTTAAAATGTATAAATATAATTTAAAATGTATAAATTTATTCAAAATTTAGTTTAGAATTAAATAAATACAACTACTCATGTTTCTCATAGATTCAGGATGTAAAATAATTCATTTAAGAATATGATAAAAAATAAATTCAAATCCTAATTAAGTAGTAATTAGGGTGAAACAAGATAATTGTCATATTTCATGACTATTCAGAATGTAATTATGGATCAATTAAAGTGAAGTAAAATGATTACTCATACTTTTTATCCGTTTATCATTAGGTATAAATTAATTCAGATGATACTTTTGGTTGAAATAAAATCATTTATCGTATTTCTGATCAAATTAGTGTGCAAGTTCAGAATATGATATAAATCAATTTAGAATGTTCAATTCCTATCGTGTGAAATAAGATAATTATTCATAATTCTCATAAATTCTGAATGTAGTTTAAGTTCTTTCGGAATGAAATTTTGAATCAATTAGATTAAAAAAGAGGATTACTCATGTGTCTATTCAATTCGGAGTTGAAGGTTAATTAATTTGGAATATCATTTAAGATTAAGTAAGGAAGAATATTATAATAAATCATCTTCCTCATTAGCTTAGTATAAAATATTAGTGAATTCAGATGGTAATTTAAGACGGAATAAGATAATGACTCATATTTCTGATTAATTCAGAATTTAGCATATTTCAGTTCAAAATATGAGATAAATCGGAATGTTCAATTAATTGGATGCGTAATAAGTATAAATTAAGGTCTCATCAATTCAGTATGAAAATACATCAAAATCCTTGAAATATCTCAATTAGAAACAAAGAAGACCATAGTCAACTTTTTCTTTACTCTTGTATATTGTTTTAATCGCTAAAACATGGCGATTGACTGGCATTAATTACGGAGAGTAAAGTGTTTGTTTGGGTTAGTTTTTCATTTGATAGCTTTGAAAATTAATTTAACGTTAACTTTCTTTCATTATGATTTGATAATTTGGTTGATAAATTAAATAAACAAGCTACAGAACACAAGCATGCAGCTGATTTTGATTACGTAACTAAGTAAATGAAACCTTATTGTTATATTATAGATTTATTTAAAAAATGGACACAATTCAATTTATTTTCTATTTTATGAAGTGTAAATTGAACATGAACAATTTGTAAAAGGAAAAGTTTCAGTTTTTTTTCACCCGCGTTTTGTTCAATTTATCTTATCTTTTCCCCCCAACAGACATTAAAGCATCCCACATGCGAAAAATATAATGTGTTTCTGGGTAGTTTGAAACTATGACACGATTCCACAGATGCCACTCTAGAATTTTCTTTTTAAAATTACGGTAATATAACTGACAATAGTCTGGTGTTCATCCAATAAGCCGTAAAGTTTAAGGCAGGTTTTGGAACCATTTACAACTAGCATAGTTTCAAAACCGTAAAAAAATTAAATGGACTTTGGAGCCAAGCTTTTGGTAAGGAAATGGGCATTAGGGTTAAATTGTGGTTCAGTTGTGTTTCATCAAATGAAACGTGGAATGTGGATTAATTAGTTTATTTGGTTGTTTCACCTATAGTAAGAGATTGGAAATACTATAATATAGTGCGGCAGCTTTATGGTGCTGCCATCTATGCGTGAATGAGAGTATGGTTTTCCAATAGTCCAGGGTCACAAATTGGGGATGCAAGACGATGGAAACTCTTCATCCGTATCAGGAAATGGCAGAAATTTTGTGTTGTTAACGCCGTAATTCCTTGTTTTGTCGGTCATGAGATTGACAGATTAGCCCTTTCGGTTATTATATTTACACAACTTCAAGGAACTACGCAGATCCATTACGTAGGCCTAGTTGGTGAGAGTAAATTCTGGTTGATTACCCGTATTATCTGAAAGCAGTTAATAAACGGCTTTTCTAACAGTTAACAGCTTGAATACCATCTTATTTATGATTATTTGTCTGCTTTGTTTGAATATGGTAAAATAACGGTTAAATAAATTGTTATTTAACCATTTATTGCAAGAAACTTGTAACAGTGCAATTAAAGTTGTTGGTAGAGGTTGAACGGAAATAGACCACTAAACATATAGCCTCTCACGAAAATCTCACTTAGCGTTAGACCCCAGAACATTTTGCAACCTGAAATACTTCTTGCAAATTCAAGAATGCAAAAAAAAAATAAAAAAAAAAAAATTATCATAAATAAGCTGCACAGTAGCCATCTTGCTGAAAACTGACGATAAAACGAAATTCCTGACAACAGCAGCAACACTATAACCGATAAAGTGGTGGTCTTTTATTTTTTATCATTTCAAACGAACAAACTCATAATCCACAAGAAGAAACGGCTCCTCAACGTTGGCTCACTTCTTGGTCCGCTCTGACCTTAATATAATACTGTTCATATCTACATGAAACACAAATTAATTTAATTTGGTGAATTTTTTGAATAACTCTGAACTCTAAGTTATTTATTATCAGCTTAAAGCAAATTATATCAGCAGCGTTTGCAACAAAGTTGTAGAAAATCAGTAATTTCCCGTTGATAAAAAATCTTTATAGTACCTATCAAACATCTTTATAGACCACTATCCCAAATGTTTTTTAGTTGTCACGATTGTGAGATGCTTGAAAATTTTTTTATTACATATATTTTCGCTTTCTATTTTCATTCAATTAAGCTAACTTCATTAAGCTTTTTAAATTTTAATTAACATATTTATACCCATAATTTGTGTATTTGTATACTTAATACACATAATCTGCGTGTATAAATTCTGTCGCTTATGCAAGTAAGCAACCTCTGGATAAAATCGTGTCTTAATCTTTTAAAGGGCTATTTTCTTCAAGTAATTTTTGATATATGTTAAAATAAATTTCGAGGCTGAGATTAATTTATAAAAATAAATACATATCTGGCAACGCTCTTCAAAAATGTTTTCTCCTAGTGGTTGTGAAAAGCCAATTAAGTTTAGATTTGTAAATATTTAGCCAGAAATTAAAAACACTATCAGTATATGTACATATAGATAATATATATAAACTCATATATAATAGTAAGCATATTATATATATGTTTAAATTATTCAAATGTAATGGTAGTCAAAAACATCTTAAACCGTACTTATATCATTAAGAATAAAATCTGATTTTATAAATATCGCCACCACATTAAATATAAAGATAAAATCAGAAGAGTTGTCGAGTGTGGAAATTAAATCAGCTAATTTCTTAAAATAAATTTGCTTTTTAGACCATTTTTTGTCGGGAAATTAGGGAAATTATCAACATTTTACTCATTGTTAAGAATTGGCCATAAGCTTGAGCTTCTATGTTGATAAATGACAAAATTTTTATTTCTGTGTTTATAACTATAAACTATAACTATAAACTATAACTATAAACTATAACTATAACTATAAACTATAAACTATAACTATAAACTATAACTATAACTATAACTATAAACTATAACTATAACTATAAACTATAACTATAAACTATAACTATAAACTATAACTATAAACTATAACTATAAACTATAACTATAAACTATAACGTTAAATTATAAATATAAACTATAACTATGAGAAATGATCATATGAACGAACACAAAACACACAAAAGAAAATAGCTCCTTTGTGTTGGTTCTGTTCTTGCTCTTACGCGGACCTTTAGCGTAATGAAATTTATGTAAACAAAGCTCATTATTGATATTTTTTTTTTTTTTGCGTATTTTTTTGAAGTTGTAAGCAGATAACATCATAAATAATAGGGAGGGCTTCCCATCGACATTTTAAAATTAATGTGGCCGATGTGAAGTATGCTTCCCAGTGCCTTATAAAGGAGAAAAAGTTTGGAGATAAAATTTAGTTTTTTTTGTTTTGTTTTGTTAAGGAGAAAAAGTTTAAAAAGCTACTCCTCACAGTCTTAAAAGTTCGTGACGTCCTTCTAAGACGACATAGAAGAACTTATTCTGATCTGGAAAAGTATGTTTATTGAAAAGTTCAGAAATAGTCAAACAAGAGTAAAACGTTTGCTTATTTATTTATTTATTTTTGTTGATAAAAGTTTGGAGGATTCAGCGTAATAATAAAAGAAAACCATCTTTTTGGTCCCTGTGATGCATGAAAAACACATTCTTATCACATAACATTTATTAATAATTTTATTTCTTCAATGGAATAATTTAAAGTAAAAATAAATAAACCAGAACATACGTCAGCAGTTTTTTAAACGCAATAAATATCAACATTTGTAGTTCAGATCTAAGTCACTTCCCCTTAATGGCATTTAAAAGATTTGTTTACATTTATTTTTTTTTTAAAAAAAAAACTTTTTGTGATCAATGGCTTTTATATAACAACATAAGCCACATCGTATGAATTAATTGCTTTTTACTGTTCCTTTAATTTATTATTCACAAATATGTACATACGGGGAAAAAGTAAAGAAAAAAAATAATGATAACAAAATGGCATTTTCATCTTCTCGATAAATATATATTTTTTTCATCTCTTCATATTTTTATTACTTTTTCCCCCATCGCAAAGAGCACTTTCGTAAGCAGGAAATTATTTCCGTGAAAAGAGGAGCGGAAAAAGAGAGAAAAAAAAGAGGAAAAGCTTGAAACCGTAAAATCGATTTTTCATTCCTCACACCACTTTTTCGCCAAATGAAGCCAAAATAAATGCAGCCATAGGATGGAACATTTATTAAAGAGTCCATGCAAATTAATTATGAATAAAGACCTTAGTCTCCTTTCACTCAAATTTAAAAAGATGTGCTCTGAAATTAAAAAAGGGATAAAAACTTTTAGGGAAGATTTTTTTCCCTTTTTTTGAATTTAGCTATGCTCTTGCCATAAGTTACTTTTTACTGTAATTGTTATTTTGGATTTTTAACGGTTAATGATGTGCCTAATTCTCTATCTTTTAGAAGAATAAGTTAGGTTCCTATTAATGGATTAATCATTGCGGATTAGAGTAGGGATTTAAGTGATAAATACTCGGGATCAATTGGTATTTAACTTGTTAAAAGGGTTTCCGATCTATGTGAGGAACGATCGATAGACTAAAAAGATCACGATTTTCTCATTACAAATTAACGAAAGTAAATGGAATGTTACCGAATATTAATTATTAAAGATGTCTATATATTTATTTTTAATGCAAAAAAATTTTCTGATATGAAATATTTATTTTTTACTAAGATAAATTGTTAAACTATTTTTCTTAGACATATAAATGCTAAATCTTTCATAAACTACTAATTCGACTTATTAAGTATTATTTAAAACCATTTATGAGATGGCAATAATTTACAAAACATTTTACTGTTCTTTTCATTTTTATTTATTTGTTAGTTTCTTAGCTAGTTAGTTAGTTAGTTAGTTAGCGAAAGTGAACATATGAGCATTTTTGGACAAATGATTTTAAACATTAATTTACAGAAAGTTAATATGGTACTAAGTTGAATTCTTATTATTGAATTAATCATTTAAGGATTAGAGTAGTTTCTTAAGTGATAAATACTTCGGACCACACTGTAGAGTAATTACTGAATATTACCATACTGCAGAATAATTTCCGTACTTGTATGGTTATGGTGTTTCTGGTGAATTAAACCACAGTTTTGGCGAATAAAACCAAATTATACGAATTTAAACCCCTTTCCGTTCATGTGGTACTAGCTTACCGGAAATTCCAGTTTACAAAATAGTTCTTATTACTACACGTTTAGCAAAAAATACTAAACTGAAAAGTAAATTTAACAGAATAAATGGTTTTATGCCATGCTCTGAGATATCATGATAATGCTAACGAATCTAACCACATTTACCAAACTTTATAACATACTATTATAAAACCATATTTTGTTATTAACTTTACCAAAATCATTATCAAAATCAGTAAAAATGACAGAGATTTTTGTTTTTCTCTTATATTGCCAGAAACACAGTAAATTTTTCCATATCCTGATAGTTATGACCATATATGTTTCTCAGTGTAGTTTTTAGCTTTGTTTTACTTTTTATAATAAATTAAAAGAAAATCTATTTTTTGATTTAAAAAACTAAAACTGCACTCATAAGTTAAACTATTTAGTTTTTTTTTTATCGTTTAAACTAAACTTGTTCGTCTAAATAATTTTGTCATAATTCCGTTAGCCGTACTAATTTTTTTGGTTCCCTTGACATTTGGATATTTTCACTCTGTTGCTGATAAAATATAAAGAAAATATTCCTTAAAGGAAATATATTCGGCACATATGCTTTCTAATTATATTACAGTAAGGTATTTTTTTAAAAAATATTTTAAAATGTTGTTTACCCTTTAAATAATGTTGTATAAACAATAATTGGCGTATTCGCACAAAAAATGAGGTTACACTTTCAGTAATTGCGTGCGAGAGAACTTTTAAGGATAAATAAAGATGTACGAGAAAAAGATGAACTTTTCCGAAATTCTTTTCTCTAAAATCACGTTTTCCAGAAAAAGAGTCGAAAAGAATAAAAGTATCTCTCTTCCGCAGTTTCAAAAGTTTGAATATTTTCTAGAAAACGTTTCCGCTTACAAGAAAAAAAAAAAAAAAAAAAAAAGAAAAAAAAAAAAAAAAAGAGAGCGTAAAAATATATTTCTCCGTTGAGAGCGTATGGAAGAGAGAACGATGTTAAGAAATAAAGTTCCCTCAGGTATTTCGCCGAACAGATAGAAAAAAAATTGGTATCGTTGTGGTAGGGTTGTGCGTCATATTGATGCTATGATACCGGTGTTTCGCTTGCAGGCGATTTGTTTTACTCTTTATTCTGTTACTTAGTTTATATATGTTGAGAATATCTATTTCTTTGCAAATTACAAATAAGCTTTGCTGTGTAGATAGTTTTCTCGATTTGTGTCATAAAAAATATCTCTATTTATTTGAGCTCAATTTCTAGCTTTGTATTCATATTGGAGTATATTCATATTCATATGAGAATTGCTTGGAGAATGTGAATCTTTATTTTCATGAATATTGATATATATGTTTGTATTAATGTTTATTTTATTTTGTTCATCATTGCAAACAAATTACAAATAAGCTTCGCTGTGTATAATGTATTCCCGGTTTGTGCTATAAGATGTATCATTATTTATTTGAAATAAATTTCTATCATTATATTTATGTTGGAGAATATTCATATTCATATGAGAATATATTAGAAAATATGAGTTTTCATTTCTATGAGTAATCATATTTTTTTACTTGCTGTTTTATCTCTAGGTTTATCTATTTCTTTCAAACAAACTAGAAATTGCTGTGCTAACTATTAGAATTATTAGTTTCTGTGTATATAGTATATTTCGAGTAGCGTCATAATATGATTATGATTATATATTTGAACTCAATTTTTAGCATTATGTTCATATATTCGTATTCATATTCTGATTAATATTTATAATAGTAAATATTCATAAAAATAAATATTTATATTCGTATTGTTTTAATTTAAGAAAGTGTGTGGAATTCTGATTGATGTTAGAATACCTTTGACGATGAAATCTGACGTTAGTGATCAGAAATGATAAAAATTTGTATTGGTATCTAGCATAGATATCCAGTTAATATTTAAGGCTTTCTAGCTCATCAAAAATTGCTCAGCATTTTGATTAAGAAATGGATTCCTCTTGGCAATAATGTAAAATTAAATTCTGTTTGTAACGGTCAGCAAACTATTAAAACTTGCTAGGCCATTGGAAACAGGAGTCTAGTATGTAGATTTTAGAAATAGAAAAGTGGTTGAAATTTTCATTGCCGCATTCCAACATTGCAAAGAAAATAAAGCGATATTAAAAACCCTATAATAAAAATGAACTTTATATAAAGATAAACATAGACAGAATTTAATATTGTTCTTTAAATGTCTAAATAATTTCTAAAATTTACTTTTAAAACTTATCTAATTTATTAGAGAAAAACACTCATCGGGGAAAATGGATGTTTTTCAAGCTTTTTCACATTCGTGCACTCTTCGACTAGATCGATTTCAACACTATAATCGTAATTAAAGATTTGTTGGAGTCATAAAAAATCAGATTAACATAAGCTTTACAAAAAAGCAGCACAACAAGATCAAATGAAAAAAGCAGACGTTAATTTTGGAACTTCTTGAAATTGATTGTTTTCTAGAGTAAGTTTTTATCTTTATATTTTCACAGGCATGCATTTTTTTCTGTTTTTACATAATAATAATTCAAAGTATTTTTATGTTCTTTATGATTAATTAATTTATAAGAACTGTCTCGGTGATTCAAAATAAATATAAATATTGAAGAAGAAAAAGAATTTTGTAAAATCTTAAAAAAATATACTGGCAGAAATTGAAAGCCAATCCCGCCCAATGAAGGACAAAAGGTCAAAACGCAGTTCTTACAGCTCATAACTTGAAATGTGGCATTTATGAATGTCTATCCAGAAAAAGAAACACTTGACCAACGTGTAACGTGATGATTAATCGTAATAATGCGATAAAAAATTTTGCTTTTTATTATTTTTTTTATTTCAGCGTTTGCAGAATTAAGTAATATTTTTAGTTATTATACCAGATATTCAGTTTTGTGGAAAAAATATTTTTCAATCGAAAAGGCACATAATCTTATTTTTTGTTAAAAAAATAAAGGTAACTATTGACAAAATTTCTAACATTTTATCGGATTTTAATTGTAGTAATAAATAAAGTTATATGTTGTAAGATATTGCTGTAATAAATAAAGAGGGAATATTCTAAACTTTAAACTTTATGTCATTATACATTATATTCATATTCATTGTTCTCAAATTTCGTCCACGTTTCGCATTTCCACACAGTTAAATGGTTTCGTTTATCAGTTTTTTGTGTCCCTATAAATCCCTAAATAACTCAATCTATCTTTTCTATCTTTCCATTTAATCCTAGCTAACACAACCGTAAACATTTTCCATATTACATACACAGAATAAAATGCCTGTACTGTGACATTTCTGATAAAAAAAAACATTATACTGCTAATAAAATAAAACTATGCGATACTTATATCATTCATTTGGTAATTTTATCATTCACATACTAACGGTTTACCAGAAATAATTCTATTTTTCAAACTTATAGTTCTTTTTACCTCACATTCACTGAAGCTAAAAAGTAAATTTAACCAAATAAGTGTTTTTTTATGTCATGCTCGAAGGTATCATGATAAAATTACCAAATTTTACCAAATGTTATTACATATTATAAACCATATTTTTTTGTTAATTTTTCCAAATTCATTACCAAAGCGTTTCGGTAAATATTTCCTAGCTTTTTTGTGTTCCCATAGAGACAGAAATACGGTAAATTGGATACTATTCTGGTAGTCTATTACACAACTTTCTTCAATGAGTAAAAAAATAATAGCTTAGATACCTTTTGTATGATAAGCACACGTAGGAAAATAAATTCCAAAAATACATGCATATGCACTTTAATATTGTTATCATTTTTGCTGATAATGATGTATATTATTTTTTCCCAATTATTTAACTAATTTTACATTTTGTTTTGTTTTATGTAACATATGTAGCATATGATATTGACCGAATAATTTGCCAATATATTCATACTATAAGAAAATATTATTTATTTCAGAATATTTCTGGAAGTATTTCACGAAACAGTTTACCTAACATAATTTTCCTTCTTATTGTAAGAAAAATTAAAATAATCACATCGTTACCAAAAATCAATGATATACGAATTAAACATTTCTCTTTTTATCACTACGATGAATAAAATATTTTTTGGTATTAGTACAATGATATGCTCCAGGATGTTCTAGGAAATGATTTGTCTCGGATTGTTTTCATTCATTTTTGTTAAGCTAGTCTTATTTTTATGATAAACTTATATTAAATTTTCTACGTACCGAAAGTTTAAAAAATTTAAGCTAAATTTGTTCGTTTAATACAAAATCTATTATCATACAAGTTTTTTTTAAAGCAATTTTGTAAGTTGATAATTTACTACCCTGTAGAAAAATTCGTTGAATCTGTAACCAGTATTTGGTGCATAGTTTCTCCTAATCCCAAAGTTTGGTTCAATGAAAGATTATTTTACTTTAGTTGCACCATAAATTTTGATGTATGATCGAAAAATACTTCCATGATGCAAGTGACTGCACCAAAATTTAATAAAACACGAAAAACTTCGACGGTAAACTAAACAATATTTGTTTACGAGGCCATGTTTTCTTTACAATTCGGTCACTGTGTATTGGGCTGACTAATGCATGCTGTTTCAAGTATCAACTTATTTAGGAATGTTTTATTTTCATTCATTAAAGTTCCTTCCTTTTAGGTTCCCTTTTTAATTTGGTTGGCGGTATAAAATGGTTAGTGGTATGTCATAAAATAACCTACTTACGACAAACAGTATTGTTACTTTAAATAGCAAACTTGGCCTGCATTTGGGTGGTTTAAAAATACCTAATAATGGTGCAACCTTCTTTTGCTTTTGCAAAAGAAAAAAAAAAGACAAAATAAAAATAAGCGTTTTGTTTCTTATATACATTTACTTTTATTGCAACCTTCTACTGATATTTGGAGGTAGTGAAAATAACAAAATATGGTAAAATTGTACCCTCCATTTTATGTAGCCAGCAAATGAATACCAATTGTTGGTACAGCGTGGGCTCGCAATGTTTAACAATGTACCGCTGACATTCTCTTTCAAACTGCAATTACTTCATTTTAATGCAATATATATATAAAAAAAAAACAAAGCTGAACACGCAAAAGAAGAAAAAAAAAACAAAGTAAGCAATCAATAAAATGACACGATCTAAAAAGCAATCGGTTTGGTTTTTAGGTGTTTATTGCTTGTGTTCGTAGAAAACTGAAAATAAGACCAAAGCATCATCTGCCGTTCTTTCATTTTATGCCTTAGATTTTCGTTTTCTCTTTTTCTCTCTTCTTCCTACTTCTGTTTGTTCTACTATTGTTTTTTTCCTCTAGGATCCATGCTGGTGATTTTTTCTTTTATCTTATACGAAGAAGAGATTGTTCTATGATATTTTAAAGCATTATTTTTGAATGAATGTTATGCGGCTCTGTTTAGTAATAAGAAAAAAATTCTCAATTCTCTTTCAATTTATGAAAAAATTGCAATTTCTCTTTCATAATTATGATTTAGTAAATAAATGTTTGTCATCAATCTTTCTAATACCAAGCATTTATTGCATTTGAACAGTGTGCAGAATGAAAAAACGAACAACTTAGAATAGTTTTTGATCTAATGATTGGATCTTCACGTTTTAGCACTCAATATTAAAAGTTTGAGGGGGCGACCTCAATCATGCTTATTAGTTAGTGCAGATGACATTCAAACTTAGGAAATCAAACAGAAAAACTTACTTTTTCTGAAAAAGCTTAAGCCTTTTTCTCTGGATAAAAATATAAATATTTTAAAATTCGACAGATTTGATAGATTTCGCTTAAATTTTGTATTTTGTCAATTAAAATTACATTCTTCAAAACGGTGTAAAAAACGTATACCTTAAAATTCAAGAGTGTTATGACATTTATTAAATAAAAAAATAAATAAATAATTACTCATTTTTGAATGAATGTTGCCCGGCACTGTTTAGCAAGAGGAAAAAAAATCGAATAATTACTTTATGTCATAACTGGGAATTACTAAATAGACATTAGTTATTGATCTTTCTAATGCCTTGCATATATTACATTTGAAAAGTACGCAAAAAAAACACACGCAACCGAGAAAAACTTTTGATTTGATGATCAGATCTTCACGTTCTAAAATTCAATCTCAAAGGTTTGAGGGGATAACTTCAAACACGTTAATTAATTAGTACAGACGAAGTTTAAACATTAGAAATAATACACAAAAACATAGTTTTTCTGAATAAATAAACGGCTTTTTTGTCTTCCTCTAGATGAAAATGCGTATTTTTTAAAATTCGACCGATTCCCTCGATTTTGCTCAAAATTTGTATTTTGCCATTTAAAATTACATTCTTCAAAATGATGTAAAAGGTTGCATATCTCATAATCCAAAAGGTTTTTGACTTTTATTAAATTAAATAATAAAAAGAAAAAAATATTCACTAAAAGTTATACTTTGCATAGAATTATCTTTGGATAAACGAATTTTAAAATTATGCGAAAAAAAATTTCAATTTGCTTAAAGAGTTTCGAGATATGGAAAAATACGCAAAAAGTATCATTTTTATGAAGATGTCCAAACTTTCGACAGTTCTCCTGGCTAAACTATTGGGATCCTATTTCACAGATTGCTGTTATCCACTATATTTTGGGGATGAAAGTTCCGAATACATCGAAAAAAAGACATATTTATTCAGAAAAAGCACGTTTTTGTGTCTGACTTCGTAAAACAAAACATCGTCTGCACCATTTAATTATTATATTTCAGGTCACCCCCTTGAACCATTATGATTGAGTGCGAGAATGTGCAGATCCGTTTAAAATTTATTCAGTGCATTAACGTTATTGCGTTTATTGATATACAGCGCAATGTGCATTAATAAACGCGGATTTATTTTTAGGATTTGAATATTGAAAATTATCTAAGATCGCCATAGTTTTCTCCGACATACTTAAAAAAAATAATGTATATTAGTATCGTTAACTACTTTATTGTTAGTACCAATAACTTAGCTGAACTTTAAATTTCACGTGGAAAACCTGCGTTTTTCTCTTATCTGTTAAATAGTAGGAAATAATTTATACCACGATGGAGAGTTAAGTGTTCAAAACGGATTAGAGTTAAAGTGTTCAAAAATATTCTCGTTGTTTTTGTTTTTAAGTGAAATAATTTCTTGAATTCGTTGAACACAGTTATTTAAACTTTGCTAATTTCTATTGAACTTTGCTTGAATTTTGGAGTAACTTTGCTAATTTCTATTTTACTTTGCTTGAATTTTGGAGTAACTTTGCTAATTTCTATTTTACTTTGCTTGAATTTTGGAGTAACTTTGCTAATTTCTATTGTACTTTGCTTGAATTTTGGAGTAACTTTGCTAATCTTCTCGGCAATAATAATTTTATCGAGAAATAAATGAACAAAAGTAAACTTGAGAAAGAAATATTTTTGATGGTATTTTACTTTTATCATCTCGTGCAATTGTTTTATTCTCATTACAAAAGTTTAATAGATAATTAGAAGCAGAAACAATACAAAAAAGAAAAACCAAGTATATATGTGTAATCGATGTAATATAGACTCATACTGTATGAAAGGTTACTTGAAATCTTAATAAAAAAACGCTCGTTGACTTTTTAGAGATGAGTTTTAAAAGTAAATCTGTTTGGAGAAATGTTGTATTCCTCATCTTTTACAGGAAATGTGAACGACTGCCCTTTATCTCTATTTCTCTGATAAAAACTTCCTAGTCACCGTAGTCACGTTTTTTATTTTTATTTTTCTAGGAATTATATTTTAATTTTCTTACCAAGAAAGTTTACAACTACAAAGCCTCTTGCTTGCAAATTTAAAGATGTATAAACGATTTTAATGCTTTGTTCCAATTCATCAGAACTTGTTAAGTCAATGTCCTCCCGGCTACTCGAACTAGTTTTACATACTACTCGTTTTGGCACTCTCTCACTTTTTTTATAAACTGGTTATTAATAGCAGTTTACAGAATAACCGCGGTTGATGATATTAGAAATTATATTACTACAGTTTTTGAGAGAGCTACGGTAAATTAGGGGATGGAGTGCGCTACGCCCAATGAGGCGACCCTGGTTCGAATCCTAGCAATGACGGGTCGATACGAATTCTGATTCCGGATCAAAATATCCGCAGTAGAAGACGGATCATGGGTTTTAATTCCTTTGCAGTCGGACTAACAGTGGGAGGTTATGGAGGTTTTCCTCTATGTAACGCTTATGCTTCTATAAAAACTAGTTCCATCCACTGTTTGATCTAGGAATCTATGAGTTACCTTGTTTTCTGGGTTTGGTTCAAAATCACAAGGATATGGATTTGAACATCCATAGCCGTAAACTAAAAAAATTATTTTGGCTGTTCACTGTCAGTTACAAAATAAAATATAATTGTTGAGGATTGTGGTTAAAATTAGTTTTATTTTAGCATTAAATCTCATGAAAGTTTTAAGACAATTCGGATCATTTTCAAATGAATGTATAATTATTTTTAAAAAAACAACAACTTCGAAACGTGTTCAGGCTTTTTAGTAACGGACAGAAAAATAAATTTCATGCTCTAAATTCTACATGAATCGGAAACAACTTTAAAATAAGGGACACAGTTCTGAAAAGACAAGGAAAAAAAACTTAAATTGAAACTATTTTAAATAAAATAAACTTTAAAAAAAGAAAAATTCACAAGTTACAAACATTTAGTTTTTTTTACCATGACATATTCCTGAATGCAGCATCCGTGTTGAAAATTATTGCTTTGCTTAGAAACTTGTAAGAGCCTCACAATAAAAACCTGGCAATTTTAGATATTAAAAAAATAAATAAAAGAATAGAAACAACTAAATGAACCGTAGTTTGTGCATATTTGCATTTTTTGAAGAATAACACAAACTAGTATATTTAAAATAAACTAATTAATTTTGACTTAAATTGTGAGAAAAAAAAATTTCAAATAACCTTTGAGAAATGGAATAGCCATTGAATTTTATGGAAACTTAAGGAAAAAAGAGATCTCTGGCAAATGCTTCTCACAAAAATCAATTATGTTTTGTGATAAGGGATAAAAAAAAAAAGAAAAAAGTTTTAACATATATCTTTTAAATTCACGGTGAAACAGAAAACAATTGCAAATAAAGTTTAAAATGAAATAAAGTCGAATAAGAGCAACTGTAACTCAGGGCAGTTTGCCAGGTTTATGAAATACTACTTTTTAAACCATAAAAAGTTTATAAACAAAACAATGATGAAGGCAATTATTGTTATTTGAGATATTTTATGGATACAAAAAATCATTTATCACCACTGCTTCGTTTACTTTTTCAATTTTCAATCTACATATTGATAAATTAAAATACTTTTCCTTAATTATTGATCATTTGAATTCCTTTAATCTATTTAGCAGAATATTTAGTGAGTACCATCTATTTAATAAATCATATAAAGAAATGATTTACGCATTTCTACACTTAGAAAAAATATGATCAAAACTACGACAATATGGTAAAATTTAGCGTGCTACCAAAGAGCTCGGCAATTTTTTCCAAGGAGCGTTGGTAATGATTCTTGTGAAATTAACAATAACATGTTAGTATGTGATAATATTTAGTAAAAGATTTGGTAAATAATTTAGGGTAAATAATTTGGTAAATAAGTTTTTAAATGCGATAAAATTTAACTATTTTATTAGGATATTTTACAACATAGCATAAAATCCATTAATTCTGTTAAATTTTCTCTTCAGTTTTGTATTTTTTAATGAATGTGTGGTAATAAGAACTATAATTTTAAAAACCAAAATATACGGTAAACAGTTAATATATATGAATGAAAAAATTGGCAAATGAATGATTTAAATATCGTATATTTTAATGAACTAAAAGAATGATAATTTTTAAAGCAGAATTTCCGGTAAACAGTTAACATAGGAACGGAAAAAATTACAAAATGAATGATTTAAATACTGCATATTTTAATTCTTATTTTTTTTTATTTATTTTTTTTTTTTGCAATCTAGAATATTTTCTCCGTGCATTGAGTTAAAACAAATTAAATGTATAAATAATTTTTTTTAAATTTAAAAAACATAATTTATTTATTAAACATTATTTTAAAAAAACTAGGAGGCTCCGCTTGCTGTTCGCTTTGCTCGGCATTCTCCGTTATTGTCTCTTACGCATCATTTTTTATTAAACGTCGATATTTTCCGCAAAAAAGCAGCATATTTTGTTTCCAAAATATACAATTATTGTAGCTTTATGATGGAACATTTTGTTGACGTGTTAATCATAAGAAAATAAACGACAACCTGGATTTGAAAAATAATTATTTACCTTGATAAAAATTAAACATTTAAGAATACTCAATAGAAAGGAACGTATGAGAAGCAATTTTACTCGTGGACGACTTATAACAATTCAAATAGGGAACGGTTCTTATCACTTTTATAAGGTATTTTTATTAAAATATTAAGTTTTATACCTGGCAACGTTCTTTATTGTTATCTTTTTATTTGGTCGAGATTACGTTTATAAAATGAAGAATCTCGTTAGAAACATATAAATTTCTGAACATTAATATTCAATATTTGAAGCTAAGAAGAAAAACATGAAAACAAACCTAAATTTGCTATTAATTTTAAACAAATGGGAATATTAAAGCAAAATTCGCGTTAATTTCGCAAAATAAAACGTAACTTTCAGCACATCAAACTCCATAGTTGCATTTCAGCGCGGGTGACATATTGACGAAACATTTTTTCCCTAAAAGCTTCACTGTTAATCATTCTCGAATTAATTTTTAAACCTTATTTTTTTTTTTATTCTGTTGTACTCTAGTTACTTTCTTCTATATACCTTCGCAACTCCAATTTTCTTAGTCTTATAGATTTTGTGCATCAAAGCAAAATGCAACGTAAAGTAAAAATAAATGACAAAAAATACGCGAAAAAAAAATGCAACTAATTTCAAACAAATTGAAATTTCAAGAAGAAAAAAACGTGTTAAGTTCATAAATAAATATGGTTCTTTCAGCGTATAAAATTTCTGCTCTGAAGTTGCAAATTTTACTCTGTGACCTGCAGAGCGGTACGTATGATATATTTTTCCAGCAAGTTTAACAGTTAATAAATATTGAACGAAACAACTGATGTCAAATTATTTAATTTTATTGTACACCCCGTACAGTTTTCCGCTCTCTTTAGTAGTTTCAAGTTTCTAAATTTTAAAGGTTTTGCGCAGCAAAACAAAATGTAACGCTAAGTTGGACACCCAAAATATCGGCGTCGTGTCGTCAGTGATCATTACGAATTTTAATATAGAGAGATTTAATAGAATGTTTTGTTTGTTTTTTTCTTCAAAAAAAAAAAAAAAAAAACGCATGTTCTCTTCTTGAAGACCTTTTTTTCTCCCTAGAAGACCTAGAGTTACTGCATCTGACTCTGTTAGGCACAGCTAAGTAAAACCTGATAAGATTAAAAATCATCCAACTACCAAAAACCTTGAATGCTGCAAATAACAAAGTATAAACGTTTATTGCATAAATTGGAGAGAGAAAAGTGAAAGTACACGTTAAATGATGTGTTAATGGATCGAACAAAAATTAAATGTATTAAGCATTTCATCTTCTTCTGTAGTCTAACTTCTTGTATTCGTTTTTAATTGTTGCCCAAGAAATCAACTAAATAAAATCGATCAATTTATAAGTTTTTAAAAGCTAAGAAACTGTAAAATCAAATAAGATGCTCTTAACTAGAGAAGCTGTTTATTTAGATTCATTTTATATTTGGAGAAACCATAAATATTTAATTTTTTAATGTTGATTTTCTTTTAATATTATAAAACTAAACATAATCTACTTAACATCAAACTATAGTTTGATCTTCATTTTCCTCTGCATTGTGTCTTATATTACATTCCATTTTCGTCAAAAGAAAACAGCACAAAAGAGTAATTTCATTCCATTTCGTTCCATCCCTCTTCCATCCCTTCAAGAACATTCCTTTTCACATGCATACTCAATTATTTAAGCAACAACATCATAATTTGACAGGTACACTTGGCTGCAGGTATTAACCCTAGACCTCGCCAACTGGCAAAATGTCGCCTCAAGTTTATCGCCAACAGTTCGCTGACAGCCATGACATTAAGTTTGATGCATGAGCATTTTGGGTTGGTGAACGAATAGAGAGAGAAAAAAAAAATTATTTTTTTGGCGAGGGCTATAAAATATTTGGACCAGATATTTTTAGGGCTGTTGTGAGGTATATAGTGGATTTTTCTTTATCGATTTATTGTAGTGCTATTGTTGTCAAGATATTTACTTGATGGGATTTACGCTTTTAGGCAATTAAGTTACCTTTGTAAATTATGTCTTACATTAATTTACTTTTTTTTCAGGATAGACCCGACAACGAATAGTCTTTACATTTCAGATGCGTACCTTTATATTCGAAATATATATCCTGAGGTGCAGGAATCGCACAGAAATCAATTACAATAAATTACAAAGAAATCTTGATGGTACAGCTACCATCTGTAATTGATTCAATGAGTTTAAAAATCATTTTTATTCATGTTATTATGTATATTGCTACATATGTTTGAAGTGAAGTTAACTAAAAATTATGAATTATGATATAATAAAAAAAGTACCATCCTGAATAACTTTTGATTTCATGATCTTCTTTGCTTTCTTCTCATGACTTTTGATCTCGTCACGTTCTAGAACTCAATCTTAAAGGTTTAAAGGGGTTACCTCAATTATGCTAATTAGTAAGAGCGGACGATATTTTAAGTTGCGCTATCAGGCACAGAAACGTACTTTCTCTGGATAAAAATTTTTTTTTTTTTTGATGGATTCAAATTTCTAACCCCAAAATATTGGGGTTGCCGCGCTCTGGGAAATAGGGTCCCAATAGTTTGTTCAGGAGAGTGTTACAAAGTTTGGACCCCTTAATGTTAATTTTATTTGTTACATATTTCGACGTATCTCAAGAACATTTTCTGCAAATTAAAGAAGTTTTCCATACAATTATGAAAATCGTTAATCCAAAGATTATTCCGTGCAAAATATAATTTTTAGTAAATATTTATTATTTTTCGTTATTTTATTTAAAATTAGTCGAAATTATACACAATTAGTCGAAAAACTTTAGAATCATAAATTATACAATTAGTCGAAAAACTTCAGAGTCATAAATTACAAAATTTTTTACATAATTTCAAAAAATACAGTTTTAAATTTCAAGATACAAAATTTGAGCAAAGGAAATCGTATTTTGGGAAATGGAATTTCGAAAAAGTCATTTAAAAATTGATTTCTCAGAACTTTTTCTTTCGATAATTAAGTAAAATAATAAAAAAAAAAAATAGAAAGTACTCACTAAAATGTATTTTTTGTATGAGATTATTTTTGACTATACGAATTTTATAATTATATGCAAAAAAAAATTTTAAATCGCTAAAAAAGTTCTCGAGATATAATGCAAACATCAGACCACTCTCCTAAGCAATCAGTTGGGACCATATTTCACGGATTGCTGCTACCCCCTATATTTTGGGGGTCAGAAATCCAAATCCGTTGAAAACAAAGGTATATTTATTCAGAGAAAGTACTTTTTTGCGTCTGATTTCGTTACTCAAAATATTGTCTGCACTATTTAATTAGCATAATTGAAGTTACCCCCTCGAACCATTAATCTTGAGTTTTAGATCGAGCCGACCGGCCTGCGTAGGGGGCAGGGAACTGTCCTTGCATCAGAAAGGTTCTGGGTTCGAATCCCGGGCAAGGCATGGATGTTCTTTCCTTCTCTGTACTACCTATCCACACTGCGGGAGCGACGTTGGCCCACCTAATAGGGTGCCCCTGAAAGAGAGACCAACAAAATCGCCCTGTAAATGCCTGAATTGACGGATTAGATCAAAAGTTATTCAGGGTGGTCCTTTTTTTTATTTCATGCATAATACATGTACATTATCAAGCATTTTAAAATTATCTGAAGATTGGAGAAATGAAAATGTATAGAAATTTAACTGCTCTCTGTTAAAACGAAGACACTCTCAATAGAGCAGCGTTATCTCTAAATTTCGCCAAAGGATGGTAGTTGATCAAAAACAACTGTAAGACACTATTTTCTGTAATATCTATTCTACTTGAAATGTATGTACAAAGGTTTGTTAACTTTGTTCGCAGACTGCCGCTGCAAATGATGGTTACTTTGTAAATATTTTATCATAGTATTTTTCGGTTAGCAGCGTCATGTGGTGAAAGAATTTTTTATCTAATTTCGAAACTAGGTAAGAATAAATAAGCAGAAGATTTCAAACTGCAAGTTTTTTATTTAATTTTTTTTTTCTCTTTTAATTGATTTTTAAATCATGGACCATTTTGAGAACACTCCATAAATACAAATGTTGAACACTATCAACATTATTTTCTGAATTAGCGACAAACCATTTTGAAAGTATTTGGAAACGAATTCGGATCAAAGAAACCTAATAAGTAGCCTAAAAAACCCTTTTTAAGGATCTGACTTCGTGAATCTGCGTGACTACGGCATATCTTCATAACTTTAAGTGTGTAAACATTGTTTAGAAATTAACATTTCAAACCAACTGCAATCGGGGTTCAATTTTATCGTGTAATATTTTTAGTAAAGATACGATTTTGATATAAAATTTGCTTTAGAACATCTTTTTTTTAGCTGAATGTTGATACTGTTTACAAACCGGCCAGGTTGCCGAACGTTTAGTATGACTGACGGCGAAGACAATGGCTGCGGGTTCGAATCCCGCCCAGGGCATGGATGTTTCTCTCTGTGTGTTGCCTCTGATCTGTAAATGTGGGCCCACCCTATGCGCAGATATCTGTGGCAGTGTGGCGTAGGTATATTGCTGGCTCCATCAAGCTACCCAAAAACCGGCACGTTCCATGGCGAAGAACGTTCAATTCAGTTCTTGCCGTTAAATAAATAAATAAATGCTGTCTATATTATTGTCTTTTTTTGTTTAAGTTTAGTTATAATAAATTTTCCTTGAATTTAATCATAGGATGAACGGCTTTTTTCAGACATTTGGTTTGTAAGCTCAACACTTATCGAATCGTTTTAGAACAATAATAAGCAGTTTAACTAAATTGCTCATGCACATTTCAAAAGATGCAGATGTGGTATCTTAATAGCAGTTTATTGTGTCGAATTACATTGTAAAAGTGCAGCAGCAAAATTTTGAGGTAAATATTGATCTAAAAACATAGTTCTACTTTTTATTAAACTTTTACTGTAGATTATGCAGAAAATGTACACAAAAGTATCTCCTCAACGATGTCATGACCATTTTTCAAACAGATTTTAAAATATCAAAGTTGTGTGAAAGCATAGAGCAGAGTTCAGCTTATGAAATGGGTTCTTCAGGCTCAAGTAATAGCAATGACTGAGTCATTCTTCACAAATATTTTTTTTTAAAAATTTCTTAGGCATCTATGGAATTTTCAGTAAAAATTACTGGCACTCTGCTTGCAATTGCTTTTTTTTTTTTTTACCTTGAACTAATGTAAAGAACTGCAAATAACTTTAATTCTATTAAAAAAATCCTTAGTTATTAAAAAAGAATCCTCAAAATAGTTATTTCGAAGTCAATTTAATTGAAAAAATTTCATAGCAATGGATACCGAAACTTCGAAATACGTAATATTTTGTGTTCCGATTGTATTCTGATAAAGAGTTTTATAAACCGGAGAAACCCATATTTATAGAAAACCCATATTTATATGTAAAACGAATAAATTATTATTCTTAAATTTGTTTATGAAGTTTTAATACCATAAACTAATTTTTCAAATACGTTACTGAGAGCCTTATTGGCTCAGGAGCATTTGCTTAACGGGTTCGAATGCCGGTCAATACGAATTCTGCACCTGGTTCGTCCCAACCACAGTGCTGACGTAAAATATCCTCAGTGGTAAGCAGATCATGAGTTGAGTCCCCTTGCCGTCAGGCTAACCGTGGGAGGTTTTCGATTCCTCTCCATGTAACGCAAATGTGTGTTTTTTCAATCAAAAAGTTCTACACGAAAGCAATTTTTTTCTAATACTTGATCAAGGAGTATCCTTGTCTTCTGGTATGGGTTCAAAATAACAAGGCTTCGGAGTAGAACAATAGTAGTCGTAAACCCAAAAATTAGGTCGGCTGTTCAACGAAGGCTATAAAATAAAATAATATACCCTACCTACCTTACCGAGTAGTAAGAACACAGAAAATCTAATAACGATCCAAATGAAACGGAAGTTAGCATAAACACTATTCGCAATGAAGTGAAGTGAATAACTGCATCTGATTTGTAACTTCCGCGGGTTACACGCTCGCAAAGTCCTGGATATTGTTAGGATTCTTATATGAACATATTAAATATGTGATTTTAAATATGCTAATTATTTAGTGCTAACGATATTTTAAGTTACGAAATCAGACACAAAAACGTATTTTCTCTAAATGAATTTTTTTGATTTAGATTTCTGACCCCCAAAATATAGGGGATAGCCACGATCTAGGAAATAGGGAACTCATAATGAGTATTATAAGTCGGTATCACTCAGTAAGTAATACGAATGTAATCATTCTTACATTTATTTCTGAAATTTAAATACCATAAACTAATTTGTTAAATACTTTACTGAGTACTAAAAAACACAGAAAATCTAATAACGATCCAAGTGAAACGGAAGTTAGCGTAAACACTATTCGCAATGAAGCGAAGTGAAGAAATTATGACTGCATCTGATTTGTAACTTCCGTCATGGCGGGTTACACGCTCGCAAGGTAGTAAATCCCGGACATTTTTAGCAACTCTTGATCCTTATTTGAACAACTATCATAATTAATGTCATTTTAACGAAACGAAGTTGGCCTTGCTGATTTTTTTCCCCTTCTTTTGAATATCTTCTCTAGGTCTTTAACGAGGTGTGCTTTAAATGTTATTTATAATGTGCTTAACATTTGCTCCGAGTAATGAGGTATTTACGACTTTTGGATTACAAAGTTTTACAACTTAAGCTTTTAATAAATAACTGAAATGAAATTTTTTTGTTTTCATTGTACGTTATAGAAAATAAAACAAACAGTTTACTTTCATGCATTCATAAAAAATAAGTTAAAGAGCAACCCTATTAGATTATTACGTATAGTTTTTAAAATCAAGAAAATCCCTGAGATGTGAGTATATTTGAAGGATATAAGTTAGAGACTTAACTCCGTTTCTAAAGCTCGCATGACAGAGCCCGTTATACATTTGTGTGAATCTTAACGAGCCTCTTAGACATCTTTTAAGATGAATTTTATAAAATTTCGAACGCTTAACTAAATCCGAAATAAATCATTAAGAAGGAATGGGACGAAACTTCCTAGTATGTACATAATTTCTACTTATTTTTTAATATGTTTGTACACTTTTACTTCTAGTTTTGGTTACAAGAAGTAACGTTTGGCTAAGCAGAGGCGTCCTAAGTTCTTGTGAATAAAATTATCGCTCTAATTCAATTTTAAGTTTTTCATTATAAGGATTACACTTGATCAAAGATCCTGGCTGTTGCCATTTTAAAAGTGGAAACTTTAACTGTAATTGCGAAAGCTGCTCAATCTTTATAACATCATTCTCGTAAGCACCTTTGGACAAAATTTAATTCCGTTAACTCAAACGGTGCGTTCCTCAGAAAGACCTATTTTTTTACATATTTCAAAAACACATATTATAATCCCAAATATATTTTATAATCTTATAATAACCTTTCATAGTTATTCTGTATATAATAAATAAACCAGAAATATAACGACCCATACACAGTTAATTTCTGTATTATTCGTATCACGTTCCATCTAAATACAATCAAATGACATTTTGTTTTAAAAAAATAAGTTTAAAATAATACATACATTTTTGCAGGTCTGCTTCAAAACATCACAATTTTGTTTGAAATTTGATGACATTCCAAGATCAAGATTGCGGCTATAATAAAAGACATATGGCCACAAAATATTCTTTCCTCGGAAGCTATAACAATTCGTCACATTATTTTTTCGGTACTCTTAAAGTACATTTCTTGTTTAGGCTCTTTGCCAAATATCGTGGAATATTTATGAAAAATATCTTTGGAATACTCAGATTTCATATGGAGGAAAATAATAAAACTCTTTGTATTGAATGATGCTGTAGTAATGAAGAAAACTCTAAACGTTTTATCATGCATAATATACTTTGTAAACTATAATTCTAGTTTAAAAAAACGACATAAGTGAGCGTTCCCCTTTGAAACAAGAATATTTTTGAATAAAAATGTAAATTCAAAATGTTGTTCAGTTTAATTGAGCAGGCTTAAAAAAGGTTTTCTTTGAACTAAATCTAATTTCAAAGTACAAACTGTATACATTGTCTAATGCATAATCATAATAAACTGAAACGGAAAGATGTAATTGATATGAAATTTCATTATCTTCAAAAAATATGAAAATCGTTATAAAATTCAGCATGTTTCGAGCTCTCAAAAATAAATATTCTTTGATGTTGTTGCATATGCAGGCCTACCTCGTTATAATGTGAGAAAAAAATTTTAAGTTTATAAAAATTACTGGATAATTCGTTTGATGTACTGCCATTAATTAGGTATAATATTTGAGACAACAAATATTTGAGAGTTAGTTTCTCCTTATCGACTTGGTTGTCGAAATTACGGAAATATAACTTTGAAATACATATTTTGAAAAAGAATGCTGACTTTTAAAGGAAGGATAATTTTATGTCTGAAAATGTATTGACATGAATAAAGTACACATGTTTCAGGGATTTTTTAGAAAAATCAAAGTAATAAATCAACAGCAAAATGATTAATCGAGTTTATTGAATAAAATATGCCAAAGCGAGAGAGAAAAAAACACTACTTTTTGAAATTTTGGAATGTGATATACCATAATATCGTACAAATTTGCAGCAACTTTAATGCAACTCTAAAATGAAACTACCGTGTATTTTTTTCTTGACTACACTCTAATAGAGTTTAACTTAGGTTGAAACTTAGTTCTAATTAATATCGGTACACACTTTTACCGATACAACCGATATATGTACCGATTATAATGGCTAAATAATGGAAAATGTTCTTTTAGAGTTTAATCTATTAATATTACTATGTATGCCTTTAAATCATATTTTGATTTATAGAAATTAGGAATATATTCCGTTTCATTGGGTGTCCAAAACCAGGGCTAAAGAGAATAGAAGGGCTAGTTCACTCCGCTCTTAGAGGTGAAGCTACGATTTCCCTCCTCATGACGTCACTGTGTCCACAGATCTCGGTTATCGCAAGCAAAGATATTATGATAACTTTGCATCTTTCTCTTTGAAAAAATAAGTTAGACTTTTTCAGGTTATCAGCTTTCAAACTTTACGTAATTAACACATTATTTCCGTTCATAAACATAGTTCAAAAAGTCTTTTTTGGTCATTATATTAAAAAAATACCTTTTTAAACTGATAAAAATATTTTACTAGTTGGCGAAAATGACACTATAAATACTTTATTTTAAAAAGTTCTGTTTTAACTTTAATTATTAAGAAAAATGAAAGCATATATCGACACTTTTTTATCTACATATTCTTTTATAGCAATGCGTTGAGTTTAATTTAGAATCCCTGATTTTAAAATATGCCGTTAATAGCAATTTGTTCATACTTAATCATTAGGAAACAGCAACCTTAAACGCTCATTACTGAAACAAAATAATAATTTAGGTTCATAATGACATTAGAAATTTTACAATTGTTTATAGATATTTAAATTTAAGAAAATATAATTTTTAAAAAAATTCATAAATATTTAGAATAACTACATTAAAAAATATGTTATGAAATTAGGAGAATTTCAACTATACACTATATATTTTATTTATACTTTTTACTTACGTTTTAATTTTCTTTGAATTTATCCACTTTTTAATTTTTTTCACCTGCCTTTCTTTTTGAAGTTAACGAGGCGGTTTCTATTTAGATGACAAATTTTTATAAAAGTTCTTAACGATAGAAAAAACGTATTGCTGTTTTATATTAACTGTGTCATTTCGGAATTCATTCTTTACATAGTTGTTCATTTACTTTAGGGAACACGCGGAAATTATATTTTTTCCTTTTGTTTTTCTATCAGAATTTTTCAATCGCGCAAACTGGCTTTTCGTTAATAGTTTTATATTTTTGTAAATTCACTGCAAAAACTGAGGAAAGCCATTATAGAAAATAACAAATGTCTTAGAATATGTCACAAAAAGAAATGCTCCAATATTAGTTAGAGCTAGTAAGGCCGAACGCTCTGTTCTTGACGTAAAAGTGCGAGCTTTGCGCCAAAGTGAGGTCAATAGAGATAATCGGAGGATTGGCGCGGCGAGAGTTTCTTCAAAGGAGTGAACCAGCCCTTCTATTCTCTTTAAACCTGGTCCAAAACAGTGTATGTCTTCTTGGTTTCAAGAAATGGAAAGTATTGAACCTTGTATATTTAAAAATATCGCCAATTTGAGTATAAGAGAAATGTCACACTACCAGAAAACTCGTGTGCTTGTTTATAAAACTAGACCTGTAGAATTCCCATTAATGTAATTTCGTTTGTAATTTATTCAAGTGTTTTTTTTATCTCATTTCATTTAATTTTAATTTATTTTTTATTTATTTATTTATTTAATTATTTGCTATAATCTTAAGTATACGCTAACACAAAGTATACCCTCGGTTTAACAATGTTTTAAAAATTGAAACTTGATTCACATATAATCTTCAAGATATATATTAATTTTCCAAAACACATATTAAATGAAGTAAAATGTGTAACTAGCGATTTGTGACTGATATTTCACTTTTCTTCTTTTTTTCTCTCTCAAATAATAGAAGCTTTTTTAATCAATACACCTTCTCAAAGAGATAACGAATTTTCATCTGTGTCAGCATTTTTTTCATCTTCTTTTCGATGGCGATAAAACTTCATTTTTGGCTTCATTTCTGGAGAAAAAAAGTGAGAATGGTTATTTCTTTACACAACTACATATCTGAAAAAGAACAGCTGTCATATAAATTTAACACACGAATTGAAATCTAAAACTAAAAAGAAGTTAGAATTTATTTTTTTAATTCCTTTCAGTCTTAATCAAATATATTAGACAGGGACCACGAAACTGGGGGAGGAGCCGAGGGGGCTTTAGCCCCTCATATTTTTTAAATAATGGGATGCAGTCTCTTTTAAGGTTAAAATTATTCACTCCATATTTGTGTTATTAAATTTGCAGTAAAAACAGATACTTTTTGTGTCTAAAAAAATTCTAGAAAAAAAATTTTTTAATAGAGACTTTTTAACAAAATGTCTCCTTTTCAAGCAAACTTTAACATTTCCTTGGTGAAAACTGTTACCAAATCGTCCCTTACTCATCTACTCGCAGATGAAAGATACGTCCTTATTATTGACTGATGGGGAAAGTCTTGGTTTCAAATGTTTCCAAAATTTCGTAAATTCTTGGTTACAAATTCAGTGAACATAAGTAAAAAGAAAGTTAACAGTATATATATATAGGGATAGAGCACTATAAAAAAAAATACCGCTAAATGAGAGATTAACAATTTGCTGGTAAACAATTTCTTTTATTAATTCTATTTTAATTTTAAAACAATTCAAAACATGATGTTAAAATTTCAAGTTCAAATTTATATATATATATATATATATATATATATATATATATATATATATATATATATATATATATATATATATATATATATATATATATATATAATATGTGTGTGTGTTAATTTTAAACCAAATTTTTAAATTTTCATTAAGCAATTGAACGATTAGACGGAGAATTAACTTTGAACTGTTCAAGATTTACAAGCAACCTGATATTATACATTAATAAGAATAGAACATATCAGGTGGCCCACGTAATACGAATGAGTATTGACAAAACGATGAAAAAGATATTGCTTTTTAGACCCCCTGGAATAACAAAGTGATGTAGGCCGTGGTTAAGATGGTCTGATTCGGTGGAGTCGGACTTTCTTGCAATTAGTGACAAGAATTGGAGACCAAAGATTAGTCGATATGAAGACATCTTCAGAAGAAATCATTGGCCCACATTTGACTGCCTGATTAACTATGATGAAACTAATAGAAAGCCATTTTTATAATCATTTCGGATTTTTATTCAATAGTTAAAAAAGAATGAATTGTGAGCATTTCAAATTAAATTGTAAATTTTTCTTCTTTTAGTATTCATAAACAGTTTAAAACAGATTAATCGGATATTTTATTAACGATGGAGGGATAAAGAGTAGCGCAATCAGTGATAACTGAACAATTGAAATCCATAGTCGAATAATTTTAAATAAAAAAATTAGCAAAAAACACGCGCATTCTATGTTTTTAAATCCTAATTGGCGGAGTAAACTTCATCCCTTTAAAATAAAATGTATAATTAAATGTATAATTAAATACCAATTCTTAAATTCTTGGAAATTTCCTTTTGCAAGATAACGTGAAATAACTCGAATATAGTTTAATACCAAGTATTTTTATTTCCACAAATCACAACCTCAATTTGGACTATTTTATGCTTCTTTAGTCACAAAAGCTGTTTGGAAAACAAAAGTGAATTTTCCAACAAGATTCTGAATTTTCACTCAGATACACTCACGACGCTTCCGTGGGATTTACTGTTCAAGCATAGTCACCTTATTCCCCAGACTTGAACATGATTTTGCTCTTCTTTATTTTGGTGACCAGAGTGTTCTAAATATCTAAATAGTTTGGAATCCTTAAAAATATATATGCGAGCTTGAACTGGGACAAGATATTAGTAAATCAAATGTGGTGCGCAGCCATAACTTATGTGACACATTTGTAGCACAACCTAAAGGTACCTAAATAGTTCCCTTGAAAATTTTTACATAAATTACATATTACAAAAACATTTGTAAATATGGTTTAATTTTATCTGGAGGTATTATAATTTTGTAGATTAGGTTTAATTTTTTGCACCCAGCAAAATCATAAAATAATTATTTACTTTAAAAAAAATCTAAAAAATAGTGTTGATTTAAAAAATTTAGTGAAATAAACTATTTTTCCTTTAAATAGTACGCAACAAATAGTATTATCCCCGTTATTCCTAGCATTTAAATCTTTAGTATATATTTTCTTAACAATAGTTGCTTTGATAAAGATTGACAGAGATTATATCGTAATATTGAACGAGTAATTGTAGTGAATTATGCTTCAAATTCAAGTGCTGTAAATGATTGTTGCTTCATTCGCGGCAAATCACATTCTACGCGAGGTTCAACGAGATACTATACCATTCCATGTAAACAAAGGATCTAAATTCTAGTCTATCTAACGATTTCTCTCCCATCCCCCGAAACACCGCCCTCGGACGGCACTTCGGAGAATTAAATCAATATGAAAGCAACAATCCCCATATTTCTCTAGTTCGTTACGACATAAAGTTTCGGTTATTTATCCGCTCTGAACATAAATTCTAGACTTAGTTCCTAAATACATTTCAGAATATTTGACTTTTAGTCATTTTGTCTTATTCATTATCAGGATAAATTCAAAGTTATTATATGCTTTCTTGTATATTAAATCATATTGGCTTTCGGGTATTGTCTAAGTAAATTTAAATAGTAGCAGTTTCTTTTAAATAACATTTCACGATTATTACCAGACGAAAAATAACGCACGCAAATATATATTATAAACTATTTATCAAGTATCATATTTTTTATAGGCACTCACGTATTAGAAAATATATGTTCGGAAGAGTTGTGACGGTTTTTTCTCTAACGATATACAGATACGATAACGTAATACAGATCCAAAAATAAGAATTGCAACTTGTACCTTTGGATATTAACAATTGATAAGAGCCTAAAAGTAACATTAGCATTACTTTTAGATCAAATTATAACTTTAACCATTAGAAGATATCAGAGCAAAACATATTGAGTTAAAAGCATCGACTTTTTGTTTCGACGAGAGAAAGTAAGAGAAGATGATTTTTAATTGTTTTAATTATGAGAAAATAATGATAGCTCATTTATATTGACCACAGTTTGGAATTTTTTTAACACCATGCAGTGATTGGTTCTTGAAATATTAAATTATTTCGTACATTATTACAAGATAGAACTTAATTTTCTGTGGATTTAAATTTGTTTTGAAACAAGGGAAAATGTTCTAATCTGTTGCAATCTTTTAAGCACTGAAAATTTCATACTTTATAAATACATTTTTTGGTTAATACTTTCTTTTTAAATTAATGTCCCAAGATGCAACAGATAGTTGTAGTTTGGGAGAGATCAATTTCAACTTTAAATAGTAAGCAAAAAGTTTTATTTTAAAGTTTGAATTTAAAATGTAAGTCAGTAGGAATCAAAAAATAATATATAGAAATGTATATTCGAAAGTAAAAAAATTTGGATTTCGTGTTGATTGTATCTCGCGTAATAATAGACATATTCGGGAAAGAAAGACATATTCAAAATCACTTGTTCCAAAAAATATTATTATTCTATTTTTAATGAAATTTTCTTCACTTTTTTAAAATCGCAAAACATATAGAATGCCAAAAAATGGACCACCCTGAATAACTTTCGATCTTATGATTGGATTTTCACGTTCTAGAACTAAATCTTAATGGCTCGAGGGGTTGATCTTAAATATGCTAATTAATTAGTGCAGACGATAATTTAAATTTCGAAATCAGATGAAAAATGTATTTTCTCTGAATAAACATAACCTTTTTTGACGGATTTGGATTTCTGATCCCCGAAATATAAGGTGTAGCCGCAATCTGGGAAATATGGCTTCAATAGTAAGCGACTAGACAATCATAGTCAGAAGAGCGTTTCAAAGTTTGGACTCCTTTAATTTGACTTTTTGTGTATTTTGTCATATTTCGTTGTTGTTTGTTTGTTGTTTCTCATCCCCTCTGGTCTAGCTTCGCTATACCAGGTCCATGAGTCCACTCACCCTCAGGAAATCAAAAAAACAAGACCGGGTCACGTTGAAAATCATCCTATTCAAAATCCACACATCTAAGGAGGTGGGTCGGGCTGGCTGCACTGGAGAAAAATTTGTTGCAGGTGGAATAGATCTTTCGCTGCTGTTCATACCTCATGCACTTATATGACCACTGATGAATCTAGTGAGCGCGATCTGATCACCTCTATAACCCCTGAAGGTCAAAGCACGACCCGGCTGATTCCCAGAGTACCAGATATGTACTGGGGGAGTATTCCAGACTAGCTGGACACCTTTCTTTCTAATGGAGTGAATTTCCGAGGGTGTGAGTGCCAAACTTTCTGGCAGAGGTTCATTTGAGCCAAGTTTTGTCAGCGAGTCAACGATCTCATTCCCGTATATCTCGTGAACTTTTTAAGAGAACTGAGAAATTTTTGCACACAATTATAAAATTCATTTATCCAAAGATGATTCCATGCAAAAAATAACTTTAAGTAAATATTTATTATCTTTTATTATTTTATTTAAGAATTTTGAATTGCGAGGTACCCAGTTTTTTCTGCATTATTTTAAAGAATATAATTTTAAAGAGCAAAACACAAAATTTGAGCGAAATATGTCGAATAGTTCCTGAGAAATTGAATTTCAAAAAGTTAGATACTTAAAATTCGATTTCTTAAGGACTATTCGACCCATTTTGCTGAAAGTTTGTACTTTGCTATATAAAATTACATTCTTTAAACTGATGCAAAATACAAAAATATATACCTAACAATTCAAATTTTTTTAACCATTCTTAAATAAAATTTAAAAATGCTAAATATTTACTAAAACACATTTTTTGCATGGAATTGAAACAATTTTATAATTGTGTGTGAAATATTTTCAATTCACTTAAAAAATTCCCGTGATATGGCAAAAACGAAAAAAGTAAAATTAGTAGAGTCTAAACTTTGGGAGAGCATTCCTGACCAAACTTTTGGACCCTATTTTACAAATTGCGGCTACCTCCTATATTATGGGGGTCATAAATCCGAATCCGAAAAAAAGGTTTGTTTTTGTATCTGGTTTCGTAAATTAGAATATCGTCTGCGTTTATAAATTAACCTGGTGAAGATCTGGTCATTAAGATCAGAGGTTATTCAGGGTGGTCCTTTTATTTTTTTTGCCCACTCTAAAGAAATAATTTTACAGAACACAGGTTTCCTATTAAAAAAAGTAGCAATGTAGCTTCCATAATATGTAAAGTAAATGACGTTTCTCATTCGTGACGTTTCTCATTTTCAAGCATTTTCAGTTTTTCAAACAATTCAATAATAGACTGAATTTATTGTAAAGCATCAGTTAAAACTCATAAAAATAAGAAATATAAAATTTTTTTCTTTAATACTTATGTTGGTAAAATAAGCATAAGCAAACAAATATAAAATTTCTTAAAACATTAGCCTAAAAATACAGTGAAACCCTTCTTTAGCGACCACAGTCGTTGATAAAGGTGGGTCGTTCTTAGAGGTTACCTCTATTAACTTAGTCAGTTTAATTTTAGTCAGTGTCTATTTCTTTCTGTGGAAATGCTTCCAGCGTTGGCGTCTGTAAAAATGATTTCAACTGATATAATTATGTGTAAAAAAAAATTAACAAATATGCATGATAATGCTATTTAAAATAAATATATAATTAAAATAAATATATAATTATGTTTAAGTTTGAATTTAATTTTATATCATAAAAATTAGTTAGTTTTAGAAAAGGATAAGAGGTCAGTTTGTTTGAGATGCTAATTTTTTCTAAAATATATTTTTTTTCTAATTTGACTTTCTACTCTAAAAGTAAATCATTGATAACATTGTTTTTAGTTCACTCTGACAGCAAAATGAGGTTGTATCGTCAAAAAGAGATCTCTAAATAAGAGCCTCACGTAAATATTTTGAATACATTTTAATCTACTTATTTTATTTTTTGTTGAAAAAATAAGTAGTAAGTAGTTTTGCTTTGATATTTTTTGGTGTTTCCTTATTTGTCCTTTTCCGCATTTAGTGCAGATGTTTACCCGGTGGCTGGGAAAGGTTTTAAAGGTTTCTCCTAAAGGTTTCCTCCAACTCAAAGTCCATGGAAAAAATTTCGTGTCTCCCAAAAGTGGTCGTAAATAAAGGTGGTCTTTACTGAAAGTTTCACTGTATTTTCCGAAAATATTATTTATGTGGGTAAGTATTTATATTTAGTTTATGCTTGTTTATGCCTGTCTTATAATTACTTTACACAAGTTTATGCTTATTTTATACTTAGTATATGCAAATTTTTTATACTTTCAAATGCTACACCCTCACGAATTTTTATCCGATTAACTCGAAAATTTTAAAACTTGCATACAATAAATGTAATTTCCGTTGCACGTTTGGGTTTTTCGTGTATATATATATATATAACATAAAAAGCTTCTATTAATCTTTTTATGTTAGTTTCTTCGTTATAAAACAGCTCCTAATTTATTACTAATTAATTTCAAATCGAAACACTTTATCATACTTTTAAAAAGCCACATCCTGTTTCTAAATCTATTTTTGGCCTCCCTTTAATCTTCGTGGGAATCACGTGATCTATTTAATAAACCAATGGTAATTTCTGAGATTTCCCCCTTATCCCTAAGTATATAGAGACATTTTCGGATTTTTTTGCAAGACTTTTCCTACCAGAAAGACTGTTCGTGAATGAAGTTAACATCACTTTTCGCTCTCAACTCAACTAAGAATGATATAATAAATTTCTTTCGCTTTCATTAAAATCCTGTGTCTGTTTTCCTGCTCGGTCCAACTGCATCATGTTACATATATATATATGTATGTATATATATATATATATATATATATATATATATATATATATATATATATATATATATATATATATATATATATATATATATATATATACATATATATATATATATATATATATATATATATATATATATATATATATGTATATATATATATGTATATATATATATGTATATATATATATATATATATATATATATATATATATATATATATATATATATATATATATATATATATATATATATTTTTTTTTTTTTTTTTTTTTTTTTTTTAATTAAATATAAAACCCTGTCCTTTATAGCATTTTTAGAACTATATCCTCCTTTTGTTACAATAGTTTTTTTCTTAAATTAACATCGTTAACTGTGGAAAAAAACATCGTTTCATATATATTATAACAATAATTAGTTTAAATTTAGTATGTTAAATTTAAGAGTAAAAGTGCCAAATTTTATAATGAAAAATCTATTTTGTTTCCTCTTGACTATTTAGGATTTTAAAAACAGTTAAAAAACAATTATGAACAATTTACCATCTATTAATGTTTAACAGAAAAATATGAATAAAAACGGACGTATAATTCGAATAATAATTACTTCTAAGTAATAAATGATAGTAACTTATATGTTTATAACAATTTTTAAGGCTGTTAATATAAGTACATTATAATTATTACGGATTTAATTTAATTTTTGAGTACAGTTTGATAATTACATCCAATAAACCTTTAGCAGTAAAGCTAGATAAAATAATTTTAAAACTCTATCAATAATAATTGGTATATGTTTTCCATAAGATCATCAATAAAAATCTGTCTCTTTTTAAAACAGATTTGAATTTCAGAGCAATTACGAAGAAGCAGATTCTATCGTTGAAAATTACGATATTCGCTGACAAAAGGTACATTGTAAGTCAAAATCCTCAAGCATCTTCTAATTTTCATCATTCTGTTTGAAAAGGTTTAATTTAATTTCATTCCCCTTTTGTTACTTGGCGGAATTAAACCTCCGAGAATCAATAAGTTTCTCCGGAAAATTATCTTTCCTGAAGCCAAGTACTGTATTTGATAACAGCCATATCATATTCACCGAACCTACTCTTTCGTTCTTAATAACTCTTTTCGTCTTTTCTTTCGCCTACTTATCTCGCCAAATTATCCCTTTGCTTGCTAGAGAAAAATAATCTGACTTCGTTTAATTTTGCTCCAAAAATAATATGTCTTCTTCGTTCTTTATTAATTTTAGGTAATGTCTAATTTTCTGAAACTAATTAAGAAATGTAGGTAGCGTGGTTATAGAAGGTTTATAAATTTCAAATGTACTGCACATTTTATATTAAGAGTTATTTTGATTTCTTGAAAATAGTTGGTTTTTAATATTTTTAATAAATGGCGAAAAAACAGTAAACATACTTATATTGAAAATTAAGTTAATAAAGAGAGAATATCACAGCGGATATTAAAGATGAATGATTAAATTATGTTGATATTTATTAGCTGAATAAACTTGTAATAAATATTTTTTATCTAAAAAGAATTTTAAAAGTTAAAATTCGCATGATTATATTGTTTTATCATGAAAATTACTTTTCATCATAATTATAGACGCATCGGTAGAAACTTTACTCCTATTATTATGTTCTTATAATACGTAAATCGTTTTGTACAGTACGCAAAATAAAATATATTTTTTAATAAATATTTATTATTATTTAATTTAGTAATAATCAGAAAATTTTTTTAACTTCAAGGTATAAAATTTTTTATATTATTTTAAAAATGCATTTTTAAATGCAAAATACAGAATTTGAGCGAAATCGGTCGAATAGTAGCTGAGAAATTTAATTTTGAAAAATCAGTATTTTTAAAAGAAGTGATATTTTGTTGTTTAGTTTCGAGGAAAATATTTATAGATATGCAAGAAAAAAGATAAATATCTGAAATTGTAATGATGAAGTAGAGGTAGTTCTTTTAATTAAAGTTCACGTAAAAAAATACTTTGTTTTTTTAGCTATTATTATTATTATAAGTTAAATTTGGAAAAAAGACCAGAAAGATAAATTTACTTGATAAATGAAGACTTTTTTTCTGAAAAATAAAAAATATGTGATTGTTAGATGACTATGAGAAAAATTGTAAATCATGCGGCTTCTCATATCTTCTACATTATTTCTGAATTTCTAGGGACATTAATATGTGTTAATACTTTCCCTTGAAGTGAATATTTACGTTTATATTCGAATAGTTTTATTCATTTGTGACTATTCTTACTTTGGTATGAATACTTTAAATCTTACATAAATACTCGTACTTCTATATGGATACCCTTAATCTTTTTATTTCTATGTGAGTATTTTAGATATTAATGAATACTGTTTGTTTTATACAAGTATGAATACTTTGTCCGAATATTTGTTTTTACTTCTTTGTGAATATTTTTACACACCAATGTCAATTTTATTACTAAATAAAAAATTTTACTAGTTGCGCAAAATTTATTTTAAAAAATTAATAAATAATTTATTCAATAATGTAAGTAATTAAAAAAAAAATTTAACACTTTTTCATTGTTTACAATGTTTTTAGAAACCTTATTTACCAGCGTATTCAAATAATCAACACTTAAATATAATTGATGTATGGTTTTAATTAGACTGGATCATGATTTGCCGATTTTTAGGGCGATGCCTCAAAATGATTGCATTTATGATGTGCTGCAAATATTGTTGCGGACACGAATTTGAGCAAAGATCTAAATCCGTACTACCAAAGATAAACTTTAAAACTTCGGATTGGTCTGAAATCATTTATCAGAATTCTGGTGTGGTTTACCCTTCCCCTAATGCTGCATGACTTAAATTAAGATGATATTAAATCACTCATGAGTTCTGGCGAAGGAGGGAGATACCCATGTTTCTTTGTGTCAAACTTGTCAACTTATGACAGTGGCTTCGAAAAAGTAAGGGAGGGTGAGATTAGACATGATATATCCGAGATGACGAGCAACACTAGTTAGTTAGATCGAGACCTGTTAATCTTCTATTTTCCAAAAAAATCAGACTTTAAAAGTGTAGTAGATATACAGAAAAAACCTTTATCAATGCAATAAGCAAAATACAGTAAAGTAAAATACTATAGGCCAAATACAATAAGCAAACCTTACTCAATGAAAATATTTGTACACAGTTGTAAATATAATGTAAAAACAACACAAAAAACTGAATGGTTGATTGGGTAAAGTGTAGGTGGATCTTGATGTGCAACACAGTTGTAAATAAAATGTAAAAACCACACAAAAAAACTGAATGGCTGATTGGGTGAAGTGTCGGTGGATCTCGATGTGCAACACAGTTGTAAATAAAATGTAAAAACCACACAAAAAACTAATTGGTGGATTGGGTAAAGTGTAGGTGGATCTCGATGTGCAACACAGTTGTAAATAAAATGTAAAAACCACACAAAAAAACTGAATTGCTGATTGGGAGAAGTGTCGGTGGATCTCGATGTGCAACACAGTTGTAAATAAAATGTAAAAACCACACAAAAAAAACTGAATGGTTGACTGGGTAAAGTGAAGATGGAACTCCATGTGCAACCCTCATCACGTGGTGAGTTATAGGGTGTTCTGATCTAACATAATGCAAGAAAATATAAATATTGAAAAAAAAAAAAAAAAAAGCTGCTTTATTAAAAATTTTAGAAAACTTTTTTTCTAAAATTTTGCATGAATGCAAAAAATTAAATTATTAATCATAATTTAATTTATTTCGGTTACTCAAACTATTAAAGACTCATACCAAACTTAATTAACTAACCTGTTTAATTCAGAAGTCTTAGTCAACTTTAAATAAATTTGAAAAGGTGGGATCTTTCAAGTTTTCATTAATTTTATACACGATGTGCGAACGGAAGCTCTTAACCGAAATTTTTTATGCCATTTTTATTTTCTAAAACAGGCAAATTGTCATAAGCGTTCTGAAATCCAAAAATTGTTTTCTTAGACCCACTCTAACGCAAAATTGAATGCAGTTCTTCTTTTAAGTAGTATCTATAATGACTTAGTTTTTTCTTTCCTAAATTTCTTATTATTTCAAATTTGAGATAAATAATTTATCTTTAATAATTTTATGCCGTGTCTTAAACGTGTTAAAAAAATCGTTCAAGTATTTATTTTTGAAAGTTTAATTAAATTTGCTTTGGATGTATTAAAAATCAAACAGTTTTAGTAAACAATGTTTTTTGCGTGAAAACAAATATCTAAAATTTGATGTTTGCTTTAAATTGTATGAAAACAAATATAATTTTTTTTCGTCACAGAAACAGCGTTAAAAATAAATTGTTAATGAGATTACAAGTTCTTTTTAAAGAAATGCAAACAAAAAGTAATTGATTCTTCTTTTGAAAAATTTTCAACAAACAATAAAACTATTTTACGTTAAGATTTAAAGCTTTATTCTGAATTTACACTAGTTAACAAATTTTATAAATATTATTTTAAAAAGATGCTCTTTAGATAAATAATTTAAATTTGTTCTATATATATAAACATTTTAGTTAACTTAAATTTAATTTTTTGGAAAATAATATTTTTAAATTTTTATTAAAATTCGCGCTATTTGCAAACCATTTATAAGAAAAATGTGCGAAGGAAGCTTTTTCTGAAAAAAAAATTGGTTTTGGTTTTTAACATTAATCAACAAAATAAAATATATTTCATTGCTATAATAATAATACAGGTAAGAACATAATAATATTAATATACATAATAATAAATATAAAATAATAATATCAATCATCAATCAATATAATAATATATATCAATCTTTCACACGGCAACAAAAAAAATCTTACTTTCTTTTTCGCGATGGCAATAAATAATTAAAATATCAAGCGTGCGAACTTTCATTAACATGAAAACGTTAACGTATATGCTTACAAATTTCTGAATGAATCTTTTCTCTAGTGGGAAAGTAAAAACTGAAACAAGCTGTGCTATAATTTGGGAAGAATAGAAAATTTTAAAATGAATAGCTCATATCAACAAACAAAGTGTGTTATATTATATTTTAATTGTACTTATGCAGACAGGTTCAATAATAATAGTTTAATTCATTCATAAGATTATTATTATTGAATGACTATTATCATCATTATTCAGTGAAAAATGAGAATTAATCGTGCTGTTCTGTTCTTAAGAGCATAATAATTGTTTTGCAAGTGTTTATTCGGAGTCATTTATTTCAACAATTTAACTTCTTTAATAGTAAGGTCATTTGACAGCTTTCAGTGATAGCTCTAAGTTTTTAAAATATATAATCGTGTTTCTGATAAAGTCTTTAATCTCAGACAACAATTGTATTTAAAAGCGAAAGTATTGTTTTGTTTCTTTAAATGTTTTTATTGCATGAAATTTATGTCAATTAAAATTTTTTTCAATAACTTATTTATAATTGAAAATTTTAAATTTTTTAAAAACGGAATTACTTTTAAAGGTACATAATTGATTGACATTTTTTAAATTTTACGATGGAATACATTTCAAATGGGTTTAGCTTAGTAGGAGCAAAAGGAGCATGGTTTGTGAAACAAACCATATCAGATTGGATAGCAATCTTGGGGGGGGGGGGGGAGAGTCAGTCCACTAGTAAAAAATTAATAATCACTGAGTACCAATCACTTATGTGTCTTGTTTAATTTAAACAGGTAGTATAATAATCAAATTTAAAAAGAGTTCATTTGTACAATAATGTAGTTAAACTTTGCACTATAATACGTTTTCAAAAAATGTAATTATATTATGGCTCAACATTCTTCGAAATTTCATGCTGTTCACAGAACGAAAATCAATATCATCAAAGCTACCAGAATATGCTAAAAGTTACTAAGTTTCTGACTCTATGGAAACTCGTAAAAGCTAGGTAATTAATACCGAAGAGCTTTGTAATGAGTTTAGTAAAATTAACAATAAAATGTTGTTTTATAAATTGCTATAAAATTTGGTAGTTTTTTTTATGACATCTTAGAGCACGGCATGAAAACCATTTATTTGGTTTATTTTACTTCAGTTTTGTAGGTTATACTATATCAAACTACAAAAATTACCAGAATAACGTCAAAAGTACCATAATATGATAAAATTAATGCATTTCTGGTTCTAAGCGAATATTAAAAACCTCCATAATTTTTACCGAAGCTCTTTGGAAATAATGTTTGTAAAATTGCTAATAAAATATTGTTTTATTATATGTATTACAGTTGGGTAAATGTGGTAAAATTTGCTAATTTTTATAATACCTTAGAGTATGAAATCATTTATTCGGTTAAATTTACTTTTCAGTTTTGTGTTTTTTACTAAATGTGTGATAATAATAACTCGTTTTGTAAATTAGAATTTCTGATAAACCGATACCATATGAACGGAAAAATTGCCAAAATTCTTTTCTCTGCTTGTAAATAAAGTTTTCGATGAAATTCTCTAGGACACAGCTTAAACCAAAAAAAAAAAAAAGACATTTTCGCTAGAATGTCAGTGGATTTATTGTTATAAATCACTTGCGTTTCTATCATTGATGAAACATTTTCAATTTCAAATGATCTTTAAATTAGTATCAGCTTATAAACGTTATTAATTTAAGTAATCTTCATTTCTAATGTTAGTTTTTATAAAAATCAATGCATATTAAAGCTTGGCTTTATTTGAAACAATTTTTAGATTTAATAAAATTACGAAGAAACAACTGTTTTGCTCCTAAAACACACGACTTTCTTAATGAGTTTTATCTTTTTCTTCTTCTTGGCTGAGACTTTAAAACATTTCTTAAGTAAGTTTAATTGCTAATATTATTTTTATTGTTACTCGTTGATTCGTGTGATTAAGTTGGCGAATTATCGGTTAGAACTAGAATTTTACGGTTAGAATTTATAGAAACCATATATAAAATTTTTTAGTCTATTTCAAAGCAATTAAGTTTTAAATTATGCACGCAAAACTTCACTTTGAATCCGTTGCCATATTTAATTAATTTCGCATACCAACAGCATTGTTAGCAATAAAATTTTACTTTAATTTATGATTTTTCTCTTCATTCGAAAACTTAAATATTAGCATTTTAAATGTCTAAATTTGGAAGGCCAAATTATACATTTATATAAAAATAGTTTGCTTTTAGCAATAAATTCAAAAGTTCTCGCATTTTATAAACACTTGTTATAAGATTAATGTATTAACTTCATTATATTTTCTATCTATATTATTAATGACGCAATTAGCGAAATTTTTGAAATTTTTTTATAACTGATGTGCCCAAATTTGCCATTTCAATAACTGCAACCAATGTAAAATAAACAAAATGTTTTATACATGTTATTTCATAATAAAAAGAATGTGTGAATATAGTCAACTTGAAAAGAGAGTGAAAAATTCTGGCACTTTTTTTGTTACACTGTAAAAAATACCTTATCAAATTACGGTATAAAATACCGGCACTTAGGGAGCATCATTCGTAAATTCTATTTTACAGTAAAAACCTAAAAATATAATGCTGTGAATTTTACAGAAATATTTATTGAATTACAGTGAATTAGTGTTTATACGGTAATTATATATTACTCTTAAACTTATAGTATATCAGATTTTTTTTTTTTTTTGCTCTGTAATATGTTCCGGTAAAAATAGATTTTACAGTAAAAAGTACCGGCACCCTGAATTTCAGTAACTATTACAGTAATTTATTCAAAAATTTTTACGGTGTAGAAAGAAGGCTTATGCATTTCTTTCATAACATTCTGTTATTTTATATTTCATTTCAGCATTAAAAAAAAATTATGTTTCAAAAAATTATAATTAATCTAGATGTCGTTTTCAACAAAAAATTATCCTACATTTATTTAAGAATTGAGAAAGAAATATTTCAATTTTCTAAATAAACCATAATAATGCTCCATTTTTGCCGCAACACGTAATGCGATAATTTAAAGAAGATACATTTAATAAATGCCACATCACGTATTGATAAGCTCTCTGTTTGGTTAAATAGCACGTTTTGTTCTCACAATATTCTATTTTTCCTGCTTAAATGACTGCAGAATGAAACAAAGTAAATACTAGTTGGGATCTTGGAAAAATGTGAACAAATTTGTCATCATAAATTGAAATGAAAGACGGGTTTATTTGTATCCTGATTCAGAGTTAGGATATTTATCAAGAAATTATTTTCCTTTCCAAATATTTAGTTATTTAATTACATGGAGAAAACAATTCTGGTAAAATTACAGTACTGTATGGTAATGGCATTTCTGGTAAAATATAAGAAAACATAATTCTGGTATAATAAAATCAAAATATAAGGTACTTAAACCGTTCATTTGATAATTTTTTCATTCATATGTTAACGGCTTACTGGAAATTATGGTTTTCAAAATCATATATCTTATTACCACTCATTTAGTAAACAAAGCAAAGCTGAAAACTAAATTGTACTGAATGAAAGTCCTGCTTTATTAAATGTTTTTTACCGCGTTACTTTATTACGTGTTTTTATTTAATTCAGTGTTTTTGTCTCATAATCTGAAGTTTCATTATAAAATTACCGTATTTAGTTCATTTATTAAAAAAAAATCACACTTTATTCTTAATTTTACTAACTTTAAACAATTATTTTGGTAAATCGAAAAGTAAATTGGATTGAATAAATAGTTTTTATGCCGTGCTCTAAGCTAAAGCTTATATTAAATCAAATGCAAAAACCTGATCTAAAACTAGTACAGACAGACAAAAGCATGTTTTGGAAAGCTAACTATATGAGATTGCAGGGGTTAAGGAACGTCAGCGAGCATAAGAGGGGCTCACAACACTGATTAAAAATTATTATCAGAACTACCAAAATATGGTAAAACTTACTGTGTTTTTGACTCTATAGAAACACCAAAAAAACGGTAATTTTTACCGAATAGATTTGTAAGGATTTTGGAAAATTTAATAACAAAATATAGTTTTATTATGTGTGATAAATTTTGGTAAATGTAATAAAATTTGATAACTTCATTCAACTATCATAAAGCTAGACTTTAAAACCATTCATTTGGCTGAATTTAATTTACATTTTTTTATTTTACTAACTGTGTGGTAATAAGAACTATAATTTTTTCAGTTAGGTGACATATGGATGATACTTACATAACGTTAAAGTTTTATTCTGGAAAACATTTATTCCAGCTATTGTTTTGGAATTTAAAAAATCAAATTGTTTGATAAATGTCATTAAATTGGTTTCATATTTTTAATAAGCTATTCTTAATACACAAGTAAATAAGCAGCGAGCTGTTCAAATGTACGTGCGCATTTCTTATTACAAAGTACATAATATAATTCTTAAATATTAAGCTTACTTTGGCAATAGTTTTATATACATACATATACATAATCGCCCGGTGACCGAGAGATAGCGCTTCACGCTCCCGTGCCACAGGTCCTGGGTTCGATCCTCGGGCCGGGCAAGGTTAACTCAGCCTTTCACTCACCCCTTCAGTGGGTCGACAAATGAGTACCAATCATGCTTGGGAACTAACCACTGGGGGTTCCGCGTTCGGCTGACCACCTGCCCGGAACATCTGTTCCTGCACCCCAGAGCCCAAGGTCTAGAAAACTGAGATGGGCACAGTAGACCTTGGCTCTCTATGGGCTTATTTTTTTTTTTTAAATGTTAAATACCACTACCCGGTATATTATATCCGGTACTGATATATTTTTTTAAAGTTTAAGTGTCATTGTCCGGCATACATTTGCCCTGAAAACTCAATGTGGATATGTTTTTTTTTTTTTAAAGTTAAGTGCCTTAAAAAATGAAAACGCTAAAGGAATATAAAAAAGATTAAAAACCTTCTAGAACAAAGTATTCACAGAATAAATGAACAACACGCAGAAATTTCCGGCCTCTGCATCCAAAGTAAACAAATAATTGATCTAGAGGTTTGCGCGGGAAAATACCGTTCAAATGTACATCGTAAATTTGTAGCTAAATGAGGGGAAAATTATTATATTGATCAAACTTCTTAAGTAATTTCTAATTATAGACAGTAAATGTGATTAATTCTGTGCGATTATGTGCCATTTCTAGAACCGAATTTCTAACAGACTGACTTGGTTATAATGAGTGCTGACTGATGGTGATTATTAACAATTACCAATTAAAGACATTGACATAACATCTAAGCAATCATAGTTTGAATGAACAGTTTAGAGATTTCATCAAATCACTGACTTCTTTTGGGGAAATGATCTCGCACTGCGAGGCTCGCAGTGTTGTTATTTTGACAGCTTCCGTGAAGTTATCATCTCCTTTAATTTTTTGATCAAATCTCCGTTTTTATCATCGCCCTGAGACAGATATATCACGTAGGCCCATAAACTCGTTTTTTTCTAAACTATTTTTTGAATCTATTGTTATATTAGTTAGAAAAGTGTTATCTTGTCTAATACTACTGAACTGCGTAAGCATCCTAACAATTAAACAAACTATTCTCGGTACCCAAAATATAAAAGTTAGTTTAATAATTTCATATTTTAATATTATATATTACTCATTTAGATATTAAGCTCTTTTCTTAACTCACTTATATTTTCTGAGCTATTAAATGATTTTTACATAATTATCTTAATAATTTCTTTTTAATTTGTTTGGGATCTTCTCGGGTTTTGAGTTTATTTACCTGCCGCACAACTGTGCTTACGCATTTATTTTTTTAATAAATATATTGAAATGAACTATAAATTTTGTTTTTGTTAAAATTAAAATAAAGACATTACAGTTATAAAGATATTTCAAATATAAAGAGATTGCCACTGTATAGATATTAAAACGATATTACCATGATGAGAAATAAATTTTTAAGAAAATGAGTACATAAAATGCTTTAAAACAGAGCTATGAAAAAAAAAAAAAAAAAAAAAAAAAAACAAGTTGGATTTGTCTAACGCTTTGGTTTCTTTTAAAATATCTTTAAACTACAAGATTAATTCAATAACCGTGTTAAAAAAAAAAAAAAATACAAAGCATAAGAATAAAAAGGTATTGCATAAGGCAAGCCAATTTTCCCTGACGTAAAGAAAACTATGGACACCTTTATTGCACCATATTTATCATTTTTAATGAAAATATCACTTCTAGTTTTTAAATTTTTTTTTTTTAAGATATGAAACTAATTTTTGAAAAATTGCAAGTATTGAAAAAAAAAATCATGAAACGAAATAAAACCATTTCCCAACCGAAAAAAAAAAAAAAACTCCTTACGGCGAACGAAAAAAAAAAAAAAGAAGAGAAAAACCTGAAAAATCAAAAAACTTCTCGTATCATAATATCCCATTTCACTTCTAGGTGAGCAGCACTCTTTTCTTGAAACACGAAAACCAGTATCGACGAGATTTTAGAGACGAGAGAAATCATCGCCATATACCGGTACAAGCCCCTCTCCACACACACCCCGAAACTAACTTCACTGCATACATTGGCGAAATAAGAGCCATCTCCTTTCGCCAAGATAACGCCAAGTAAACCCTCCAAACGTTCTGTTTCGTCTCCGAGTAACCATTCTCTCCCACCGTTAGCATCAATTGGCAATAGGAGGAAAAGTATTCACCCGCGTGTTATAAGGATATTACAACTATCCAAAAAGTTGCTCCTCTTTTCTTTCAAACCATGGATTATTGAGTGAGGAAAATTAAACAGAAAATAATAGTGTGCTGTGTTTGTGTGGTGCAAGGATCGAACTGGAATACCTTTCGGATATAAATAATAAAATGTGCTTGTGTTTCGGATGTCATATACCCCCCTGACATCCGTCCCCCTTTTTTCATAATTTAGGATAAAAATTCAAAATGAGTGAAGGAAGGCGGTTAAGGGTGAGGGAGCAAGGTGGTGCAAAGGGGTCTTCCAAACCTTCTAGACCCCTTAAGAAAGTTCGAAATCGTCTGAGCTCTGTGAATTGCAGCAATGAGGAAAGTACGGAGGGTGAGGATGATCAGGGGGTGACGGGGGGAAGATGTGCTCGTAAAATTAGTGGGAGTAATCGAAGTCATCGGCCGGCCGATGATAAAGAGGAAGATCTCAAAAGTGGATTACCAATTATGAACGGAAAAAATAGTGCTCTGGCTGAAGAAGATATTATTGATGGATTTTTGATTTTGAGTTTTTTGACCTATCAGGATTTAGAGGTAAGTTCTTGTTAACTCTTTTTTCTTCTTCTTCGTACTCATTTTTTAATTCATTTTTTGCGTTCTTTTGGAATGATTTTAGTGCCCTGCAATTTTTGATTAGAATAATTTTTTTCGATTTCATTTTTAAAAATTAAAAGAAAAAATGATTTTCTTCGTTCACAACGATATGAAAGAATATTTTAAGGGAGTTGAGGATTAATTGATTGTAAAGGATTTAAGACTATTTTAAAACGGTTCATTTCGTTAAAAAAGTTAAAGAAAGAAGTTAAGGAAAGCAGTATTTTTTAAACATGAAAAAAAAAAATATATGTGCCATGAATTAAAATGAGTTTTAGTCCAAAAATAAGTTTAGGGGACAAGACTCTTACTAGAATAGTATTAATATAACTATTTGTTTACTGTCTGTTATTTAGGTTTAAGAAAACTATGTTTCATTCTTAAGGTTCAAAAAAGTAGTTTAATCACTTGTAGGTTTAGGACTAGTTTTGACCAAGTATTTACTTGCAGTTATTACAAGCTTTGTTTGAAAATAACTATCAGTTAAATATGTATAATAAAAAATTTGCATTTTCTTGTCCGTAAGAATATAGGGTAAACATTTATGTCAATATTATTAACTGCTTTTTAGTTGAAACATTTATTAAATATTTATTGGCCTTTCTTTATAAGTTTTTATGAGTGTTAAGTTTAAATGTTAAATATTTAGTGTCATTCGTATTTTTTTCATTTATTTTTGTATTTTTTGAGTTCTTATCAAAAATGAAAAAAAAGTAATTGCACAATGGGGGGGAATTAATAATTATGCAAAGAAAAAACAACATGTTATCGAAATCTGTCAAATTAGAGTAGAGAAACGGGATTGAAATAAATATCAAAGCAGGTATAATTAGAGGTCGAAACTTGCAAGTGAATCGAATAATCCACTCTGTTCCCGCCCGTAATGAAATCTGTCTTGTTGCTTATTATATCGGCCTTCCAGTACTCAGATTTGACAGATTTTAAAAGCGTTTTTACTTTTTAAACTTTAAAATATTAAATTCTGACTCCCAATTTTTTTATTTTCATTTAATAATAAGAATATTGAGAAATACATAATAAGTGCATACTTTGCGAAGCTTACTGAATAAATTCTATTATTTTTTTTATTGAGACCCAATTTTCTTTAGTATTTTATTTAAGTAAGACATAGTTTTAAATATTAAAAAATATTACTCATTTCCTTAACTCAACGTTTAAAAAAAAATTCTAGCAGTTTGATTTTTTGGACTATTCAAAAAGTATACAAAAATGCTTGTAACGAAGAAAGTAAATAAATTTACCGCGTGACAAACTTAAAATTTAGAGTTTTTTTAAAAATTTCATTAAACTCTAAATGTTATATTTATTTTTAAATTAAATTATACAGTTAAGATATTGTATTTTAAAATTACAAAATTCATTATAATTTAAATTCATTGCAAAAGTTACTTTGAACAAAAATCTTCAGATTTCAATTTTTTGTAGTTTGAAGAGTTTGTTACTATTAATTGTTATTTCTTTTTTTCTTTTTTTGAAAAAAAAGACTAAATAAATTCTAAAATTAAACATTTATATTTTACCCATACATTTTTTTCTCAATTTCCTGAAATCAAAGTTAAATAGGATATTTCAAATATGAATATTCAATATTTCTTTGAATTATCTTTGGTTTTCGAGATGCATCTTTAATTTGGAAAAACTGGAAAAGAATTATTTGATAAATAAAGTAATATGGAAGTTTCATCATTTCATGAAGTTCAGTTAGAGAAAAACGAAACTTAATACTACCCTACATTGTAACCAAATAAAAAATATATTTTAAATCAGATGATATGGTACAAATAATAGCATTATGTGTTTTAAGTACTATGAAATTAAATATCAAAATCCATCATGAATTTTCTATTCAAGAATCTAGTCAAAATTTCAAGATCTATCAAATATCTTGGTTCACTTTAAAAAAATAAAAAAACACTTTCTCATCAATTAAACTGTTTCAATAAAATAAATATGAGAAGCCATACAATTATTCTATTTCTAAAAAAAAAAAAAAAACAATAATTTGAAATGTTTTTTTTATCTTAAAACGTTAAATGCTTTGTTTCGAAGGGATACATTTTTATATTCGTCTCTTGTTAAATCTTTGTTAAAAACAAATTTTTAATTCTTCAATGTATATACAAGGAGAAAAAAGTATGGTCAAAGCTACCAGAATATGGCAAAATTTACAGTGTCTTTAGCTCTATGAGAACATTAAAAGCTCGGATATTTTTCAGAAGCATTTGGTCATGATTTTGATAAAATTAGCAAAAAAAGATTGTTTTATTGTATGTATTATACAGTTTGATAAATGTGGTAAAATTTGGTAATTTTATAATTGCTTAGGTCATAAGATTATTTATTCGGTAAAATTTACTTTCTTGTTTTTTTTTACTAAATATTAGTAAAATAAATATTTACTAATAATTAGAGCTATAATTTGGAAAACCGGAATTCACTGTAACTTAACGATATAACATAAACGGAAAAATGACCAATTGAATGATTAAAATACCGTATATTTCCGTTTTATTACCAAGATAATTTTTTTTACCAGAAATATCTTTCATATCTTATTACTTTATCAGTACTGTCCAGAATGTTTTGATTCATGTATTTCTAGTAAGATTAAGTATATTGTCCACATTAAATTAGACGAAAATTATTGATTCTCTCATGAAATGAAATAACATCTCTTTTGGTGGTTTTACGGCGCGATTCAATTTGGGAAAATCGATATTTGTTAATACACGGACGGTGACTTTTGCGTGTTTGAATAAATAAAACATGTTACATACAAAACTGTAAATAAAATATTGTAGGTAAGTAATTTGAAGAATGGAAGACATAAAATACTGTATAATTTTCTTTCTTTTGGTTTTGAATTGTTTATGTAGTAAATTGAAATAAGTATTTTGATTAAATTACAAATTACTGTATCGACTGGAAATCTCTTAAGAATGTCTGAGAAGGTTTTTGTATCTCCCTCCGAAACGGGGTATTCGGGTTATTGATGTGGGACTCGTCAGTGCAATTGACCTCTCAAGACAGAAGGCGCTGGTTTGTACCCGGTGTGTCCGGCAGAGGGACCCAGTTTTGATTCACAGTTGAGAATTCCCGGGAGAGGGAACTGTATAAAATGATTGGGTATTTTATTTTGAACACTCACTTGAAAGGGTCTTGGATATCAGGCGACATTTTTCTAAGCAAATGTATTTTATAAGGATGTTTTTTTAAGACTGATCATTACTTTGGATGTCAGTGGAAATGCTCGCTTACGTTTTCTGAAGAAAGAAAAAAAAAATAATAAATATTCTTTTTCCCTTTAAAAATACAACCTTAAACAATGTTTGCATTAAACTCGCAATAAAACAAGGATGAACTCTTTTCTTTCTCTATTTTTTCTTCAAGCAATTTTTTAAATATGTTTACTGTTAACACGTAGTTTAATACTGATTTTTCTCTTCTGAAAGCATAACTTTAAACACTGTGTGCATACAATACTTAGTAAAACAAGCAGATTTTAACGCTAATAGAAATTGTTTTTGTCCTGTAATAAAGCAACTTCGAACATTGTTTGCATTTTATATCTTTCGGAATCAGTATATGTTAAGTCTCACGTAAACATAGTATTTCTTATATATCCTTCTCACCAACGTGGCATTTATTTAAAAATCTTGAAATTATACAATGATTTCCGTGGCAACGGTCTGTTAGAGTAACAGAGCGAAGTGGCGTCACCTCATGGCGTCACCCGAGTTTGAATTCCAGCGATAGCTGGTTGATACGAGTTCCGCATCTGGCTTACACCAGTGCTGGTGTTTAAATATCATCAGTGATAGATTTGAGTCCCCCCATGTATTAGAGTCCCTTTACTGTCAGACAAACCGTGGGAGATTTTCGGGGTTTTCCTTGCCGTGCAACGCAAATATGAATTAGTTCCATCAGAAAGCCCTCCACAAAGGCAAGTTTCCGCTAATACTTAATCCAGGAGTTCCCTTGTCTTCAGGATTGGGTTCAAAACTCAAAATTGAGTCAGCTGTTCAATGATAGTTATTAAATAAAAAATAAAGTTCAAGTATCAATGATTCTCTTAACAATATATATTCGTATATTCATTATTTCGTTTCTGTTACACTCTGTTCGTATATTCCTTTTATTAAATATCTTCAAATTATTTCCAAGTCCATTTAAAATTTGTAAGCAACAGAGTTATTCTACTATTAATTAGGTCAAATCAAGTTTAATTCGGTATTTTGATGCAGTTACGCAGCAAATATCAAATTCCAAGAATGCTTGATAATTATAGAAACACTCAGGCTCTTATTAGACCAATTCTAGAATATGGCTATCCTGTCTACTGCTGTGCTTCTAAATCTAATTTAAACAAATTGGAAAAGGTTCAACTGAGCGCGGCTCGCATCATCACTGGATTGAAACGTAGCTGTCCTTCAGAGATCGTCCTTTACGAAGCAGATCTGCAACTTCTTAACTTTAAAAGGCAAGCTAATTTAGTGAAATATTTCAATAAACTTTCCAGTTTAGACCAAGGCAATTTAACTGCTATCTACCTAAATCATTGGACCTGCAATCAAAGGCTAGAGAAAAACAGTCTTTTTAGCCACTTTAAATCACAACTGTTAATCGCTGAAAACATTGAACCTCTTTTTCTTCATTGCAATCTCAGTACTTGCTTGGATCTTTCCAATGTTAGTTTCCATGAAAGCCTCCCTACCACGCTTGACAAGGAGGACTGTGTGCCTGACTTTCTCAGACAATTGTCCCTGGAAATCATCAATAAAATCCCTTCGAACGACATCAAAATATACACTGATGGCAGTAAAATGGATAGACAGACAGGCAGTGGAGTGTTTATTGAAACACTTCGAGAGAACTACACTCTTCATCAACGCAACCCCGATTATTGTTCCGTCTTTCGAAGCGAACTAATTGCAATCGACAAGGGACTAGAGAAAATTTTGAGTGAAGGGCACTTTGGATATACTTGGATACTATCCGACAGCCGTAGTTCAATTCAACACCTCAAAAATTGGGCCCTCATTGGAGATAAAACCAGTTTTTCGATCTTGCAAAAAGTAAAGCTCATTTCCCAGCAGCATGAAGTCCACTTTCAATGGATCCCGTCCCACGCCGATATCCACGGAAACGAGTTAGCTGACACTCTTGCAAAGAAGGGACTAGACCATCCAGTTCCCTCCACCTCAGAGCTTACATACCTTGAACTTTTCGCAAAGCAAAAGGCCCAGAACAAACAAAAGTGGCTGCTTCCTCCTATTCACCACTGGTATAAAGCAAAAAGACCAGGACTCTCTCTATCTCTTCCTGGTGACAAGCAGACCAACACTTGCTTATCCCGACTGGCCAGTGGACACCTGAAAAGTCTCACATTCTCTGCCAATCAAAAGATCTTTCTTCTTTGCCCTAAATGCCAACAAAACCAGGCATCTCCTGAGCATATCTTGATCTGTTTAGGGCTGGACTGGAACGACATTCATTCCTCTCCCCTTTTGGTTTCGGACTTCCTAAAAGTCAACCGATTTATTGATCTGGTCTGACTCCGTCAGACAGGATGGGAATTAGTAACAACAACAACAACAGAAACACTATATAGTAAAATCTAGACCAATCACCTAAAAGCAGAGAGAAAGTAAGAACACTGACAAAACAAATAGTAAAAGGAAGTATTAGTGTATATTACTAAATATTAATATAAATTGTATTTGCATAGTTCATGATGTTGTAATTAATTTCGTGAAATATAAAATCTAAAGAAGAAAACAATTATGAAAAAGAATTGTTTTCTTTAATGCATTTTATTATAAGTCAATAAAGTCAAATTTTATTAAAGAATAAATTTCACACATTTCAGAATATCTTCTCTTTCCAAGAAGCAAAGCAACAAAAATGTACATGTATGTTTTTCCGGAGAAATAATAAAAATGAATGACTTAAATATCCATCTTTTTTGTTGTATTTTTTTTATAAAAAAAAAACTTTATTTTCCGTTAATTATAAGTAAATAAACGAAGTCGTAAATTGGAATTTTGACATCTATTCGGAAAGAAAACTGCGTAGAATTAAGATTACTGCGTACAATTAACAACTTATTTATTATTGAAAAATGCTTCAATTTGTTATTATTATACATAAGCTTTAAATTTAGGTTCCAAATTTTTACTTAAATTATTTTGTTAAATTTTAATTTTATTCTTGATGTAACTGAATTTTATTCTTACAGATATAACTATATTTTATACATAATGTAACTAAATTTTATTTATAATGCAACTTAATTTTGTTCTTGATTTAGTTTGATTTTATTCATAATGTAACTTAATTTTATTCTTGGTGTATTTTAATTTTATTCCTGATGTAACTTAATTTAATTGTTAATGTAACTTAAATATATTCTTGATGTAACTGAATTTCATTCTTGATGTTCAGACAATGGATTTAAGACCGTGTTTTTCAAAAGCCTCTTCACGAGCCCGATCAATGAGTGGGGCTTCAGAAAATCGTTTGCTACTTATTTAAATGTTAAATATCTACTACTTTTTTTTAAAATTTAATCTAAATATAATGTTTATCAATCTAAACATAAACCAAGGTCTAATCATTATTCTCTAAAAATTAGCCAATATTCTAAAAGTTATTTTTAAGAAATATTTTTAATATTTCTCTTTTTAAAACTGAAATTTTAGATTTACTGTTTTGCTAAAAGATAATAGTTTAGATTATCAGAATTTACGTTATGAGTCAATTTGTAAGCCGTTTTATATCAAAACAATTAGAAAAAAAAATTATCCTTTTAAAAATAACGAAAATTTTTTTTCTTCCATAGTACATGATTTTTTTCCAAGATAACGTATAACTTAAATGAGTTTTTTTCTATTTGGACCGTACCGACTGTTAAATATGCTTTTTAAAATAATTCAAATTATTTATTAAGTATAAAGTCTATAAATTATTTGCGTTATAAGAGTATTCAATGCTTAATTCTGCATCAATCATAAATTTAATACAATTTGTATTAATAAACGAGGTATACTAATATATGACAACGACATAATTTGAACTATATAGGCTATTAAATGAAGCTGATATCAACAAATACATCAAAATGAATATATTAAAGCTTGCTGGTTACATCTCTCGAAAGTACCTTGACAATTCCTTCTTGACAGTTCTTCCTTGACACTTAAGACCTTCAATTACAAACCAATGGGAACTAGAGCTAGAGGTAGAACCTACAATCAGATGGTTTGACTGTGTGGAGGAGGATTTCAAAAATCCCAAGAATCGCTAACTGGAGAACAATCGCTAAGAAAATAGTAGAATAGAGGAAATGTTTAAGGAAAGCTTGGCCCACAAAGGGCTGTCATGCTAATCGAAGAAGAATAAGATACTAATATATAAAAAAAATTAACAAATGCGCAACATATATTTTATAGGGAGAAAAATTCTCTTAACAGTTATTTCACTTCATGTTTTATAAAATATTTTTAGTAAGGAAAATTTTTATGTACATTTTACAACAATAATTCAGAAGCAGTTTTATCTTGAGTTCATAATTATTGATGCCAAATAGTTATTGAAAACAATTTTTAATGCTTTGCATTAATAGTTGTTAAAAACATCTAAAATTTTTCTTAAATTTTATTAGCATTGAACAATTTAACATTTTTATTTATTATTTTTGTTAGTTACAATAAGTATTAAAAAAATTTAAAATAAATTTAAATTATGTTTGTTTTGAATCATTTATAAATATTATCTAATCACTAAGAAATGTCTTCATTTTATAAGATTTTCAAACACAATTGAGTACGAAATTGAGCTGCCTATTGAGTACAGAAATTAATTAGTGATGTTTACATTTGTTATGTTTTCGGAGCAATAATACGTTTAATAAAACACGCCAAAGCCTCTTTTATTTTTATTTTGAATAGACATATTTGTTTAAATTAGGTTCTTAATAATTATGTCGTTGTTTTGTTGAAACACCATCAAACGAAACAAATATTTCTTACGCACAAAAGAAGCGCTTGCTTAAAATTATATTTCATTTAATAATCCGCCAAAAAATTTCTATCAAACGAAGCGAGTAATTAATTTGGCACAATTTGCATGACTCTATTCACGAGAACAGTATAATAAACCTTAAAAGCTTATTTAATAAACTTTTATGCCGCATTCACATTCATCAACCATTGCGTAAACCTTCCACTGAATAAATCTTCATCAGCGGAATAAATCTAAACGATGAATAACGCCATTTTGAACCAGATGCGAATTATTTGTCTGTTTGCTTCAATTACTGAATTTGTTAGAGTCCTTTAGTTTTAACACAACATAAAAATTTCTCATTAGTATTCCATATAATTTTGTCTTTAGATTCATCAGTAATCTTTATATAAAAGAGGGGATACAAATTTAAAACGAAAAAGATTTTTTGCTCTTAAAATTTTTTTTTATTTTTATTTAATAACGAAATCGAGAATTTTAAGGACGAAAAAAAATGTATTTCGCAGCTAGATAATGCTTGGTCATTCAACTGAAAGTTGTCTTTATATTCGTCTTTAAATATTAAATAAAAGAGTTGATGTCAATTAAAGAAGAAAAATCTTTTTTTTAAAAAAAAATTATGCATTTTTATTGAATAAAAATATAAAGACAACTTTTTAAGAATAAAAGAAATATTTTACGCCAGATAATGTTTCGACATTCAGCTCACATCCGTTTTAAATTCATCGTTAAATATTTATTCATTAACAAAAAAACACAAACGCTTTAAAAAAAGAAACCAATTCAAAGCTGTATAATATTTCAAAAAAATTTATTGCTGATTTTTCTAAACATTTATAATTTGGTTGTTAATCTAAGTATAAATTTGAAAAAAAAATGAGCTTGCATATTTTGATATTTTAGCTAATTATTGATTTATCGTATCGTATATTAAAAAGTGTAAGAAACATAAAACAGTAACCATCAAATTCAGATCAATTATCAAGATCAGAACTATTTTTTAAATATTGTTAAACTATGCAAAGATTAAACATTTTCTAAAACGGTATTTTGCATCAAGTTACTATTACACAAAAAATAGTTGCTAGGTGAAATTAGTTGCAACTGTTACCTTTTTCTCAAATTATTAAATATATTGTCAAACTCATAACTGTATATTTTATCAGGAATATGCATATAAATTTCATCGACCATAGCGATATGTTAATATTAATTTTACATGGAAAAGGTTTGCGATTGAAGAAAATAACAACTTTCTTTCTACAATTTTAAAACTGAAAATTTTATTTTTTTTCTTTGCATTATAACTTATTTTATAAAAAAATAACATGTTTACAATTTTGGTATTAAAAAATTTAGAATAAAAATTGTCTTTTAATTTTTTTAAAGTATTTTTGTTGTATTTCTTTTAAAGAGTTTTACGGTATTTATAAATAAAATCTGAATCATAAATGAGACGAAGTCTGACAGAAGTGTCTGAGTGATTAACTCTGAATAAAAAATAAATATTAAGTTATTATATTTTACGAATTTCACTTGCTCAAAAAATGCATCATCGTATTTAAAATTAAAATATATACTTAAAATTCATCTTTTTGTTTTCTCTAAAAGTAAGTAAATAACTCCAAATATATTTAAACACTCAAGATATTGTTTTGTTTAATATTTTACATTTTATTATCCAGTGAATTAAATAAAACTTTTGTCTTATTAAAAAATTCTTGAAATTGTATTAAACACAACTTAAATAAAAAAAAAATTTCGTTGTAAAATACTGTTCTTCGTATGTTATAGCATAATTTATATTCTAACTTAGATGTATATAGCATTAAATATTAAGAACCTGATATAAATAGTTTTTCTTTCATAAAATGCACTTTAAGTTTTTCTCTTACGCTTTTGAATTATTTATAATTATTTTATGCTTTTTTGTGAGAAAATAAAATGAAACAAAAAATGTTTCTTAAGAAAAATTGCTCGCGGTGAAAACTGCTTATTTAATGTAATTGTTAGAATTTAAGCGCTTTTTTTGCCACTTGTAGTTAATTATATCAGCAAGTTTTTCTTTCTGCATTTTTTATTCGAAAAACATATTTTAAAAGTAATTCATTAAAAGTTTATAGGTTGTTAAAACATTTTTTGGATATTTATTTATGTTTAATTATTGAAACTAAATGCGTTTGCATCGATCTAGATGTATAGAGCTTCTGGGGTTATTACATTTTGCTGCTTTATTTTACGGTCATTGATAAAAAAAAGTTTAAACTTAAACTTCTACTATCACCAATTTTATTCACTTACTGAAAAAAATTGAGATGTTTATATTTTGGTGTTTTATTATGTCACATCGATTGATTATTTTAAATTGAATACCTTCT